>NW_027019541.1:4602637-4793172 GCF_013076305.1 Rhopilema esculentum | reverse complement strand
CCCCCCCCCCCCGGGTTTAGATTATTTCGAGAAAGTTGGTGAACACTTGCACTAAATTCCGACAGGCGTGTAAATATTACGAAAATATTTTAAAAGGAAATTCTTGACCTTCAAAATGACAGGAGATTGTCAATCGTGAAGTCACTCTCCAAACTTTATCAAAAAACCGTTCTAGAACTAGCTTGAGCTCCCCAGACGCCAGATACCTTAGTCTAGAACAAACCTTAAAGGAGGGTAATGGTGTAAACTTAATAATGAATGATGAGAAAGGTATATAAGTACAAGTACAAGACCTTGCATTAGAAGAACCATAAACATTGTACCGCTATCAATTTCCTATATGAGGCAAATGCTCTAAGCTAAAGCCTTAATATGCCTTCGTTAATACCTTTTCTAGTTTATTTTTTAGTAATAATACTCAAATAAATGGATTATCTTATGCCTTGAATAGAATATCAACTTCACGATAACATCTGAGATTTATCGATGTGTTTGGTGCATCAAAGGCCCCGATAAGTGGCCGGCATCTTTTCACAATTACGGGAAAACAGTTACCCTTCACGACATAAGCCCCCAGCAACAAAGTACTCAACTGGATTTTATTTATCAAAGAGTGAAGACGTGCTGTTTTTATTAAGGGACATATAGAAACTAGCGACATTTATATGGCAGGGGTAAAAAGAACCTGAGTGTGAATTCAAAAGAATGGCAAAATTGTAAAGGTAGCACATCAGCTAGGACCTAAAGCTTTTGTCAAGGTTTATGTATAAATGCTACTACCCTGCTACAGAATTCTGGCATTTGTTAAAGTTCCTAGTCCAAAATGTAATTATCTAGTCAAAACGTTCTGTCATCTGCTGCAGTAAATGCACTTGAAGTAGCTTGCATCTCGATTGGGATTTGGAGTCTTTATTTCCAATTGCATTAGGTGCTTAGCTTGAACCTGAATGAAAAATAGCACTATGTTTGCAGATAGAGTACATTATATCGTCATGACAAAAAAGCCAAGTTGACACTGGTCTTTATAATGGCTAAGAACTGATTTCTTGCGAATAGTAAGAAAAGCAAATCTTTATCACAGGCAAGAGGCTTATTAAACATACAATTTAATTTAGCGAGTAACTCAAAACTGTTATTTTACCATTCTTGTCCAAAGAATTAGATGCTCCTTTATGTAAAGGAAAGATAAAGTATTTCTTTTAATGCATCTCAAATTTAAAAGATGAACTACTAAAAAGTATTCCTACCTGTACAAAGATGATCTCATTTTGGCTGTGATTGAGGAACAAAAGCACATGTAGTTTTTCTCATTGTGATTTGCCCCATGGTTCCAGAATTTATAAATCAAGCCAAAACTCTTGTAATCCTGTATTCTTTCACCTTTCATATCTTTGCTTAATTCTAAAATATCTAACTGATTTTTCATAAATTCATTCCCGCCTTTTAAGTTAAAATGGTCAAAACTAGTGTTTTTTCGTCCAATGGTGTTTTATTTTGTCATCCACGAACAGCTCTGTTGATAACTTTTCGGACTTGTAGTAACACCGGAAAACACTCTTTTTTAGGACTGAAAGTTCAATACTGTCTAGCTAAAAGAAGAGTCATGTTTGCCACGCCTGTTTCCCTATGCATTTGAAGCTTTCATTAATGCTGCTCAGGAGTTCCTGTTTATCTATTCGTCTTCGCTGTCTCAATAGTCACAGCAAAGGAAACGAAACCAATCTTTTAATCGATAGTTTCGCCATGCTCCAGTAGGGTCTGGCATTGGAATCGGTAGCAAACCAGACAAGAGGGGCTGGCCACGGGTAAGAAGTTTCAACCACACTAACTATGGATCACCTCAAATACAGTTAATCGTTGCTAAGCTGAAGTGCAGCCATGGTTGGGGTCCTTGTTGAGGAAAATTATTCTATACTACAATTATTAATTATTTCCCCATTTTGCTGGAAGGGCCTGTAATTTTTAGACTTACCTATCAGAAAGTCTAGTGGCAAAGTGGCAATCATACGTAGCGAGGTGGATCACCCTTTCCCCTGGAGCATCAAATTTTAGGAACATATTCCCTTTAGCCCCCGCTTCTCTTTAAGATTCAAGTTCCATTGACCCCTTGAATGTATATCTTGAATGGTGACTACTATAAAAGAGTTTCTCTTGCTTTTTGCAACTTCATTTGCATATCACCTAGTATCTTTACAAGGAGTTGAGTTTCATTAATCACCTTACATTTCTCCATTCAGAGTTTTGATAAATTCTTTCAAATAAACATAATTGATTCTCTTTATCTATGCGATTTGAAATATGCAATATTACCTTTGATTCTAGATGAACAACGAATTGGAATCAAAAAGTTAAGTATCGTTCAACCTACAGGTAAGGTAGCAAAACTTCTGGCGTCAAATGCTGTTTGAATTTTTGTATTTGTATTTGAATTGTTGAAGACGTACCAAAAACTGTTACTATTTTTTTCAGTTCTGGAGGAAGCCTGCTCTTAAAGGAAAGAGTTGTCGTAAAAAGAGGCTGAATAACTCAGTTTCAAATTACACTTTTCAAAATCGTTGATGAATCATAAGATTGCTAGAAAGGCATTCTGGGAAGGCAGAGGAATCCTCAGAAAAAACGGGATATTTCACATCTTCAAGTGCATTTGATTCTTGGTAACGTGATTGCTTTCATCTAGCCGCCAATCAAATCCACTAGCATTAGTTATTCCGATTGAAGGAAATAACTAATTAGAAGGACTTTGTATGCTTTGGTATGAGTCGCTCGTACTGAACAATACTGTACGTCTTACGTGTTTTACCATTGTGATTGGTTCTAATTGATTGGAAATTGGCACGGTAATCAGAGATATCCCACACGAGGCGTACAGAGAAATCCGGACTATGGTACTGCTGGATTCATCCAAGGAGCTAAGATGATAGAATTCGATTTACTTTAGGAATAAATAACTGTAGTAAAAAAGAATTTTTTCCTTGACAAAATAGATATTCAACTTAGGCTTATGACCAGTTGATAAAATGATGATCAGGACTGATAACGATGATTGATGGTGATTTGTGGTTATGGTGTTGATGGCGACGAAGATAGGTGATAGGTGATTAAGATGATGGACTAATAATGCTAATGATTGACAATGATTTATAATGGAGGTTATCAAAATGGCTGATCTTGAGGGCGACGGCAGCGAAGGAGATGATGGCGATTATGATGATGGCGATTATGATGATGGCGATTTTTATGATGGCGATTATGATGATGGCGATTTTTATGATGGCGATTATTATGATGGCGATTATTAAGATGGCGATTTTTATGATGGCGATTATTATGATGGTTATGATAATGAATATGACGAGGAATCTGTTTGTAGCCAAGGTGTCGATTTTCAATATGGTCTGGCTTTTAGCCTTGGCAGGTTTGCCTTACAAAGTCATCCTTTGCAATCGGATTAGTTCAGCTATCCGATTAGTGGGGGCTATTAAAAAAGAAAATCCATTCAAGCCACACATAATTGCAGGCCACATTTCTTTTATAAAAGGAGAAGTATTGACTCTCATGAGCATTCACGAGAATTTATTGGAATGAAGAAATAAAAGGATACTTCAGAAGTTACAGTGCCTGGTGAGATTGCTGTCAATATACACTCTGCTGCCAATAAATCATTCTTATTGATTATTTTGTGGCCGTTTTATTTTATTTCCCTGACATTGTGTTCATCTCTGCTAACAATATACGATAATGTCTTAAGTCGATGTTCAGATGCTCAAATTAGAACAATTTAGATGAATCTACTGAACGATCATGTTAAATCTTTGTTTTATTAACTATACTGATGAGTATTACTTTAAAACCTTCACATTGCTGTTTTCTGCAAGGTGCTAGCCAGTTTGAATTATATTCAGTCTAAATTAACTGAACTTAACCTTCCGTTCTTTAATTTCTTCACTAAACAGCAAAGCATAGCACTTAAAACCAACACCTTGAGGTAACTCCCTCCGATTTTGACGGTGCTGAGTTTACGAAAGTACACTGACTTATGTGATATTGTAGCAAATAATAAATTCACGCGTATTTTACTCGCGTACTTTCTTCACCTTATGCTTTATGATGAGAACTCTACTCTAGATGAAGTTTCTTTAACAGGCTTTATTTCTTTATGAAGTTTAACAGCTTCATCATTCTCTGTTTGGAACTTTAGGCCCTGTTACACCATCAGATATTTTCATCATATATTTTTCAAATACTTATATCGTCTAATCGAGGAAGAGATTTTCTGCGCAATCGTTGTGACTTGTACTTTACATGAAAATGAAAAATATATTCTACATATATGTTACATCCAACATTAGAATATTCAGCATTCTTAACTTCTCACATGAAATTATCTTTCAGGGCCAATAGAGTTTCTTTGCGTCTATATGCGCAGTTAAAATGACACATTTGCAAATTCACAGATTTTTAAATCTGTCACTCGTTGTTTAGCCTGAAACTTTAACAACTTTAACCTGAAACTTTAATTTAGTCTCTAGTTCTGTGTAGGCTTGTGACATACAATGAGCTGCATTCTTGCCCAAAGAAGTTTCAACCCACCCACTTCCAAGTCATAATTGTACGATCGCTTTCGTAGCTGATACCATCGAACAGGATCTTAGTCATCTGACAATATCTTGACAGGATCATATCTTACCTGTCATTTTCCTTCCTATTTTTCTATATATGTTCATGACAATGCATGGATAAGAGAACGTTAATCTCACGTATCGTTTATTGTGGAGAAGAACAAGGGGTATATTGTTAGGTGCGAGGATGGCTCAGTTGTTAGAGGCGCTGACTACAAACCCAGGGTCCGTTGTTCGAGAACCCTGGCATGACCAAACTTTCACCCAGAGTAGGGAGAGTCGCCAGCTCTCTGTAATTCCAGGCGTAGGAATCACGAGGTGTGGTCACATCGAGAGGAAGGGCCAGGACACTGCTCGATAAGCATAGCTTCTCAGTGTTCTAAATACTACCTTCGGATGCTAGGTAGCAATAAATACAAATACAAAGGGTCTACTCGCACGGGGGTAAATAATTTGTAAACCATTGCATGCTATTATTGATCATCCTTGCCATTTTGATTTTTCGATGAAAAAATGACAAATAACTTACTAGGAAAAGGTAATCGTACAAAAGTTATAGAAAAACTATGCGAACGGGTAAATAATATGTTGATATCATTTTTGCAATAGTTTATGCTACCGTGCCTGGTGTCGGTACTGAGTTTACAAACCTAATTTTTTTTCGATTATTAGATTCCTAGTAAATTGGCCGGTTTATTATTATTTCAGAATTTTTCGCGAGCTTAATCATAGACTTATCTCTGGTGCCAACCCAAAAGCTAGCCACAATGAAGGCATATTTGGCATTGCAAAGCGTTTAGAATAAGTGCATTATGATAGAAACCGAGAACACAGACCAAAGCGGGTAAAAAACAAACTCTTCTGCCAAATAGGGGTTTAAGTCTAATGACGATTGGGATGATGCTTTACAAAGCCACTTAAAAAGCTTTTTGTGTTCGAAATGAAATGTCACTTAAACGTAGACAACGTATTTACTGAAATGCGAAGCTGGATCATTGTCAACGTGTACCAGGTGACAGACAGGTGGCACTTTTTGTATTTCAGATTTATCTTATTAGCAATACAGATAACGCTTATAATTTGCGAAACTTGTTTTTTTACGAGAAAGCAATGTTTGATTCATTGATTTCAAAGAAAGATTCGATGGCACTAGAAACTGATGATAAGCTTATCAAAACTCGCATAGAATGCATTTAATTTATTTCCGTGTTATTGTAGCCCCTGCTGTGTCTCAGGGCTCTTGTCTAGGTCCGTTTTTATCTCCAAATTAAAAAATTCCAGCAAGAAAGCTATTCAAATACACTCTCTTTTTTATAAGAACAATTTTATAAGAACACGAGCTTCAAAACTGGTCAAAAGTTAAAAACAAATTAAGAACAAGCTAAAGCTGAGCTTCTGCAAAATGCAATTTTGAACAACGTTTTTTCTCAAAATCGAGGCTTTTAGCGATGTGTGGGTGCTTTTTCGGTGAATATTCAAATTTGTCAGCAAATTAAGGCTTTCTCATCCACTTTGTTGGCAAATGAGGCCTGAACACCTCCTTAGAGCGAAAAAGCTAGCCATAGCACTGCTTACACCCTTTTAATTTAAGAACAAATTAAGAACAATCCAGCTTCAGATTTTCGAAAAAATTAAGAACAGTCAGCCTGAACTTGAATTTACTGGTTCTCATAAAAAAAGAGATTAGCCTCGTAAAGAGAATTTGATGGCTCAAATGTCTGTTTAAATGTACAAATGATGATGGACAGATTATGATTTTGACATGATGTTGACAGGAGGCTGATACCTGCGGTCCCAGATACCCAAACCGGAGTTTCAAACAATGTTTAATGAAATGCTTTCAACATTCAATGTACCAACAGTTTCTAAAGGGGCCAAAATGCTTGGGTTTTAATCAGAGGCACAGTTGAATCGGAGTGAAATTTGGTGCTGAGCTCCCTCCCTTGGTAAGACCAAAGTAACCCTTGTTTGCTTATTTTATCCGATGGGCCCCTTGTTCTTTCCATGGCACGACTGCTCTAAATGGAACCTATATATCAGCATGAACAACTTTTTGAAATGAACATAGATTTTATCCAAATAATACAGAACTTTCCAAATTTCCATCGACATGTAAATGATAGGACACATCGCTTTTGCAAATTGAAAACAAGAATTTTTGTTGTTACGTTACGTTTCAATGTTGCAAATTTTTTATACAGAAATTTAAGGCTAGGCCTATCGAAAAATTCATTTAACTCTTTGCCTTACTACAACTGTAGCAGGGCCCACACCACCGGAGGGGGGTGGGGTTGTGAGGCGGAGGGCCATGGTCCCCACCTTTTGCGAAAAAAGTAGTTTTAAAGCTGCAGTAAAAGGGGGAAAAGCCTTGGCCTCCTACTTTTGCTAGCCCTAGCCCCTCTCACGTTCAAATTCGTGGCGTAGGCCCTGTGTAGGTGGTGCTACGGGGGATGTTGGGTGTATGATACTCCATCCCTTCCCAAGAGTCACAAATTTGCATACTTGAAAAATCTGTCTGCCGACATAAAGTAAGATGTTGGTGACGTTTGGTGGCATATTCGACAGTTCTCATTCGGACGAACCGCCATCTCGAAATTTTCTAGCGCCACCCCTGGCTACGGTCAATTTAGTCGCTTGAGGTATCTAGAGGGGTACCCGAATATGTCTTGATAAAAAAGGACGCAGTATTTGTCCATTCTTAATGAATTTGTTCGCAGTATTTGTCCTTGGTAGTTCGTTGGACTCTTGTCTGCGTCATCAGTGATAGATGCTTCTGGAAAACGAAAAAGACATACAGCAACGCATCATATTTTTCTCCAGGAGACTTCCGATATTGGGTCCTCCTAGGCCATAAAAAAAGAGGGTCTGGTGAAGAAATCAATGCATTGAAAAAGCCCCAACATTGTTTTACTTCGGCACGAACTTTTACAGCACTTCGTATCCTACCCGCTAAACGTTATACCAAGACGGGGTTCCAAACCTTGAATATGGGGATGGACTCTACACCCTATCCATTAATGCATCTTATCGATTGCTAAGAAAAGTGCCCTAAAGACTGGAAAAAGAACGCTTGTAAAGATGTACTTTGTAATGTGTCAGAAAGAGACGATGCTAATTAAACAAAACACGGAAAAGACAAGCCAAGAGAAGATAATAAAATGCAAATTGATACAGTAAAAGAACGACTGTGTACATGGAGGTTGAATATTATTGCGACGTTCCGAGCATAACTCTTTTAACTCTTCTAAGCGTGGTGTCGTACTTTTACTAAACTAATTTTTATTTATCATTTTCATTAATTCTTCCTACAACACGCCGAACAGCGTTGATTATCAAGCGAAGATAAGGTTCCATACCAATTGACAAATTTCACTTCGGTACACCGAGCTACGTATTTTTAGAAATCAAAATATTATTTTCAAATACCTTGCACATTTGAAAAATTCCAGGTTCATATGCCTAATGTATTTTCAGGGGAACTCAAATTGCCGCGACTTCAAATTTCTCAAAACCGTCCTCGCTCCTATTTTTTTGAAGTTTCTTAACTGGTAAACACCTGGATAAAGCAACCTACAGTATTCACCTTTCACTTATTTCTGGAATCTCCGCGGTAACTTTGTCTCTCATCATATTTTCTTTCATCAATAGAACAATTATCATACACCAATTTTAAGGTTTATTCATCAAAAATGTCTTATACAAGACTGCCAAACATTTTTATCTCGACATATCTACGACGTATAAATTGCTAAATATAGCATTTTGATTTCAAAATATCTTAAAGCGGGCCTTTTTATGTCCACAATCAAATGAATTCTTGGCTTTTCTTAGGTCAAACGCAGATGGGAAGATGCCAGCAATGAACGTGAGAAACATGATGCTCTTCTTGGTTACATTATTACTGCTTTGCGAACACAATTTTAGCCAAGAATGGATGTACGTCTCATATTTTTTACTTGCAATATCAATTTCTCTTTCATTCTATGTGAAATCTCAAGTTTTTTTAATCAATTTATAAACAAGAATTTTTTTCATTTCCATCAAAACTTTTCATTACGACATAAACAACGTCCAGTAAATATGAGCTGAGTATCAGCTTTTCTGTTTCTGTCAAAATATAGCACTTTTTCCTACTTCAAACATCGCTTTTTATGTGATTTTAACAACTTCAATGATATTCAATTGATTCCTATTAGATAGTTTACAAATATTTAAATCTATATCTAACATTGAGCGGAGGAGCAAGAACTGTAATGCAGTGGAATTAACGGACAATTATACAGCGGACATCTCTGTACAACGGACAACCACACTGGTCTGAAGGGTGCTCCTTATATGAAGGCTTCACTGTAGCTAGAAATCATTCGAGTGGCTACTCCAGTCTTAATAAGGTCACTTTACCCACTTAATTATAAATCTAAAGCAACCTATTATATCAATTTCGCGTCCTCGTTTGTCGGAGATTGTGTGAATGCTCTCAACCAAATTTTATTTTTTATTGGCTTTATTAAACAGAAAGCATCCCTAGATAACGATGTACTCTATCTTTCATTGTTTTTTATGGAATGTTGAAGAAAAATTCATAAAATGAATCAACAGCTGAATTTTAATGGCTTGAATTATTTAATCACGCAGGAAATTCCAGGCCACGCGAAATCAAAGAGCAAATATTTGTTGATATTCCCTTGATTCGAAAATGTTTCTATACCTGTTTTATCGCTTGCTGAAATATATTTCTTCTGTGTCGGAACATTTTAAAGACTTCGGTAACGCAAAACTAAAAAATAGCGAATTCAAGTCTCAGGACGTATTATAGAGGTAAAGTAGAGATTGATTTTTAGCAGGCCAAAAAATGTGGTCTATAGCACACCCTTTTTATAATGTATTAAAAGAAAAGCAATGGTTGCCAAAGGCTTCTCAAAACTTTTTGTTCTGAGACTGATTCTCAAGAGGGGTGTCATACCCTTACCCCCACCATTGTGATGGTTCTGTGCTCTCTTGAAACCATCTATTACACGAAACTCATGGACGCGTCTTCCATTGTACGAATGTACCTGAACAGGAAAAACTCGAAGAAAATCTTTCTATTTACTCGAGCTTTGATTCCATACTTCCTCTTCCCTTTGGCAGTTTCACTGGTCTCAGCGGCCTTTCACAAAACCTGGCGACCAAACACGACTGTAGCAGATCGCTAGAGCCAGGTACCTATCGGCATATGCTTTGCAGACAGAAATTCTCCGGAATGCAAAGTATAAAACGTGGAACTAACATGGCATTCAGACAATGCGCAAAGCTTTTCAAATGGAGTCCCTGGAATTGCAGTGCCCTGAAGCCAGAAGGAGATACGGATTCCCCATTCGGTGAAGGGCTGAAAGGTCCGTTTTTTTAATTCTTTTTCTTGATTTTGTCTAGCCAAATTTCTTTCTTTTTTGATAAGCACCACTTTGGAGAATACGGTTTTATTTTTTTCTTGTCCTGTCAATTGTACACCTTCCATTAGCAGATTCTTGAAAATCTAGGCAATGAGAATGACTGAAGCGTGTCTGATGCAGGGGTATCATTTGAAAGGAAGGGGAAAGGGGAAAGCCCTTGTCCCTTCTGTCTTGTCTGAAACTCTCGTTTTGTCGGATAAGCCAATAATCATATCCTTGCTTTTTACACAAGGCTGAAGAACGGATTTCAATTCTTTTTCCAAACAAAATAATTTCCGAGATAGCAAAGCATCTCAAGGCATTTTTGAACCAGCATTACTGTCGTAACAACCTCAATAAATGACGCTCTAATGGAATTGCATTTGGTTTTGCCCTACTAGTCACTTAAAATTTCGCGAAATTGAACATCGTGTTTCTTTTATACCAGCTCTTTACATAAAACGTTTCTACAAAATATATCTTTTTATCATTGTTGGCTAACATACACCGAAGTCTGGGTATACAAGAAATGCCTAAAATGCAAACAATATGTTTTTGAAGAAAATTATTGCTGAAGAAACAGATTTGCAAACTGGTCTGTCCAGGTATGAACAGTTACTTGATGATGGCATTAAGCGTGAAAATCGGAGTAGCAGCTTAGAACCGCCCAGCTTTAAAAACAAAATAGCGACTGTCAATAGGTGTGTATCTATATTGCTGTATGCTAAAAATGCTTCTTTATTACTAGGGACGAAAGAAGCTGCATTTATCAGTGCGTTGTTCGCAGCAAGTGTTGTTCATGCGATCACAACCGACTGTAGAGATGGGAGAATCGAAGGATGCGAGTGCGACAGGGGACAGCATCCAAACAACGTTTATGGGGTCAGTGGTTTTGTAGCGGGCTGCAGTGAAAACATCAAATATGGCATCGCTTTCTCGGAGAGATTCCTCGATACAGCAGAACTGATGGATCGTCATCGCCGGCCAAGGACGTCAAAAGACATTCTGTCGATGAATATTCATAACTATAGGGTTGGACGTAAGGTACACTCCGTCTTTGCAGTATTAGTGGCAATTTGATTTTGCATTAGCTTTCAGCTGTTAAGTACAGTGTTACACGTAAAAATATTCTAAAAAACTGGGGCTGGTTTTGGTCATTCGCAAAATGTTCTAAATATACTGCCCGAGCCGCATTCTGAACTTGTGTTTATCTTGATTGATTGTACTAACGGGACCTTTCGGCATGATTATGGTTCCTTCTTCTCGGGAGTCATCTTTTATTACGGGAGTCATCTGTAAGTATCTTTATACATGCTTACTGTGTATAAAACTTTAGAATATGTTTCCTCGTGACACCTTGTGGCCTGTAAGAACGTTTAAGAAATGTCCATCAAAGTTTAGAGCCTCGATCCAGGATTTTTCGATCTATGTTCTGACGTTTTAAACTCTGAAGAGTGTCAGACGAAAAGCTTTAGTTTACTAAATGTTTGCTTTTTTCAAAGCAATTTTCAAATTTTTTATTTGCTTCATTTGTCTACACATTCATTTACCATGATTGCTTGAATAAATTCTTCATAGATTGCCAGAGAGAGCATGAGAAAAACCTGTAAATGTCATGGAATGTCCGGAACATGTGCTACAAAAGTCTGCTTTAAGCAACTGCCACCGTTCGATGAGATTGCTAAACGAATAAAGAAAAAATACGAACATGCAACGTATGCTAGAGTCTCGAGGAACAGCTGGAAACCGGGAAGGGTTAGTCTCGTTCCAGTCTGGCCTACACTAAAAAAGATTGGTATTGGTGACTTGGTTTATCTTATACCTTCGCCAAATTACTGCAACCATAACAAAACGCTGGGAATTCTGGGTACACCTGGCAGACGATGCAAAGTCAGTAAGACTAATTCAATTCAAACATACCCAGAGCATTGCAAAATGTTATGCTGCGGGCGTAGTTATTACAGTGTTAAAAAGGTCATCAAAGAGAACTGTCATTGCAAATTCACTTGGTGTTGCAACGTTGAGTGCAAAACGTGTTACAAAACTAAAGAGTTACATTTTTGCAAATAGACGCCCAGTTCGGTTTGATGACATCATAAAGAGCTAGCAGTTTTGATGACGTCATTAAACGCTAGCAATGTTGGCAATATCTATGAAGAAGCTTATTCGCTACAAGAACAGTGAGTACTATACTTTTCCAGTTGAAACCGAAGGCGTGGTTAAGAATGTAGCTACCAATAAAACTTCATATGGCAATCATTTGCTAGATAACTGATCAACAAGAGATTTCCATGGACATTTGATAGTCTTGACTACGTAGTGACTGTATGCTTTGAAAATGGGCGTCGTGAAGCGTTGAAAATATGTGGGTACTGTAGATAGACTTGACTACTAGAACAATGTTATACTAGTATGCGAGACAGTAAACGTTCTATGTGCTGCCCCGGAGCTAATTAGTTGTACTAAGAATTTTTATATAAAGTCAGTATTAATGAGCTGAAGAATGAGCAGTTTTATTAGCAGATGCAAAGACACAGGTATGTGACTTGACATGTAGCAATGTATCATACCTCACCAAAATCGTTTTTATAACATGACAAAATAAGCAACAAAACTTGGATGCAAAAAGTTTGTTGCTCTTAGAATTGGGCTTGTAAAACCCAATAGTGCAAAAAAGCTGTTTTATTCTTAGCTGTGTAAATTTTAGATACATTTTAGTTTTAGAGAGAAACATACAGATTATGACAGTACATTTCATATCTGCCATCTAAATGGCCTTTTAATATCCTTGTACTACAGTGCACGTTAGATTTTTAGTATGATGTATTAGATGTCAACAATATATGTAAATTACGGCAGAAGATGCACCAGAGATAGTAGTAACTGCCTTACGCGAGGTATTTAACGATTTAAATATTTCTAGATTAGCAATACCTTTCCACGCACGATAAATGAAAGAATCGGAAGTTCATAAATCTGTGTATTTTGTTCGCTACGGACAGGGCAATGCATAGCACTACACGACTTATTATGCATAAGAAACTGGTTTATTAGAAACTGAATCTGTACTGGGAGGGCCAAATATTTACTGCATAGGATCTTCGTGACGATCTGCGTTTATATTCTTCCAAAAATGCACAACTTCAAAACAATGAGGCAACTTCAGGTCTCGAAAGAAACCAACTAGGAAGCTTTTCGTCCCAAAACGCCAAAAAGCTTCTTGAATGAAATATAAAGAAAGATGATGTGCAGCAACATTCAACCATCTAAATTAACTCTCCTGGTGATTTTTTTGAAACGTTGTTTGAGGACGGCTGAGTGGTTAGGGTCGCTGACTACCGATCGAAGGGTATATGGTACGAGTCCCTGACATAACATATCAAACCTTTCGCTTTGAGCAACGAGTATCCCCAGCTATCTAAAATTCCAGGCACATCAGCAAGAAAACATGGACACTGCTCGATAAGCACTGCTTCTAATCAGCAAGAAAACATGGACACTGCTCGATAAGCACTGCTTCTAGTTGTCCTAAAAGCTACCTTTGGTAGGAAGGCAGTAACAATGTAAGTTTTACGCTTTATTACAGAGCCAAATTTTGCCCCCTTTTTTGAAGGCCTTCCCGCCGTTTGTTCCAAAGATGCTCCACCACCCCCTGATAATGCTGTAAACGAACAACGCCAGTTACAGCCCAAAAACGACGCTGAAGCCACGGAATGAACATAAAAAACAAAGAAGGTTTAAACCTTTACGTTTATTTAATATTTAAAATTTACATAGCGTTTCAAATTTAATTTCGTTATCTACATCGTTGGATACATAAGACTGTATTTTCTGCACAAATACTTCGTGAATAGAAAGCAAAAGCAAGTGGATTTTACTCTCGAAAATATCTTCCTTTGATGTTGGAAACGAGCACTGGCTAGACGTGCTTCTCATTCAAAGGAGCAAAGCTTCAAGACAGGCTCAGCAATGTTGCCAATATACATTTTCAAACACAATCTTTTGATCGTGATTTACAAGTTCAAACAAAAACTGCAACAATAACGACCTAAATGTCCTTTAGTTTGCTTTAATCGTTTATTTTGTGACATGGCATTTTCTATTGATTTTTAGTTGTCTTTATGAAGGTTGTAAAGTCTTCATGTGAAGTTAACCAACTAAAAGCAAAACATCGATAGAAATGTATGAATAATGGGCTGTGTATTATGCAGATTTGGAATATCACTTACCAGATTACCTCAAAACCATTTCTGGAGGACTCAAACCCATTGCAGATAATGACCTTCAATAGGGTAACGGTAGTTGGCGGTGGAGGGGGGGGGAAGCTTAGCCCCACATGTAACTAAACGTATTTTAATCATACAATGAATCAACTTGTTTTTGTATTTAGCATGTTGAGCCCCAGCAACCCTTTTTACCAGCCTTCCCCGAACATAAGATGCTCCGCAGTCCTTGATTCTGAAGACAAACTTTCAATATGTTCACAAGTACGAAAAGGAACTCATCTTTCTTTGATAATATTACCCTCTTTTTTTCCTCTAATGACAGAGACGTTGCTTGTGTTCAAGTATTCCCTATCGTTTGGGGGAGGGGTCAGGGCCTTTTCTAACATACTAAAAAAGGGGGCGATTGCCCCTCCAGCCCCAGTGATACTCTATTCTCCTCATCTTGCTCTGCAGCTAATTTACCTTCGAATAAGATATGGAGGAAATAGTTCTCATGAGGCTGTTTTCTTTGGATAGTACAGGGGGCTTATCACTGAGTCAAAGATCAAATTTTGACAAAAGGTTATTGGAAATTGAGACGACAGTCCCTAGTTGTCTAGTTGTCCAAGTCGATAAATCACTATGCAATGCAACTGTGATTATGCCTTTCATCATTATATGCTATGACGGGGTTCCTTTCTTCTAATGAATGAAAAGTTTGATGCCTTCATAGTAAGTTACCGGCACAAAAATGATCATCACTGAGCATCCAGCTACGATTTATAGAACCTATTGTGAAAGAGAAGAAGTTTGTCGAATGAAGGAAGATTTTGGTGTGCTGTGTTACAAATTAAATTTAAGTTTTAAGTTACAAATATGACCTAGAAAGATAATTTAGCCTGCAACTAGAGCTTGCTTTTTGTCTAACAAATGTTTCCTTGCAACTCGTTTTGGTGATGCTTGTATTATCGAGCAGCCAACAACTGAATTTTGCTTCGGAGCTCTCAACGACACTTGTAGACTTTTTGCGCAATGCTGCATGTATCGCATGTTACCTGGCAACACCACTTGAATTTGCATCTGCAACGCTTTTTCACAATTTCAATGCTAGATCTATAGCCTCGATCGCAACACAACAGCGCACAGCCATCAATGCCCTTCGAGTGCTCGTTACAATATCTTCCAGTAGTACCCAAGCTTCCTTCTCTTTTATTTGCGTCACAATACGAAGGAGATTCCTTAAGATAAGCAAGATCTTGATTAGTTAGAGGCTTCAGGCGTTTGTCTTTTGGAAGTAATGCGATCCTGGCCCCAACACGCTGCAATGCTACCATCGATGCACAGTCAAATTTTTCTTTGAGTTTCATTCCGATTTCTTGGAACGAGGGAATCACCCTCGAGCAAGTTCTTGTTGAACACGTCCCCGACACTCCATGGCAAGAGCAACGCATGGCAAGATTATTCTCAATTGCCTATGAAAAAATATGACAATTTCAACTTCATTCAGCTAATGATGAGTATTTTAGGTACTGAAGCAGCTTTCACTTGGCACTACGGTGAAATCCTGATAACTCGAACTTAAAAGTGAACGATTAAAATTGTTCATGTTAACAAAATGTCGAGTTATCGGAGACTCGAACATATTATAATAAGTTACCGTGCGAAACAAAAACAGCTTATGTTAAGGCAAGTTCGAGTTATCGAAGATTCAAGTTACCGGGATTATACTGCAAAAAATTTTAATGTTTGCTTACATTTTAAGGAAAATTTGCATTTTTTAAAGTGAAATCTCAATTAACCAACAACTTCGAATAACGGAATATTGGTCTTGCACATTTGCATTACTTATTTGCATCTACTCCTTCTCGAAACAATAACATAAATGCAGGACATAAAAGAGCTGCATCAAAGTCATCTCTTAAGGTCATCAGGAAAGTGAATAAGATTTACATCAACCCAGCTGCCTTATAGAAATTAAAACATGTCCTGTTATACCGTAAGCTGGTGTAATGCCGGTTAGGCCCATGTCAATCAAATAAGTGCGTATTGTTGGATACAATGTAAGACTGCCAAACAAAGCAAATTGCAAGAGACAAATCAAGTGCCAAAGGTTACGCAAAAGGCCATCTAAAAGATCACCCGGCATCTCCAAAAAATTATCAATTTGATCTGTAAAGGTCAACCGTCATGTCAAAGGTCATACATATATCACACGTGTCAAAGGTCATGACAAAGCCATTTTTTTGGAAAAGATAAAAGGACATGTCAGCTGAATCAAAACTGTCTCACAGTTAGGCCTAGAGGTATCAAATAGATTCGCCTTTTGAAACTTAAATCACATTCATCATAAAAGGAAAAACTACAAATTTAATGCCAGTTACAAACCTTTCTTCCAGCTTCATTGTTATGTAAGTTCATCAAAACTCTATCAAATGTCCATGCCTTGGTCCACCTCTCTCGTTCGTAACCATCAACAAAGGCCTTAGAAAACCGAACTCCAAAAACTACATTGTCGCTGCAACCACTCCATTGAAAACCAGCCCTCGAATAGCCCCTAAGGTTCGCATCACAGCTGCACCTACTGATTTTTCCCGTGCTGCACTGCTTCGTAATGGCATTGGCGATGCCAGCAGAGAATATGGCATGGACAAATGCAGCCTCTCTAGTTCCTAAAGAACGATTTAGTTTGTTAATGCTGCCAATTTTGTCCGTTTCTATACCCAGGTTTACTTAAATATAATCTCCCCCTTTTGACAGCGCAATGTCAAAATAACTTTTTAAAATCATTTTTTATAATATGATGAGCGTTATAAATCAACTTTCATGTCCAAAGAAAATGCAAGTTTCAAAGTTTTAACCTAAAAGAGTATTTTTGCTTAAACAAACTTTCCTCAATGTAAAATTAACATTTTTTTTGATAGCAAAACATCAGTTGGAGCATCAAGACTGTTGCAGTGAATCTATTTTTAAACAAATTCAATTCGAATGTTACGATTCCTATCTAATGGTAGATGACACAGAATAAGTAGTGTCTTTATGCGCCAATATATTTAAAACTAACCACCCTTGCATCAACTCTTTATGTGCCAAACGCTTTTGTTACCAAGTACTTTTGTCACCAGTTTGTACGTTTCAAACACTTTAGTTCCTAACTATATACTCACCAGAAACCTTAGTAGAAAACTCAAACCACTTTGTTAATTACTTTGTAAAAATACTACTTCTTCTTCTAATCCCCAAGAAAAACAATTTATTTTAGGCAAATATCACACAATCCCCATGAAAAGACAGCCTTCCTAATTCCTTATCTGATTTGTCAGTGAACTGAATTTTGTTTCCAGAGAGAGAGAGAGAGAGAAAGAGAGAGAGAGAGAGAGAGAGAGAGAGAGAGAGTGTGTTTCATGAAGTACGGTAGTAATCGTTTCTAATGCATTAACGCAAGGTACAGCGAGTTCCAAACTACCAGGTACCTTAAACAAAAATTAAGGCGTATTAACCAATTTAGTGTCACACTATCTGTTTACTAGAAATGCTTCAAATACGTTCTTGAAATAATAAACGTGATAGCAGCAACAAACACAGGATCACGAGCAGTAAAAAACATTGTAGTTGCCATTGTTATATGACATAAATGAAATAGACGAAATAGGAGGATATTGTTAATTAATGACTTGAAAAGCAAAATGTTTATAATTTGAATGTTCTCGAAATGAAATTTTGTTTAAAGCTCAAAAACAACATCAAAGTCTGTCATATGACACAGACAACTTCTGATGGTATTGCTGCCTTCATCCTCCATGGATATACAAGTGAAATACAGAGTGAATGTCTATCAAATATTAAAATTCTGAGTACCTTTGAAAGAAAAACTTTTTACCTAAGACCATTTAACCTAAGGACACACCCGCCAGGCTCTTGTTATACCGCCACAATATTTATGTCTCCATTTGGTGCATAGTAGATTTACACCACGTCACAGCTTTTTGAAACATCATCAAAAAAGACATGCGAATATAGATTTATATTGTATATTCAGAAATGGTACCTGATTTGAGTGCGAGTCCAAACGGCGAAATCTGCTTTTTTCGTGCTTTTCTGACGGTGGAGCAATTCCATCTTCTCCATTTAAATTGGTATTGGCATTCTTTTAAAGCCATTATGGACCCCTTAATCACACTTGGCATCAACTCAATATTGGTTCTGCAGAACCTTTTCTGAAGGGCTGTTAGTTCTTTGAAATATTCACATTGCACTCTCTTTGACATAGAACCGAGGTTGGTTGATAGGGCTAGTGACCTGAAATGAAAGAATCAGTAACATTGAATTGCTTTATTTCTGTTAGCTTCAAGACGTTTTTTCAAATCTTGTAAATGTTATGAAGTCTTTTTGATATACTAATATTTATATAAATTATTGCAGGGGGCACCATACCAGTACACCCCTGCCAAATTGAAAACTCGCATGCAAGGTATAGAGCAAGAGAAACAACGAGGATCGCATCTTCTAATTTTCCCAACAACTGGGCCTTATGATGGTCTTCAAATTCCCATTTGGATCTGGCTATGATACCTTAGCATAGCTCATGAATAAAATTAGGCTATACACACAATTTCTAGATAGATTTTATGTTCAATCGAAAAAAGAACGGAAATGAGAAGTATCTCTGAAGAAAGAACAATTTCAACAATGATTGTCTAGAATTTTTTGTTTAAATTTTTCTCATTCAGACCTCCAAATCGATCCGGCCTTGGTCATTGTCTCGTAACATAAGGTTTAAGACTAACTTTAGTTATTATCTTTTAATTTCGTGCAGCGGCAATGGGGTAGCCAGAGTCCTTTGTTCCCCGGAATGTCGTTTCTAGTAATTCGTTAGCAATCAGACAACCAAAATAGAATATCGCAGTATTCGAGTTTAAGCCTTACAACTATTGGTGTAGCAATCGTTTTTGTGATCCATCGAAATGCATCAGCACACAAAAACACAAAAACACATAACGACCAGTTGTAGCATTTCATCTTTTTATCTGAATAATATTTGACGGGGGTACTAGTGTGTGAATAATTTGCAGTATGCTGCTAGGAATTATACCTCGTTTCAAACCTAACCTCGTTTCTACATATCATTGGAGTGCAGCATTTGTATTCTACGAAACAATTGTAGTTGGACAAGATAAACAGTACAATGTGTCCAAAACTGTGAGGCATCCCTACGTAAAATAAAATTGCGTATGCGCATGTTCTTTGAAGACGGCAGAGCGTTGCCTCACTCATTTGAAGACTTTTTCCTGTTCGTCTCCCCAACAAATAATAGGATATCAAGAATGAGCAATGGAAACAAATAGTTTTTTCTTTTCACTCACATCTCTTGTTGTACTGTCGGAAAAACTAATTGGGGCGTGACTAAAACCGAATTGGATAAACGGTAATAGTTCAAAAGATTGCCTTCCCTTCCAAGGTTTTGTCTTCTTATCAATGTGGGATGCTAGGTAAATCTATTGTTGGATTACGTTTCCTTGCAGTATTGTAAGTTGAGTTCTAAATAATGAATAAATCCCTTGTGTCACTAAAGCAACCATCATTTTCCAATAAAAATGAAACAACAATGTTAGTCTGTTGGGAGTAGAAAAAGATATATTTTTGCACAACCAGCGTTAGAAGTGATTGTAATCCTTCTACCCAAATGGAATTTTAAAAGAACGTCCCTTATACCACATGCCCCTGCCATTCAATTATAATATATGCCATTCAGAAATCATGCTTAAAAAGTCAAAACTCTCAGTTCAAATAAAATAAAATTCTACGGTTTCTGAGCTGAAAATGCAAGCTTGGCGCAAGGTGGTTGGACTCAATAGTAATGGAGGATGTACCACGCTATATGCGTTAAAGTGAAAAAGATCCAGCAATTAAATGAACATTTTTGTCCTTGATGGTACATAAATTTGTCATTAGAGTCGAGGTCTCATAACTGGATGAGAGCACAGTCACAAGAAAAGTGCACGTGACAACAACATAGTTCCCACAAAGTTGTCTGTTGATTAATCTGCTAATTCCCGAGACACACAAAGCCAAAGCTCGACAGAGGCTGCCACCAAAAACTCTTTTCTCTTTTCAGCGTCTGTGAGCATTGAACAGTCCGTACAATACTCACATCAAAACACTTACCCCTCACCCCCTGATTGACCAATGATTACCCTGATTACCCTGAAAATTATGACAACAAAGTTCAATTTCGCTTCAAAAGGTCTCTATGTAAAAATGTTTTGTGACGCACCATGAAACTGTGTACTAAGAACTTTAGGAGAGCCATACACTATCGAATGTAGGAAAAATCAGCCCCACTGTGTATCTTAAGATAAATGGGACTTGGTCGATGACAAAAATATAAATGATGCAAGCGATGCCAAAAATTATTCGATGGAAGGCGCTTCTCTGGCACCGAGCATGGCAAAGGCATTCAGAATTCTCGTTACGTTTCTAGCCCGATTCCCGACTCCGAAAATTGACGATTCGTGCTTCCCCGAAAAACATATTGATTACCCTCATTTAAAACCGTCTGATCAACTGTTAATGGAGCCAAATACACCATTCGAATCAATAACACCAATTCTCGTAATCTCTTCAGCGGCTAGCAATGGCGTTTTCTCTTAAATTTCCGACGAGTCAGACATTTACTTGCCTACAGCCGGTTTTTTATTAAAATTGAGTGTAGCTCATTTAAGGGAATAATAGGCTTTACAGAATCAGCTCTGGAAATAAGAAGATTATGGGAAAATATTGGAAAACAAAGGTTTTAACTATAAAACAAATATGTTGGATTAGACAGAGAGTTTAATTGTGTTATTTTGCTGTTATGTTAAGAACGCACGGCATCCTCTAGAATTCATTTGTGCTACATGGGCAACAAAGCATAATTCGAAGTTAGTCCGTTACAAACAGAAAAATAGCGAAGTCAAAACAACAGAAGGATACATATGATGCTATACTTCTGAGAACAGTTTGTCTTTTTAGGCAACTTCGGTGTCGAACAAACTGTTGTGTAGATTTGCATCAAGCACGGTTGTCAGGACCTTTCTTCTTAGCATAATAACTGGGGGGTAATTGCCACTTCAGCCCTGGTGACACTCAATTTTTTTAAAAAAGGAAATTGTCTTTCGCTTTACTCAAGCAAAGGCTTACCCCCTCCACCATCTAATTACCCTTCGAAAAGACTATGACAATTTTAGAGATGAGCAAAAGACGTCACAACGCGTTGTAAAGTACTTCTGAATTCGAGAGCCTGTTATTCTATTAAAAGGTCTATCAGGCGTAGATATAATGTGCGTATAGTGCTTTAAATAAGAAACTAGCAACTAGAAATGATGAAAATCAAGAAACCTTATAAATAGAAAATCATTATACGAAAAGAAATTTTACAGTTAACACCCTGAAGTCTGAGAATGCTTTTAGAGAAATATATCTACTCTGGACATCATTTTTAACCTTCTCGCAATGGTTTACCTTGGTAATTGGAAGACTGTTGGAGGGTCTTTAGATTTATGCTATTTGTTGTTAACAGCAAGCGGTGTGAAATATCAAAACTTTGATAATTAGAGCTTCCTACTTGAGATCTATTTAACAGCATAAAGAGTCTTACAATGGCACCATTACACTTACAATTAAAATAGTACAGATTGTGGCAAAACGGTGAGAGACACTGTAATACTCGTAACTCCATTAAAGAAAACCAATGCACCTAATGAATTCATTTCTTACCACGTTGTAAAATAATTACCATTTCTGTGATGAATTTTTGAAAATAGGAAACTTTGATATTGCAATGACGTCACTGTCACACTTGATCAGAAAACCAACTGCGCATAGCATTATTTTAAATCATATTTCTCTAAAATACATTTACATTTACGTTTACGTTTCCTATCCAAATTCAAGGTAGGCTCTCTGCTTATACAGAGGAAAATGAAAAGCTGTTAGGTAAAAATAAATATGATTTTACCCCTTGAATTGCCTTATGTTCCCAAAGGTAATGTGAGGTTTGCGATAGTAAGCTTGAAGATGAGATAAACAAAGGATCTGTCAGACATTAGCAATTTTTTTGCCGAAATTATACGCTTTTGAAAGCAGCTAGGGTCTGAAGTCAGTGTCTCGAACCTGCGTTAAAATGCCAACATCTTATTTAAACGTGAAGAAACAGAAACTAAATTTACCACATGCAAAGTACAAAATGAAATTAAAAGCCAAAAATCGTGCCTCTAGAAAGATATCCGAAAATGCAATGACTCGGCCATATTAAGTGAATGCGAGTACATGATTCTTAATTTCTGCTCTTATGCAATAGCTACTTTCCTCTACGTTGTTTGTCCATACGCAAGCAAAGCGAAACCAGGGGCGGATCCAGAGATATCTTAAAGGAGGGGCAGTTTGTAGTGGGGGCGCTGAAAAATTTTCAAAAATTGATGACGAGAGAACGCTGTATACAACAATTTCAGATCCATTTTCGGAATAAGCAACATAACTTTGAAGTAATCCTTGAAGCAAATTAACCTATTGGTGTCAGAAACTTTTTCACCTGATTCTCATTCTTCAAAAGGGCCGCACAATTTCCAAAAAATGGGCGCCATACTTGCTTCAACTCGTTCAACGCAAGCAAAGCAAAACAATAAGAAGTGAATAGAATTGTATTTCGCCTGCTTTATTGCAGTCATCGCAAACATTAGTAAATATTTTGCAGAAATGGGAAACCTTGGGCCGGGTATTATCATGTTAAAAAAAAGAGAAACAATACTAGAGAGCTCAAAGATATGTACAACCAGTCAGTGTAAGCTGAAATGTAAACATATTTAGCTCGCCGTCTTCTCACATCACAAACACACCTAAGAGTTAATCAAAAGTGCAACAAGATTTTGCACTTCTAGTGGGATTAGGGAAAAGACGAGCTAATCACTCATTCATTTTTAATGCAATGAGCCTCAGTATTTCTAGTCACGTTATTGGTTTTGAAAACAAAACTGTCTTTCTCAAGAAGCAAATGCTGTTAGTTACTTATAAACATTTAATGCGTGTAACAGAATTTTATTTTTTTCACGCAATAGCTGCCCCCCGCAGCTCGTTCCAGCCTGAATGGTTGCAATCATCTGCCACAAACGAGCTCTTCGCTGTTCGTCAGGTTTTTCATTAAAATTCTACTGTTTATCAAAAAAATTACGTACAGATTATTCCTGAACCTCCAAGGAAAGGGTGAAAACCGCCCGAGTTAGCGAATGCAAGAGTTCGAGCGTATCGAGAGAGTTGAAGAAGAATGCAAACAGGAAAATTGGAGAGGAATGCAAAACCGTTCGAGCTGATGAATGTCGGAGTGACATCGATTATTCCCTAGTTCTATCTCGGTTTGCTAGTTTATAAAGTGCAAATTTGCTTATAGAAATTTAAGAAAAAGTTGTGGTAATTATCAGTCTAAAAAATATATAAATAATATTATTAAGTATAAAAAAATGTTTGAGTATCATCTCAAACGTAAAAAGGAAAGACGAACTTTCTCCTTTTTAAATTTTTAATTAAAGGTTCTTAAGATTTGAGACTTTGGCTGTTTGTAAGAATGATCTTGAATCAAATGCAAAATAAAGGGATAAAGAGAAGAAAACTGAAAAAATTGTTTCGCATGCTAAATATTTCTACTTCGAAGAAAATACGAAAGACAACAAAATAAAGATTACTCTTTAAGTAACCTTCATTTTGCGCCGCATTTAGCGCCAATTTTGCACGAAAAATCATCTTGAAGAATTCATTAACACTTTCTACTGGTCACTTAGATCTGTGATTATTTACCTGTTACCCTCCAGCACATTGCCATAAGCTATGTGTTCTCCATATATACCAAAATATTTTGCTTTGGACAAAATCAATTGGTTGAAATTTTGACCTCCAAATTTAATAAGCATTCTTAGACGATCCTTAATCCTGAGCAGCTAATTGATAAGAAGGAGCGAGAAGGTATTAGAATAGAATAAAGCATACTCACATCCACTGTTGACCTGCAGTAGTGTTCATCAGTAGAAGCAACAAAATCGATACATTGCAGATGAAAAATGCTTCAACCAGTTCTCTAGCCTTCATCTTTGCCATTTACGATCTTCCATCATTATAGGGTGCTTATAGGACCATCCTGCAAACAGTAGAAAACGTCATCAGCGATTCAGCAGCTATATTCGATTGTCAGATACATCATTCAGCAGTGCTTACATAACAAGTATAAGAGTAACAATACTGCACCAGGCAATTTGTAATCGATAGAGTAAATCATGTTGAGCTAATACACAGTTGCTTGAAAAGAAAGTGCCTCTCCGGCCAACAACCAGTATAAGCCTGTGTCAACTGGCGAAGAAAATCATGGTATGGCATGGCCTTGGAATTCCCTTTACGTTCAACGACCTTCTTCAAAAACCTCAGCCGGGGGAATCGCCACTTTTCCCACTCCCTTTTAAGAAATAAATGAAAATTCACACAACAATTTATCTGAGAACAGACTCTACATAAACTGCATACGGTGAGTATGACAGGCTGTTAGTAAAATTTGGGAAGCAAAAAGGTTGTTTACTGGTTATACAAGCAAATAGTATCGAAATCATATTGATGGAGAAGGGGGCACACAACTTGTTTGTTGACCGGGAAAGAGGGGGATGGATAGACAAGGAGGGTAATGGAGTGCTAGAGGGCGCAAGAACATCAACAGAGTTCCTACAAAAAGTGCTGGAACATGGTCCCCAACACTCAGTGTTCAACATTGTTATCATTTAAGAGGTATTTAGAACCAATCTCTAGATAAATAACAGACGACGATAACCTACCCTAGATATTTACCCAATTAAAACAGTTTTTTAATGTTTGGCTGGAATATCTAAAGTGCATTAAATTTATAATGTTTACTTCAGCTGGCAAAATTTGAAAACTTTACATTATCAAGATTGGATAAGGAGCTTAATTTCATGATGACGTAATTGAGAGTCAATCGTGATAGTTTTAGGAGATTATTTGTTTGCACATCACATATAAAGTGAAATACATGAGCAACGAACAAAACATGACTTCAATCACTTCAATATGAGTTTTTAATTTTCAGAAATATTTCTAAATCGGTTTTAATAGAGGATTTCTTATTAAGCAAAGCTAGTGTATGTCCAAACTTGCATCTTTAAGCAATGTCAGCGTTCATCGTCAAGTCAAAAGCTATAGCGGGTTCACATCCGAGTCACGTCACAGGCGCGTAATCTCATCACAGAAAAGACCAAAACATTTGCGGCAATTTCTGGTCTCAATCAGCATCTACTAGCAACCTAAATAACATCAAAATAAAGGGAAGATAAATGTGGATTTCCACGCGTCTCCCATTCTTATGTTGTGACATCAGATTTCGATAACACGCTCATGGCTATTTGATGCATAATTACAAGTTTCTGCTGATAAATTGAGTGAATTAAGTACGACAGAAGGACATTTGTGGTACAGTTGCGTAATCTATTTTAATATATTTGAAATCAAGGTCACTAAATGTCACATATTATGTTCGAATCAACTTGTAAGTGATGAAGTCACTTCAAAACAGTTTTTCTGGCTTTAGATTCCAGTCACGATTTTATCAATTAAAGCATACAACATGTCTTAACTGTTTTTGGTGAGAAGCTGACTGACCTAAATCGAACCGAAGCTCGAAAAAAGTCTCGCGTGCAGTAGGTGCTATTTCCTTTGCCCCGATAAATTTCAAATAAAAAAATAAATTAATGAAAGTGCTTCTAATTATCAAACCAGTGTGGCTCAGTAATTGAAAAATGAAAAAATGTTTTGAAGATAAAAGATCTTCTTTGAAATGTTTCTTCACGTGCCAAACCAAAAAGCAGTTGAATGCAAAAAGTTCCGAACTAAACTCAGTTGAGTTTTCTGAAGGTTTCAATGATAATAACAAAACTTTTCGTTATGTATTTTGTGCTCAAATATAAAGAGGATTAAACATTTTTTGAAAAAAAGGATAATTCTTTGACAATTCTTAGCAAAATACTTCCTAAATATCTTACTAATCTAGCAGACTTGGGAAGTCAGCGATACTCTTAATTTTGAAGTTTGCGACATTTATACTCCTTAAATAAAAGTCTTTATGTTGAATAAATATTTTGAAGGGTTTAAGCAAATGTGAATCTGTACACAAAAGAAAACACATTGATTCTTGTTTTTTAATTTTTATGAGAGAAACGTAACTAATTTATAACAATTTGAGCCAAAATTTTGAAGTATACTCTCTATTAGATTTGGTTTAAAGACTACATTTTTCCTTCGTGCTTTCGTGGTCTAGAAATATGTCAAGAAACTATTTTCCTTAAGCGTCATAATGGCACATAAGATTGTTAAAAATACCTTTCAAAATGATTTTCTCTTCACTTCTTCATACTTTACATGTCGCAATTACCAACCATTTGGGGTCTTTGATTAAACATGCGCAGGTCAGCAGCCTCAAACTTGATACTCCTTCTCAAAAATGTTCATCAGCTGAAAAGAAGACACAAATGGAGTGAAAATTCTATCTTTCCAGCCAATAATTCTTAACGTTTCTAATTTCGCTTAAACAGCTCGTAAGACAATGTGTCTCTCTCCTTGTTACTTGTTGCTGTGCATGCTTCGTCTACCGTGAATACTTTTAAACCGTCAATACGACGGGGCGCGTTTGATAAATAAATCCATTTTGGTTGGTGAAAGAACAGGAGAAGGTTTCCCCATGGAAGCAAACAGCTCAATTCCTGTTTAGAGCCATTTAAGATTAACAAACCAAATGTCTAATTCTACATTCAAATCGAATCGCCAGATTACGTTACACCGATTCCTACGGGGGGTCTTCTTGTAACGCTCTGATCCTGTTGGGGATATCGTAAAACAGACCGATTTCAGAGAAGCAAAGCCGGGCAGGAAAGTTTCTAAACCCCATCACTTAGTCAGCTGTTTTCCCCCAAAAAAGAAACAGATTAGAAGACATATTTTGCAAAATTTTCGAAGTAACCATCAAGAAAATACCAGAACTGAATCGAGTTATTGATTGATTTTTCTCTTCAAGGTGAAATCAAAATGAATTTTGAAAAAAATATTTTCTATCGATAGCCAAAATGAATTTTCCTCCGCCAAAAGCCTATAGAAACAACCTTAAACTTTAAGAAATTTCTCTCTTAAAGAAGAAATCAGTCAGGGTTTGGGTTGGATGAAAAATTCCCTTTTATAAACAATCCACACTGTTTTCTTGCTGTTGTTACGTCATTTTTGAGATCGCAATTCCAAGAAAGAGGATAAGGTTTGATTTCGGCAAAACATATATAAGGCGAGAATTGATAATCTGTCTGGAAGAAGTTTATAATAAAAAGCATATGGGAGTGCTGCAAGTGCTAGTTGTCGGTACGGTGTGGAAATTTCCGAATCCGTTGTCAACAATTCTAGATGTAAGTCCCATATCTAGAAAATTATTGATAAAATCTAAAAAAAACATAGCCCTGGAATCCTATTTTGAGTTTTGAAATTGAAAGGTTCCCAAACACATGTAGCAATAGCTTACACTACGTTGGTGAGTGAGAACCAGATACTATGTTCAACACGGGGCACTCATTACTAATGCCTAAAACATTTGATGGTCATTTTGAAGTGAATACTCCGAGGACTGTAAAACCCAAAGCTGCTAAGTAGATTACGTCCACAGAATATACATATTTAATACAAGACTAAGGAATACAATTGAGGAATAAGATCTACGTAGTCGTGAAGCTACCTAGAATGACAACTATAAATACATACTCTTAGTTTAGCCAACAAAAAGCCAGATATTTGGTTTTATTTCTTGACATTAAGATTATAATAATAAAAAACAAACAATTGAGTGTACTATAGCTTTTCGTCTGACACTCTCAAAGTATAAAATGTCAGAATATAGATCGAAAACTCTACGCTAGGAAATTAGCGTCCGTAAAGTTGCAGTGATGGGGCAACTTTGACAGTCATGTACTCGCATTTCTGATTGGCCCTTTTTCGATCTTAAACTCGGCACATATATTTCCTAGCTTTGAACATTCAATCATTTTTCTTATATTTTATACTTGATTGGTATTAGACGAAACGATCGGGCATGTTGTAAACTTTTTGCTCTTTCCAGAGCCATTTTTGAGTTTTATAAAACCGAAAATTGTTATACAGTTCAATAAATAAGTGGGAAATTTAAGGCGGTTAAAGCTGGAAACAAATTCCTGTGCAATCACGATTCAAAACAAGTATCTAGTTAATTTCGAGAAATCAAGACATAGCTTCTACTGGCAAAATCGTTGCAAAAACACTATATTTATGCCACCAACATGAAAAGCATACCCGTTTAGGTGGCCGTCGAAGATTGATTCTTATTTGGAGAGAAGAACAGTGGACAATGCTTCAGTGGGGTTATATTTTGAATCTTAAAACAAAGTTATCAGCAATTGAAAAGGTGGTAAATAAGTTAGGGAATTAAAAGACTGAAGTAACGAACGTTGGATGTTTTGGGAGATTGGTAACGAGTGACGTGTCTCGTAACTTCTCGGTAGGGCATGTAACAAATAAGAACTAACGAGGAGAGATTTCTAAATAGCTTTAAAAAGACAGGTTAAAAATGAGTAAAACTAGGTTTAAAATAGTATGATATTAGCAGAATAATTTGATTTTTCAAGCCCAAAGGCTCATACGTCGGGAG
Source organism: Rhopilema esculentum (assembly GCF_013076305.1). The sequence continues at coordinate 4,764,203 of NW_027019541.1, read as the reverse complement.
AGACTATGAAGGTTGGTAGCGAATGGAGGTTATTCAGAATCAAGGTATATGAAGTAGTTGTTCATGAACCGATAACATGCGCAGCGAGGGAGAGGGTCAGTTACTAAAATTTAGACACTTAAACAATCATTGTATTCAGTAACAGGTGAATCTGCTTGTGAACGAATAATTTGTGATGGAATCCTTTGCAAGCCAAGACTCTTTTTCATTCTGACCACCGAAAATCGAAAACCCTAGAATATAAGTCGGAACTGATTCGTTTTGGTTCCGAGTGGACAATTGCAAGTAGAAAATTCCCCTCCAGCAGAAACCATGGTTCCCAATAAAATTTTCAATTTTCACGCTCCCTCATCTTAAATACAATTGACAAGGATGTGAACGAGGCCTTTAGATACACAATGTCCCCATATCAGCAACTTCGTACATAGGTTACTTAAAGTGCATCATTGGAAATTTAATGACTCCTCACTAAGAAGGGGCAAAGATGTGATCTGGCTACGTTAACCCTATTTTTAGTCACATTATCTGTCCTCACGATTTAACAAATTGCAATGTTAAACTCACAAGACACTGGAAAGTCGTCATTCTAACAAATGTCAAGGACTTTTGATGTACCTTCAACAATGCTTAGGACCTTCAGAGAAAGAGACAGATTCTGATTTAATACTGCCAGAATTGATGGTCCAAGTTATCATGATAAGGAAAAACCTTCCTCAAGGTGGTGCGTAAGGCATGTTGGCGGTTCACAGTTTTGGGAGAGTTATTGGCTTCTAATTTGTGGTTTTGTTTTGAAAAATTAGAAAATGTTGATAGCAGAATAGGCCCAAATGACTTGAATGGAAAGCTTCACGGCACATTGGAAAGACAGTAGACAAGCGAGGGGAAAACAAAGGGGCGTAGAGCCACAAGTTATTGTTCCTTGACCAGGCTTTTCTGAGTGAAGCTCTTTATATCACTGATTTCAAAGAGAATTGAGCTTGTAAGGTGACTGATAAAAACTCATTTATCAGTAAGTAGGTTTTTCCCTCAGGATGTCTATAAAATTAAATAGTTTTATAAACTATAGAGCATGTTAAATGTGGCGAATTAAATTCATCTTTAAAGGCAAAAGCCGATTTAAAAAGCAAAATGCGAAAGAAAATTTGTTTATTTGAATGTATTTTATCTGCTTGCGGAGATAGCTTAAACAGCGAAATTATAGGGCACCTTAGTTCGATAATCTCAGGGGCCTGATCAAAATAGGCCTTCAAATGACTTTTATATCAATCTTCCAAGACTTTAAAAGTTCCCTAATTGAATAGTCTACAAAAAGAAACTGTAAAAAAGGATGCATGGCTTGACTTGCAGATTATTTTGAAAGGAGCACATTCTCTTTAGAAGAAGGTCAATGGAGACTAAATAAAATATGCGACTTACGACTTATAAGTTGATTTTGGTTTTTAGGCCATTGTAAGAGTTGTTTTCTAAAAAGGGTTCTGTTAGGATTAACTTTGAAATCGAAAGAATTGTTTCATGATGAATTGCAATAATGGAAATTACAGATTCAGAAGCTCAAAAGCGGACTTTATCAAAAACAAACTACATCTCAACAGGTAAAAGTCCATCCAACCTAGCATGCGATTCTGCGCTGGTTTCATGACAATACAATTCTTAAAGAATAGATTTCTCAACAAATCTTCATTGCAAAATCAAAGAAAGATTAACAAAGAAAGATCTAAATAAAACTAAAACTAAAAAGTTCTAAATCCTTTTTTTGTAGGATATAATACATACACGTGACTACAAGGGATGTTTTGGGGGGTGTCTCAACCCCCCTCCCCAAGTCCTTAAAATTCTTTGAAGTTAGTCAGAAAATTTGAGAATAATCGGAAATCTGAGTCGTAACTCCAATGCCTTTTTGCATCAGAGAGAGATATTACATAACGCTATTTCCGGGAATTCCCATAACTGACAAAAGAGAGGACCAAATCGAACAATGTTTAGATTCTGTAAGAAAAGACTTGGTACACTTTTAGCACAAATTTACAACTGGTTTATCATCAGTCGTAAATTTTGTTCCTTTCACCCTCCCAAAAACATCCGTCAATTTAACGCCCTTCCTCAAATTGCTAACGTTAATGATACTTAACAATGCCTACCTAGAGACATAGTAAAAGAAAAGCCCCGAGTGTTCACAAAGGGTTGAACCCTTTATCAATAGGTTTGTTTAAGAATCTTTACCCAGCTGAAAGCTTGACAAGATTTGGACATCTTTTCTTTGTCAGAAAACGTGTGAAAACATCTTGATTATCAGATGCAGTATAATTAATTTTCGAAAATAAGACTTATATGAACAGCGTTAACTGCTCTAAATAAAAGAAACTAGAACATTTCTTCAAAGAATTGTAGGTTGAAGCATATTACATGCATATGTTGTATGCGTCTTTAAAAGACTATTTGCACACAAGGTTTTTACGATAATCTAATTTTTTTCATTAAAAGGGGTATGGAGATACACACATAATAGCTCTAGGGTATTTAAGCCTTGGGGCTCCATCTTCTTTTAAGAAAGGAAGGACAATGGTTTATTTTCTTAAGCAATGTAATTTCATAACAAGAGGTCAAAAGTTCCCCTGGTTAGCATGACAAGAAACCATCGCTGTTAAGGACTCTTTGCAAATGCTACATGCAGAAGAACCCTCTTAGAGGGCATCCATGTTTTTATTCTTGTAGTGCAATAGATTTTAATCAAAATATGGCCTAGGTCCTAAATGGGCAGTTTTTGATAACAGGTTTGTGACTAACCTTCTTCGAGGATATTAATTTTGGTCATGGTCCTGAGTGTGGATCGGGTCATGGTCATACCTAATATTACGAAAAATGGAAATTTAAATGCTCCTAAAACTAACAATATCACCTTTGAATTGACCACAAGATGGCCATAGCCATCATCAGATCCAGAAGCCTGAACTACTACACTAGGATATCAACCATGCATGTAAAAGAATATTCTAACCATTGTTAATCGATAAATAGGTTGTTAATAGCATTGTTTGTATGACGGTTATAACATAAGACATCAGAAACGAATATTATTATTCCAATGGCACATTAAAAGGTTCTTCTAAAATAAATATTGTAGATATACTTGTGTTTACTGGATGTATAGGGCCGGTCGGCTGAAAACCGCATCGTTGTGAAACTTTGACGTGCAGATTAAAACCACTAGTATTATTTGATGCTAATGAAAACTCAATCAACTACTGAAAGCCTTTAAGATTACACGAGGGAAACCCCAATTGGTACCACCTAAACCCTTTGCTGTGATATTATACAATCGAAGATAGAAACAAATAACAAGCGAAAGGAAATAATAAAGCTACGGGAGTAGTGATTGCAACTCTAGGAAGAAGAATGCGAAGATTGCTACAAGAAACCTACCGAATAAATGTTGTAACGAGACATGAAACATCGAAATTGAATTGACGAAGGTGAATATCTGCTCGACTACTTGAGAAGCCACTCCTAGTGATAAAAGTAAGGCTAGAGAGTCTTTTGTGCGATTTTTACTTTAGCTGCCAGTATCCGAGATATCATGTACAGACGAAAGATCTTTTAATTTATCTCAACCACATAAGCAGATAACAGACAAACTAGAATTGTGACAGCATTCCAAATCTCCTTATCGCAGAAGGATAATAGTCCCAAGAACAAATCTTCCTTTCAATAGAGAATACTCAAGAAGCCTGAGATCCCGGATGGTTTTCAACATCCTCACAGATGAAATTGCCAAAATACACACGGAACACATACTAACAGACATATATGGACTGTTGACCCTATAGGCCAGGGACGGACAATCTACGGCCCACTAAGTTCTACAACCTTAGTTCTTTCCGAATTGACAATTTAAAGAACGTCTTACAAAATGGCTACGGGCTGAAAATATTCTCCATCTACATGAATTACTTCGTATCTCTAGCAATTGAAACATTGGAGCCTATGCATAAGCAAAAAAGATCAAAACCCTCACAAGAAGCAGAATTTCTTGCAGCTGAAGTTCATCAAGAATAGAGTTCACACAAACACATTGCTGCACACAAACACATGGCTATAAGAATATCCATTGCCAGACGGCAAACACCTGATCTAGGGAGATTACACAGTGAACTAAGAAAGTTTCAGTTTGGAGTTGACATGAGATGATTTGCATTCCATTTTGCTTAGCTCTGGCCTGACCCGCCATTTTTGGGAAAATAATGTCATAAACTTGGCCCCATCTACTGCCAAAAGCTCCTTTTTCATTTACTGTTTTTTGAATAGAGGTAATGTACTGCAATGACTGAGCTAGCCTGGGTGTCAGAGTCTTAAAAATATAAAAATTTGAATTAAAAATGTTCCAAGTACCCCATTCTAAAAATAGCATATGGGGGCAGTTTTGAGTGGGAGTCTGACTCTTGTCTTTTTTCATTACATAAAACTACGTACCTTCACCAAATTTTAGCTCTGTATATTTATTTGCAGTGGATTTATGAGGTATGTTCCTTAAATGGACTGGGTCCAATTACCCCACTCTAAAAATAGCATATGGGGGCAGTTTTGAATGGGAGTCTGACTCTTGTTTTTTTTCAGCACATGAAACTACGTACCTTCACCAAATTTTAGCCTTGCTGGCTTAGCTATAACAGGTGCATGGAAAGGTACTTCGAGAAATAAAATATACGAGGAGCTTGGCTGGGAATCTTTAAATGACAGAAGGTGGAGTAGGCGTCTCATTATCTTCTTTAAGTTTATTAATAACCTTGCTCCGGAATATACAAGACATCCTATTCCACAAACTCGTTTGCCAACTTACGCCCTTAGAAATCCTGCTGTCGTTGGGCGAATAAATGCAAGAACAGAGCGCTTTCAGTCAAGCTTCTACCCAAATTGTTTACAAGAATGGAATAGCCTTGTCTCTGAGATCAGAAAATCGCCTACAGTCAGCTTATTCAAAAATAGAATATCTTCTCTTATCCGCCCTGCCCAGAAGCCTCTTTATGGAATTTATGATCCAAAAGGTGTCGCCATTCTCACTCAGCTACGCGTAGGCCTCAGTGAACTAAATTCACACAAATTCAGTCATAACTTTCGGGACACAGTCAATCCTATGTGGCTAGTTAACGACGGAATTGAGGATACTGAATACTTCTTGCTACATTGCCATGCATATGATGATCAAAGGTGTGATCTCCTTGGCGCGATTAACGAAAAACTAAAACTAAATAGCATTTCAAACCCGTCAAAGAAACCCTTGTGCATATTATGTTGTATGGTGACGAAAGATTTTCACATAATGAAAATAAAAAATTTTTAGAATCAACACTAAAATTCATTCATACATCAGAATGTTTCTTATAGCACCAGAAAATACCACAATTGTTTAACTTATCTAACATTTCATCCCTCTCTATTTATCTTTTAGCATTAAATGTATAGTAATGTAGAATCAGCACTAAAGACCACACCAAAATCTTGTCCTAGTTTTTATCTTCTTTTCAAATTGTAGCCTCTTTGTCTTTTGATCAAACCAGCTATCCGCACGGACTAAACAGGATTTTGGTATAGCCTTTGGTGCTACTGTATTGTTTTTTGTTAAAGACAATGGGTAACCATGCCTATCATGCTCCCATTGGCATCGTCTTTGTAATCTTGTTCTTGTAATATGTCATTTTTTAGACTGTGTATAAAAAAAATTTCAGCTCTGTATTTTTACTTGCAGTGGATTTATGAGGTATGTTCCTTAAATGGACTGGGACCGAGTGCCCCATCCTAAAAATAGCATATGGGGGTAGTTTTGAGTGGGAGTCTGACTCTCACTCAAACTACGTACATAAAACAACGTACTTATCTCTTTTCAGCACATAAAACTACGTGCCTTCGCCAAATTTTTGATCTGTATTTTTATTTGCAGTGGAGTTATGAGGCATGCTCCTTAAATGGGCTGGGACCGAGTACCCCATTTTCAAAATAGCATATGGGAGCAGATTTGAGTTGGGGTCTGTCTCTTCGTGAACTTGGTAGGTGTAAAAAGTTGCATGCTTGTATAACAATCTGCATGATCGATGTTGTAAGTGCCCCATTTATAATGACATTGATTCTTTCTGTCATTCTCTGCTGCGTCCCTCAAACAACACAAATTATCCTCAAAAGCGCAACACAGTTGTCAGTAATTGCATCTTGGACGTCGATGGCATTTTTCTACACTAACCAACTTTCATTTTGAGATACAATAAGTTCTGGTTTGGGTTTTAAGATATCATCCAGTCAATAATAGGAGAGAAGAAGAAGGAAAGTAAGCATCGGATTTTAATTGTTTTTATTGAAGGTGTCAAATAAGACTGCATTTCAAAGTACCTGAACATCAGCGCAAAAAATGCCTTACAAAGGACAAATGAGTCATAAGATAAGCTTGAACAAAAGATAATTTTGAGGACATTTGCCATCTGTACATAACAAAATCCTCATTACAGGTGATACAGAAATTTAATCTGCGATACTATCTGCAACGTTAATGGATGCATCATAAAGAGGATTAATATGTTGAATAGTCCCTCAATCATTGGGGCAACAAGGCAGTTAATTCGGACACCCAAGAACCTTTAGACATGTCAACAAAGTCAGACATTCGCCACAAGAGTCTCTTAAATAAAACATTCCTGATCCAGTTTTTTCAATAGTTGTTGGTAAAAATTTGGAATAGTAAAGTTGAAGCTTTAAATAATTAATCAGTCTAAGACGTAGTAGATAGTTACTAAAACCGAATTCTGACAAGATTTTGGCCCACGGAAGAATTTGCAATCTGACCACCCATGTTAATTTTGTTGAATAGATTAAGTACCAGAATTGATAGAAAGTAGCCAGTACTTCTTAGCCATGACTCAATGTGTTTTAAATTGCTGGGTCGTAGCTCGGGGAACGTTTCTTCAGGGTGCGTACGTTAACCAATCTCTACTCACAACAAGATTCAAAATACAATCACTGCCAAAAGTCTTGGAACACCAACGTAGGTTTTCAAAGGCAAATTCAGCCACCCCCTCTTCTTCTAGGAACAATGTTGATTTACTATCGAGAAAAGAAAGGGGCTATAGAGTATACTTTTTCTTGTGGCTTATTTGATATTTTTCAATACTTTCAACATTGTTTGGAGGGGAAAAGGGGACAAAAGTAGTAGTATTCGGGAAAACAAATGAAAAATAGAAAAGCACAGCGCAAGTATTGGGTGTCCCAAGTAATTTTGGCAGTGAGTGTAGGGTGTGGACTAAGACACCCGCTTTTAGAATGTAGTTGATGCGTTTAAAGATTCCTTTAGTATATGCTTTGTACAACAAAGAATATAACGCTAATTGACCACATTGCATAACAATTTCACTTGAGCAGGTCTTTCAAGTTCTATGATGTTTGTAGGACCACTAAGACAGCCCTAGTATGCCAAAACTATGAAAGAATGTCATATGAAATTGTTGATTGAACGGTAAATATTGTTTCCATTAGATTCTATGGATGAAATTTGAATGCAAAACTAGTTTAACAATTTCACGTATGACAAATTATTGTTGTTAATGCACCTGTGATTAGCTGTATAGAGAACCGTGTTATCTCTTCATGTGGATTTCACCTGCATTTAATTGAATTGTGCGACGAAACCAAATCAAATTAGGAAACATTTTTATACAGACAATAATTTGATATGATATTTGAGACGATCGTCAAGCAACTGTGTGGCAATTTCCTAGTCAATTATAATCAAGAAAAAATATATTACTTTATCTTGTTATAACGTATGATATGGGGGCAAAAGAGGTATTTTGTGCAACATTTGTGAAAAAAGAATGTCTGTCATCTGACAATGTTTGATAGCTTGGCCATACGTTGACTCAATTCCTTGTGATACCTGAAAAGCCTGGAAATGGATTTCAGCGATATATATGTGATCCCCACTCGTAAAGGAAAATTATACAACAATGTTCCAATTGTATTTACAAAGAAATATGTACATATGAGTAAACTGAGGTAGAGAATGAATGAAATACAGAGAAAGATATCTGAATACGAGATAAACTTAAGGATCAAGTTAAAATTAAAATAGCATCAGCAGCGAGGTATTAAATGTATTTGGTAAAAAAGAAAATTGTGAAGATTTTTAAGCTTTTAGGAAAAGGTTTATGTATGAGGATGGAAAATGACCAGAAGAATTTACAAGATATGTGCTTGTCTCACCAAAAAACCTTACTAGAAGAATTTACAAGATGTGTGCTTGTCTTAGCAAAAAAACATGACCAGAAGAATTTACGAGATGTGTGCTTGACTCAGCAAGGAAACATGACCAGAAGAATATACAAGATGTGTGCTTGTCTCAGCAAAGAAAGATGGCCAGAAGAATATACAAGATGTGTGTTTGTCTCAGCAAAGAAAGATGGCCAGAAGAATTAACAAGATGTATGCTTGTGTCACCGTAGGGAAATGGCCAGAAGAATTTACAAGATGTGTTTTTGTCGCATCGAAGAAACATGGCCAGAAGAATTTACAAGATGTGTGCTTGACTTAGCAAAGAAACATGGCCAGAAGAATATACAAGATGTGTGCTTGTCGCACCGAATAAACACGGTTAGAGGAATTTAGAAGATGTGTGCTTGTCACACCAAATAAACATGGCCAAAAGAACTTGCAAGATGTGTGCGTGTCTCACCAAAGAAACATGGCCAGAGGAAAATACAAGATGTGTGCTTGTCTCACCGAAAAAACATGACCAGAAGAATTTACGAGATGTGTGCTTGTCTCAGCAAAGAAACATGACCAAAAGAACTTGCAAGATGTGTGCGTGTCTCACCAAAGAAACATGGCCAGACAAAATTACAACGTGTGTGCTTGTCTCACCATATGATCGTGGCCAGAAAAGTTTACAAGATGTGTGCTTGTCACACCGTATGAACGTGGCCACAAGAATTTGCAGGATGTGTGCTTGTCCAACCGAAGAAACATAGCTAGAAGAACTTACAAGACGTGTTAGATTTACAGAAGAATTGACAAGCTTCTCCCACCCAAGATAAATGGTGAGCGCTGAGAAATGAGAAAAATGAAAAGGTGACAAAGTGAAAATGGGTATAACATCAAACCATAATATAACAGCTCGTGGGTGGAGAATGAAACTGAGACTCTCAATCAGAGAGATTAAAAGAAGGAAAAATTTATTCTCCAAAGATCATTGAACATAATGTAGAAAGATTATGGATTAGACTGGAGGAAAAGAAGAATGATTTCTCAACTCTGATTAAATGGGTGGGGACTGTACAAGTAGCAGGTAAGAAAAAGACAGACCGTGAAAGAGCTGGTGCGATCTACGACAAGGTTGTTTGGTATCTCCATTTGATTTTCAATTCACGTGTCAAATCAACAGAAAGAAATATTCAGACATCAACACAAGCTTAGCAAAGGACGGGGGGTTGCATAATACAAGCAGTGGAGCATTGAGATATGCCGATGATTACGTAATGTTGCAAGATCTGATGACGAATAACAGAAAATGGCGTCATCCTTCAACTCTCTCATCATCTCTCAACCAGGGTGTTATTTATTTATAGATTTCTTGTTACCATAAAGGTTCTGAAGAATGTGATTGGTGGTTTGGAATTTGTGATAGTGAAATTTTTCAATATGCAACGAAAATTTTGTTGTTGAAGACAAGGAAGAGATACATAAATACAAAGCTAAAGATGCTATCGGCAAATTTCCTGTGAGAAAAATGCCATTTTTATTTAATTTTTATGTCATCAATGGTCACACAGTCACTGAAAAAGAGCCCCGTGCTCTCAACCAATCATTAGTCAATTAATGAGTGCATGAGTTGATTGTTCAACAATTGATTGACAGTGGGCTAGCCATATACAATCAATCAAATGGTTATGTTTAGTATACTTCGGTTGCCTTTAATGATTCCATACATTTTCAATGCAATAGAGCTCATCCATTGTTTTATTCTGTTACTTTTAATGGATTTCAATTACCTTCGTCAATTTTAGCGAAATATATCAAGTGATATTCAGGTAAATCGATTGAAAACTATTGGTGATTTTGAAAACCTTGGTCCTAAAAACTGCTAAACAAAATTGAAATGGCATTTGGTTGCTCTCAGCCTGAAAAACCTCTGTCGAGGGAGCCCATCTTAATTTTTTTTGCTTTTGTTCCTACCTACCTTTCAAAGGTGGTTTTAGTACACAGAGAAACCATTTTTTTTAGCAGTGCCCTGGTCTTTACTCCCCATGTGACCACACCTCGTGATTCCCATGCGAGATCACAGAGAGGCTAAGTTCACACTGCTCCGTATACGTTTCGCTCCGTTCTCGTTGATGAAAACGATGAAAGTGTTCATACTGCTCTAACAAAAACGCTGTTATTGGCCTCATTTTTGAAAAGAGGCGTTCACGAATTCTCAACAAATTGGCATCATTATGAATGAAGTTAAATAAAAGCAAATCTTGAAAAACCTTGTTGTAAAAGTGAATTCTCAAATTCAAAACTTTTGAGATTTGGTGTGCTAGAAAGCACGTATTTTGTTGCCGTTGTTAGCGTATTCAAATGTCTCCATTTTTGGTGTTCACACTGAAAACGGAGCGTATTCAATATTCGAAAGTATCCGTTTTCGTTTTCATTTCGCGTCAGCCCCTAAACGTCAAAGTGACAATAGGGCTGTCCGGTAAATACGGACGGTGGAAAGAAAATTTTGTGTCCGACTGGACACCTACAGTGGCTGGAATTGTTTGCTAAACCCACCCAAGCCTCTGCTTAGAATCTCTTAGGTAAAACCAAGGTATTACACATTTCTACTTATTCAACCCCCTTGTCTAAATTTTTTGAATACAGTTGGCTTCAGCGTCTATCTTTATTTGAAAAATCTGAAATTTATCTATTTGTCCTTGCGCACTTCCTACGATACTTTAAGATAAAGAGGGAATGAAGCAGATCCTTCCGCCTTTTAATCGGTGTAAGCCGCTGATTATGGTGGTGCTAGGACAAGACAGCCCGGCTCGTTGTGTCTATCTCTTTTTGCTAATTGTTAATAAAGTCGATTACACTAAAATCAAAGTGTTTCCTGTTTTGTGATTCAAATAAAGGTAATCTTGTAATTCGTCTGATATGAGATGAGACAGAAAAATCATGGCTTGTCTCCATCCTAGATCGTCTGCCGATCTAGCTACTATGTTCACAGGGGGCTTTAAAGCTCCATTGTTCTTTTCCCAAAGATACAGCACGGATAGATGCATTAATGCGATATCACAAGCACCAATTTAAAAATACCTTTAACCGTCTTGCATACCTTTTTTCTTATGCATATGATTCGGAAAGACTCCCTATGTACGATGCATTTCCGCATGGGCTTTCATTAGGTGTTGTGCCTATAACGCATGTGTTTCAGGCAACTCACAGCTAGGCCCTGCTCGCCCGCCATTAAGATGCGATTCGCGAAACGAAAATGCTTTTTCACCAATGCAGAAACGAAATCCTTCTATGGCGATTGGGTATCAAGATCCTTTCACGCAACAGGTGGGTGAAAAAATCACGCAAGAAGCACGACATCGCATTAGTACAAAAGATGACTGTCTCCACGTTACATATTTTGATTCATTCATTCCACGTAAAATGAGATTGGAAGTACGTCAGAGTGGTGTCCTGATGTTTCGTTTCAAGTAATCTGTTCTAATAAAGCAGGGTCGTAAACAGTAACCAAGAAATGAGAGAATACTGGCAATTATTGTCAGCATAAGCCCTATAAGCCAAAGACCACTTTCGCAATGACGTAAATCAAGATTGATAACGAGGTCTGTGCGCCAGGATGAGAAGAGTGATGTTCCGATTCCGATGTGCAATGTGCCTAACAGCTTTAATCAAAACAAATTGTCACGGAGAGTGTACTCGAATCACCTCTAAATATTAAATCGCTGATTCGTATAACGATATGGAAGAATCCAATACGTCGCTTCCAGAAGGAAGGCTATAGAGTGTTTAGAAGGCTTCTGAAGTTTTTCTGTGAGAAAGAGCTTGAAACTTTTTTAAAGCAGCAAGGAGAAGAGAACCAGCATGAGGGCTGACTCGGTGCAAAGAAGCGCAAAACTGAATTTAATAATTCTTTTGCTGAAACCTCTCTCCATTGCTTCGAAAAGAATATACTTCCCTGAAGAGTGTCGACATCTCCCGTGGACAGACGACTTGCATGGAGCACTTGCATTTAATTTAACCAACTATAGGACTGATTTCAAGCACTTTCTCGTGAAAAGCACTCCGCACAAGAAACTGGGCACTTCAATTTTCTATAAAGGGTTTATAAAGAAAATCTAAGTTGCCAGAGACGAAGTATTGACTTTTTTGAAATTGAAACTTTCTAATATGCATGATGAAGTGTACTCTGCTGCATGCACTTGCCCTTCTGATCGTGGTGATTTTTGTTATGGAAATTTTAAACATGTTGGTGGTGTGATTTTTGTGCAGGAAGATTTTAGTATAAGGGGCTTTCAAGGACATGATTTTTGTTTTTAGAAAACACAAAGCATCTCTGTTGGTGAATTTTTTAAAACGATTCTCTAACACAAGCACAAAAACCATCGAAACGTGCCTACACATACGCAAAAAACCACGACACTGCACGCTCACACCGAAAACAATCACAGTCATAAACAACAACGCACAATAATCTCTTAGGAGCGCACAACAAACAATGTCGACAAAGACAACGAGCAACAACACAAAATACACAAACGAGAACAAAAACAACAGGCTGACTTTCCATTCCATTCACACAACACGCCCCCCTGATCTCATGATCATAAATCAAACTAAACTCCACAAAAATCTTCAAAAAACGTGAGAAAATTTAGACCACGTTCACCCAATTTCTCGCCCCAGTCTCTTTATGCAAATTAAACGCGCCGATATATCGAAAAGGTGTATTATCTTTTAGCCAATCAGTATCTGGTTTGAGATTCTAAGGACCCAATCAAACTTGAGCACAATCATCGGGTTCAACTTTGCATTTACACCGGTCATGATCATGCGATTGGGAATTATCTGTAGAACGTTTGTCAGCATTACGTGGAGGTAAACAAATTATCGGTGAGCAGAGGCCTATCACCTCTGCAGGCTTTGAGTTCGAACGATCCACCTCGAATGACGGAAATGACTTATCTTGTTCCTCAAACAGCCATGTCCTTAAAATCTTTGATGGTCGCCCTGAGCCAGGAAGATCTTCCAACCCAAGGCCAATTGCAACTGCAACTTTCCTGTACTTTGATAGAACTTTTTCAGTCACTTCGACTAGGCCATCTTTCAATTGTTTTCCTTTGCTTCAAAACATCGACGCAGTTTCTACAAATATGTTTCGAAAATGGAACCATAAATTGAAAATCAAGGCACAAAATATCTGCTTTTGGATTAAAAACACCAAATCCTTCCACTAGATTTCGACCGCACTTCAAAATAGTTTCTTTGTAGAAAGCGTGCACTTAGTCTCATTCGATATTGTCCGTGATGCTTCCTGTTTGCGGGGTCAACTTGTGCAAGATCGAGCTCCTCTTCGCAGAAGAGCACCGATTTCAAAGAAAATAGTGGTCTGTTCAGTGCAGCGTCAAATCGTGTTTGAGAGCCTCAATTCCATGCCATAAAATCCAAGGTTTCGTATTGACACTCCTTCGCAGACAAGTTCCGTATTGACACTCCTTCGCAACGGAAACTCAAATCTGCACACAGGCTAGCTTCACCCAGACTTTATCACCTAGCTCTACATTTGCTTGCTCTACCGTATAATTGTCATCAGGTTCAACTAATGGACATCTTCATTCAGAAGTTGATAACTCGTGTTGTGGTATTATCTGTTGGTCGCGTGTCCGTGGAGTTATATTATACCAAAAGACAGCTTCCTGTGATGTAATATCGCTTCTCTCTGCAATAGCTTTAATGGTCCGATGATTTCTTTCGATGATACCATTACCACTAGCTCTGTACGCTGCTCTAAAATAAGTTTTAATCTTCCAATTATCAACCATTTCCTTTAGAAGCGAAGAATGAAAAGTAGCACTATTGTCCATCAATACCTCGTCGACAGGGCCCCTCTCCAGAAAAAACCTCATTCAAGACACCAGAAATTCATGAGCTGATTCGCCTTTAATTTACCTCCATATTGCAAAACGAGATGGTCCGCAATCTATCATTTTCAAGTATGGAATGGATTCGATAATGTGTAGCATCAATTGCCAGTCGCTTCCAACTTCACCCTTTTTAGGCATCACAGGGGCAGGATCTATTGACTTGTACATTATTCAACTACCTTCTTTACTTCTGTTTTTGTCACTGATTGATCCACTTTTCTGGCTAGATATAGTGTTCTATCCACACCCAGGTGGTGTCTGTTATGGACTTCACGTATATCTAGCCCGCTGCAACATCTATCAGAACCATTTTGTTCATTCTTTTCAAGCTCCAGCCACTCCTTGCACACCCTCGTTAAACTATCAGCCTTATTCTTCTGGGGTGGAACAAATGTAACGTGAAGGGTTACATCAAATTCTTTGAGCAGGTCGCTTGAAAATTCTCAAACGGCGCTTTATAACCATTTCTGACGCTCCTTTTGTTTTTACTCTCTTGTCATTATTAATGACTGTCTTTATCCATCCTATAACAGTAGCTGAACTTAAGTTCTACTTCTGTGAGACTCAATTTTAAAGCTAAATTAATTCCTTTAAACACTGCCTCTAACTCTGCCACATTGATACGATTTGAGTCATCTTTTTTCTGAGCCAAGCAGTATCTTCAACAATATCACCATTTATTTCTAGAAGCACGCCTAAGGCTAAAAAGCTGGCATCACACCAAACAATACTTTTTGGTACATGCCAGACTCCTGTCACTGGGTTCTCTTTGTCTACTCGTTCTAGAATGTCTCGAAGCATTTCTACAGTCTCTTCGCCAGCAAAATCTTCCCATCGAGTCCCTTGACTACATGCCTGCCTCTTAACATAACTACATGCCTCGCGCAACCACACCGCAACTGGGTAGTATCCAATCAATTTCCCACATTTTGAGAATAATTTCCTCCGGGTTAAAATATCTGGCATCGCTGGTAACTTATTACCTCTATAGAACCTCAAATCACCATCGACTAACTTCAACTGTAAACCAAGTGCAGCACCACCTTTCAGTGTTTCTGGTTCCTTAGTTATCAATCCGAACTTCTTTAAATGCTGAATTAACTTTGGTGCAGATACCATTTTCTCATCCAGCAATA
This sequence comes from Rhopilema esculentum, assembly GCF_013076305.1. The sequence continues at coordinate 4,748,914 of NW_027019541.1, read as the reverse complement.
TGTCATCAATATAAGAATGAGTGGCTCTATAGATCTGTTCATTTTTCTTTAGCGCAGTTTGTAATATCTTTGACATGATTCGTGGAGCACAATTTAACCCAAGACCCAATCTTGTGAGGCAATAGATCTTCTCTTTATATTCTACGAGATGATACGGCCACAGTTTTCCGTCTACTCGAATCTGCAAATAAGCTGACTGGAAATCAACCAGTTATTCCATTCACTTGTCTCCATTCACGAAGGGTCTCGGAGCACACATCAAGAACATCGTCACCTGTATGACACTCAACCCCTGTATTGAACTCTCGGTAATCCAGCACAGGTCGAACTTTACTTTTTGTAGGTTGCTCAACTGCCATGAGAGGGAAAACACCATTTTCTACTGTACCATTCCAGGGAATCAAAATACCTTCCTTTATCCACTTATCTACAGCCATCTCAAATCTTTCTTAAAGAACCACATTTTGTGCCAAGCTCTTCAATTTCCAATGTGTCATCCAGCCTCGTCCAGTCCCAAGAAAATTATCGAATTTCATTTAGTGAATTTTACGATATAACAAATCCTTCTTTCAAAGAAATGTGGCGAGTCCATTGCAATTGTTGCTATTGAGAACTAACCATATTATATATGCCATTGATATAGTCTCGAGCAATCTTCAAATTCAAAGCTGTATGTTACGAAGGATTCATATATACTGCAACAACCCATTGACAGAGTTTTTGATAAAAGTCATGCATGGGAAGCATACAAAGACATTCAAGGAGTCTGCAGTTGGCTTCAAGACGTCATCGTCCTGTCCACATCTTTGGGCTTTATTGCCGGTATCATATGGGAAATAAAGTGCCTCTATTCAAAATGCAGTAGCAGACATTCTGAATTCAATAAAGACATGGTACTATTTTCAGGTTGGGAGGGGGAGTGTTTTGTCGTCTTCTTTGGCAATAACGAGCCCTGCATTCACAGAGACAATTTTTTATGATGAATAATTTGTTCTGATATATTTATTGCCAAGACTGAAATATTTCTATTGTGTGGCAGTTTTTGCCAGAATTTTTAACCAAACATGTAAAATGTGGTTTTAAATAAACTTAGCTGATGGCTGGGAAAACTATTCCAATGCATAGTGAATTGAACTTGAGTTTCCATATTTTTGTGATGGTGATTATGATGCATGACATGTAATATTTTTTGCCTTACTCAGTTGGTTTTTCTTTGAAATTCATCTTTGAAATGATGGAAGGGCATTCAAAGGAAAGCCCTTCCATCCATTCAAAAGGATTGCGTTCCTACCAACCAAAAAAGTTCCGTTATTTATGAATTTACGTGCCAGTGTGATTCTGGCTACGTAGGACGCACAACCCAAAGATTGGGGGATAGGATAAAACAGCATGTTCCTTCCAACATAAGAAACAAAACCGCCCCTCAAAGAGAACAGTCTCCTCGATCTTGTAGATCCAGAAACACTGTCAAAACAAGTGATTCTGCCATCGGTCAACATCTTTTAGACAACCCAGATTGTGCAAAACTCTTTAATGGCGACATGTTTCGGATAATTGGCAGAGCCTGGTCGTCCTTTCATCTAGCAGTTTTGGAATCGATCTACATACAAACGAAAAAGCCGCCATTGTGTAGACAGAAGGAGTTCGTTTTCTCTCTTGGACTCCAGTGGTAATTTTTCTTTAGGCTCGCGGCACTGATTGGTCAACTATACCGGTCTTGTGCTTGCGTTTTTCTGATTGGCCTATTCCGATCCACAACTGGGTATGTATTTTTCATCGTGCTCTTTCGGACCTTTATTCTGACGTTTTATGCTCTGAGGAGTGTCAGACGAAAAAGCTTTTAGTTAATATGTTGTGAAATGTTTGCTTTTTTCAAAGCCATTTTCAAATTTTTCAATGAGAAGAAATTTTTCGTTGAGAAGATTTGGCGAGATATTATTATTATTATTATTCCTCCATTTGGTTTGGATTTAAATGAAGACAATAACCAAAGTCAATGCACACAATAGTCAAATTTTTAAATGGGCTTTCTCAATACCCTTCTATCTTCGTATGTCTCCTTGTTTTCTGAAGCTGTTCCTGATGCAGATAATTGGCAGCTAAACAGGCATGGTGTGGTCATTCCCCGAGTCTCATTTGAGAGAGAGGAAGCCTGGGACTGAGTATGGTAACAAAGGACACAAGATCTCCACAAACTTTCTTATCAATAAAGCTAAACATTCGCTTGCTGCAATAGTGTGGGATTCCTCAAGCACTCGCTAGGTCACCCAATTCAATAAAAAAACGTTTGAAAAACATTTACCAAAAAACCAGACCATAAGAAGCTTCATTATTGATTGCAATTTTAAAAACATTCTGTGAAAAAATTATTTCAAAACGCAGTTCAGGCTAGTGAAATTAAAAATGCAAAATGTAGCATATCCTAAGGAAGACAAGAACCCCCGTGTCCAGGTTCAATCGCCCCTTTTGGACACATTCGCACCATTCAAATTAAAATGCAGAGATGTAGCCACCAGAAATTCTGTGAGTGTGGGTTGCCAGGTGGGTGTGGAATTGCCCTCCCCAAACACCTTACGCATAGGATAATTTTAGCAAGATCAGCTCAGAAACACCAGATCGGCTCAGAGACACCAAATCGGCTCAGAAGCAATAGGTCGGCTTTTTCCTCCAACAGCTTTTCCTTTCTTCCCACTAAATCATTGTTTATATAGTTTTTTCAACACATAGTATTTAATGAAAAATTTACAATGACATATCACAAATGACACTGCTCAAAACATTTCTCTACTATTTCACTGAAACGGACACCACGTGTCTACATTGCTATTATTTCATTAAGGTAAACACTCCTTAAATTAGCTGTCACGTGAAAGTGTCAGATTCTCACGTGACTTCTGATTGAGATGGACGTTTAAACACAAATACACGGAACTATCAAATAGAAAAAACAAAATAGAGAAAAGAAAAACAGTTAGAGAAAAAGGAACATGTTGTGCCTTGTACCAGTGAAATTTTCTAAACGAGACAACCAGTGTCGCGGAGAAAATACCAAGTTGAAAAAAATTAATCTCAAAAGTAATCAACAGAGCGTTAGGAAGGTCCTTATCGCCATACAATCAATTTTGCATGAAAACTTTGTTTAACCAGGTAGGTTTTAGCAAAGACTAAAGACAACTTATCTAGACCAAAGCAGTGACAGAGCAAGTATCGTTCAATATGAAACTTATTTGCTACACTTTGAAAAACCATAGACATGTCAATAGAGTATGATTCAAATTGACAGCTGGATAAAAAATGACTGACACTGATCCTCATTTAGGAAGACAACCCACCCCTTCAGAAACAAAAATCCCTGGCTGGCAAAATTCCATTATTAAACGGCCATGAATGGCAATGGCACGCCTTCTGTCCCTTCACTGTTTATCTATTTGTCAATGTTGACTTTTTGAAATGCAAGATTCGGTTGACATTTGCATTGCCATGAATGCCATGTCCGAAGCTTGGGTGAGAAACTAGAAAAACAGTTAGAAGGTAAATAACATGCTGAAACAAGAACATACTACAAATATCACCGAAACGTCATTGAAATGGCAGACACCATTAATCATCCTTGTGGTCAGTTCCTAGAATAAGAAGTTACTAGAGTTCAAAATTCTAAAAAGAACTCCTCATATTTGGTCCATTAACGCGAAATGTCAGCTTCTAGCCTTTCTACTTTAATCTTAAAAGTTATTAAATTACGCTAAATCATTATATAGTACCAGATTAAGGACACTTTCAGGTCTACAAAAGCTGTTTCTCTTGCTAGAGAGACGATTTAAGGCAATCCTTTGTTCATCACGATTACGGAAAACGAGCAGCTTTCTCCCTCAAAAGCCAAGAGTATTGAAAGCAATGACAAAGAAGAAGGAGAAAAAGTTCCTGCGAATGAAAAGAATGGTAAAAATGTAGTGGAAGAAACCTTGCATCGTCAGTTCTGCACTAGCTTCATGGCTTTATGAACACTAAAATGAATTCATTGTCAAAATGATAATGATTTATTTAGATTTATAAAGGTTTCACTAAGATGGATGGGTCAGTTGGACACTCTCATCTTCAACAGAACTTCGAAACTCTTCTGAAACAAAATGTTTGTTTGAAGCAAGAAGCATCTGATTCCAATGATTTGATTTGATTTGATTTGATTTGATTTGATTCGATTCGATTCGATTCGATTCGATTCGATTTGATTTGATTTGATTTGATTTGATTTGATCTGATTTGATTTGATTTGATTTGATTTGATTTGATTTGATTTGATTTGATTTGATTTGATTTGATTTGATTTGATTTGATTTGATTTGATACCATCCAAATCTACTAGTGAGGCCTTGAAGACGACCTTAAAGAGAACATGAGACCATCTCCTAAGCCATGACATTCTGAACACAGCAAGTGAACATAACAACACGCGCAAGAGCTTGATTGTGCTCAATTACTGAATGGATGCTAGAACGAAAAAAGTCCTAAATACCTTAATAGATAAAAAGTAAAAAGAGGCAACACAAATCCACTAGAAAAACCCAGTAATGAATAAATAGAGAATGGCTCACAGAACGAAAATATTAATTTGAAGAAAAATTAAAATCTGTAAAAACTATCTTAAAATAACCTTGGCTTCATCGATGTGTTCCTTAAACACTTCTTTCACTTAACACAGTAAAACAAACGCCAAGGTGACTATCGGTGTGGACACAATTCCTGCTAAGGCAGCCGGGATAACTAACACAATACCAGTCCCTTGTACAAGGGTAATTGAAATGATGCACTGGCTAAATACTACCCTGGGTACCAGAATGTCAGAGGGCAGCAATATTCAAATTGCGACTCGAAGTCTGCTAGTGTGACCAACGGGTCGTCACTTGTGAGAGACTAGAGGCATGTATGAAGAATCCATGCTTAAAATCCATTACTGTTAGATCACCTTATACTTGTCGTATTTTCTCTACTTCAACAACCCTGGCATTAAATCTGAGAAAATTGATATTTATTGGAACGAGGTGTTCTACCGAGACGCTATATTTCACTTTAGCCCCCCCCCCCATATTTTTGCGTGATGCGTTATTGGCCATATTTTCGTGCGTGAAATCGTGAAATCTCAATTTTTTTATGCGTGATTTCGTGAATTAAGATTCCTACGTGAAGCGTGAAACATGAGTTTTCCTGGCGTTATGTCGTGAAAAGGCTTTAACCATCCGATAATTCGTAAATGAAATTTGGAATGATAATTTAAAAAGTGCCTCAATTTAGTTCGTGATAAACCAATAATAGTTAAATCTCTAATTAGTATTCAAAGTTTGAAAGTAGTGTTGTAGTCCTTCAAACAGGGCTCTGATCAGTGGCGTAGCGTCTATGTATGCTACGCTTGCGGCGCAAGCGTAAAAATTTATGGACAAATTCTAAAATTCTTGCAACACTTTCAATGCATAACAGTTTCCGCAATAAACGGCTTCTCTTTCTTGTCATGAGCAGCATGCGGTGAACTCTAGCGCCAACAGGCCAATTGGCCCCAATTGGCTATTTTTCCAAGTAAACAGATCGCTAAAAATTATGAAATTCGAAAAATCTGAAAAACTGAAGCCCCTCCACATCACTCTTTTTGCCTGTCCAAAATAAGAGAAACATGTGATGCTCCAGTGCAGTTTCAGTGCAACTCGAGAGAAGCTTCTGAGAGAAGTGAGAATTTTCCGGACTGGAGCTTGCGGTCGGCCTGAGCGCAAGCCTTCCCAAATATTTGATAATCCACAACATCTTTCTACCTATAAGCTGCTTTTTGCGAATATTTTTTGCGTGATACATCATTTCAAATCCAATTATTTTTCTTTCTTTACTTTGTGACTGTTGAAAAGAGAAAAAGTTTCGTCAAAGTAGGGTCAGAGTCTATTTGTCATGATCCGCATTCCGTAATTCAAGTCAAAAGGCTTGCCAGTATAGTCAGAATTTACGGACCAGGGCATGCGGTAGACCTGAGCGCAAGCTTTGCCAAATACATGATGATTTGCCGGGACTAACTTTCTGAAACTTTACACATGGAAGCATCTTCATTTCTAACAACTCTCACAGCTCACTATTTTCATCTTCGTTAACTATGAGAGTAAAAGATGAGCAGAAACTCTTGGTCCTGTTAGCTTAGGCTCTGCAGTGTGTTAACAATTTCGCAATGTGGAGAGCTCCTCCTTGCGGGAATCCCCAGCTTCATTATAGCATAAAAAATTCTTACATTAGGTGGGAATTGGGTGATGCCTTTTCTTGACGAATATGAATAAGAATAAAAATTTTGCGAAGCAGTTTTAGCACTAGGTGTTATTCTGAAAATTCTTGCTAAACAATTGAGCTTTTTTCAAAAACTTTCGCATGGGTGATAATTTTTCCCTTGGCCCCCCTTCACTTTCCAACCTCTATCGGAGCCTCTGATGCTAAGAATAGACACCTTGATTGATTAGAATTAGAGTACAAATGATTTGTTACTTTCAAAATCAAAATTTATTATCACGATTATCATTAATTACCGCTTGTATTTTTAAGAAGCTGAAATTACTATTATATTTATTCAACATAGCCGTATATTTTATGTTACCGCATGCCTAAGTTCTGCGCTCACGCTACGCCACTGGCTCTGATAAACAATAGCTGAAATTACATTTATTTTTTGCGTGAGCGTGAAAATCCAATTTTGCAGTGCATGAATGCGTGAAAAGTAAAAAAATTGTACGTGAATGCGTGAATTACAAACACTATGGGGGGGGGGCCCACTTTAGTATGGAAATGAGGCGTTTATTATGAACAAAGGAAATAAATGTTTGATTTTAAAGAAAAGATTTTAAAGCTGGCTTTAAGGATAAATTCCATTGTTCTAAATCGGTTTGGCAATCTCCTTTTTAAAGGTATGTTACTGTAAGATGCCTTCAAGGAGAAGTCTAGAAGGTAGGGAAAAGTACTACATTTTGGTTGTAAATTATACGATTTCAATGCAGTTTCTCAGAGTTTATTCTTTGTCATTGTCAAGTTGGCCACACTGCACCTTTACTGATCTTCCAAGGAAGACAGGAATAGAAAGGTGGATCGCGCCAAATCACCTCTAAGCTATTGATACAGACGTCATGTTGAGAAGGATAAGTGTCCGCTTAAAGTGTACAACGATATCACGAGACGATCTGATCACCGCTAACGCAGGCGCAGAATACTCTGCAAGCAGCCGCAACATCAATAAGTGTAAATATCTAGATTGGATATATAGTGTTTGGCAACTATAGTACATCAGTATTCTTTGGGGTTGAATCATTAGGGAGTCCTTATGAATAGCTTTGCTTGTTTGCTTGTATAGAATTTTAAATGGTCTCTGATTTTTTCATGTAAAACAAATACGTGTAGATAGGCTGTGGTTTTTTCCTTTGAAATCCCACATTTCTAGAGCCAGTTTTTCATCGTAAGCATCATTGAAGAATCATAGAGTAGTGGACTAGTTATTCTCGCTCCAAAAACAGCAAGCAAAAATTCTAAAACAATGCAATGATCTAGCGAGGGATTATACCAGACCACGAATACTGACGATATTGTGTGAAGCATTCAGACAACGAGAGCGATTGGTTTACAAAAAAGTATGAACTTACTTGGTATGTTCGGTTCACGGTGATTTGAAACAGATTCTGGGCTGGCTCCAAACTTTGTTTGCACCACTAGACGGACATCAGACTGTTTTGCTAGTAGGAGAAGCAGAAACAGTTACAAATTTGAGTGTACGCAACGATCATGTAATTAAACCAAATAGATACGACGCGACAAAGGAGCTTATCTCCAATACTGTTCTTTTAATTGGAGGCTTTCTTCTATGAAGAAGGTGGAAGGGCTGACTCTTTATCAAAATGATTTGTCTGACCTCAAATTTGAACCGCCAAGTCAGTTTGCTCTAGAATGATACAGCACCTATCAAATAACGATTCATTATTGTAAATTGAAACTTAGTTAGAAGCTAGTTCGGTTTTTACATTGTAATTGCTGATAAGGGCCTGTCCCTTCGATTCAAAGGTTTTGGCTATCCCATGGAATTCTTGGCGGTTATTAAATAGAAAGAGGATCTCTATTCCGAGATAATCTTAAGGAAAATAGTACTTGTTTTCTCATTGCAAAATCAATGGTTTGTTTTGTGAGGCTATTACCAGTGGGACAAATGGCGAATAATTGATTTGACTGGACGAATCTTAAAAATGCTTCAATGGCTGGATGTTTAATGTTAGGTGTTTTATTTTCGTTTCGTGTTTAATGTTAGGTGTTTAGAAACGTTGTTACATTTTGGTTGCGTCAAGAGTAAAAAAAAAATTTCATAATTTCTCCAGCAAATAACTCAAATTTTGCAAAATACTACAGGGACGCCCAAACACATTTTTGAGTGGTTGGCTTTAGAAAAGTGTGGGTGGGGGGGGGGGTATCTTTCGTAGTTTTCCACCATTGTCTTTGATGTTACAACCTTGATATCATACTTAAGCGAAACGTGGGGGTTGGGCTACAGCCCACTAAGCCCCCCCCCCCGGCTCCAGCATGCCTGTTAAAAAATCAAATTCATTTTTGTTTGGCCACTGCGTTGCTAAACCAAAGAACAACAGATTGGTTACCTGTATCTATTCATTTTATTGAATCCCTATAGGATATCATTCACTGAGTTCTCTTCATGAAAAAACGCTTCTAATTTGTTGACTCAATCTGTTTACACCCTCTGAAATGGGTCAAAATGGGGAAGCTGTTATCGGATTTCATTTAATGATTATCACAATGCTTGATCATATTTTCACTCATGATAAAAAATGATATAATTTCATATCTGCTACTATAATTCAGTTTCTCAGTTAATCAAATACTTCACTGTGATCGATATACATTTTCAGGGCCATAAACACCATTGTTTTAGGGTGACTTGTGCCCCTCTAATGTTTTCAGCGAACAATCCCCTTTTTCTTATTGTTCACAAACAGCCCCCCTCTGAGAAGCCTATCCTTTATACGGTATTGTATATTCTCGACTTTGCTCAAACTAGGCCATCGCTATTCTGAATATTTCTTATGAAGCCCTTTTTGCCTGGGAAAAGTATAACGCCTCAAAAGATCGATTATACATAAATCATCGATTTCTGTTTTTATCTTTATGTTAATAGTTAATATTACTCAATTTCTTATTTGTTGCAGTATTTCCTCTGAGTCCATCGCGAATTCCAATTTCCGTTTCCCTTCTTTTTCATCATAAACAAAATAGTTAAACGTAATACATATTAATTTTCAATTAGCTAACAAACAATGGCGAGTATAGAAACTTTATACTGTAATGTAAGAAAAGAGAGATCATATTGTAAAAATAACAGTTATAGAGCGGTTACATAATCGCTGCAAACGGGGCAATTAAAGGTATCCCAACCCCTGATTTTCATTTCAAAGTCACTCAGGAGAAAATAATTTTCTATACACGTGAATTACACTTCGCAATTTTTGTCTACCATCTATATATCCTGGTATTTGTTAAAAATTTCCATACTCTAACCATGTTGCACACGGATTTTGTACGTGCTTGCAAGTACCAACGAATAGCATTTTAAAAACGCTACCTGAAATTTCTACCGGTGTAAAAATGTTTTTTTCAAGGGCTCTGACACATGTTGGTGCTCTTTTGTGGGTTATGGCCACGACCATCCCCAAGATTCAGCCATTGCTGTGCTAAGGTGCTAAATATTTTCATATCTAGCTAAAGCTGAACATCAACGTTTCTGACTTTACCAAGTAGTTAGAAATGTCATACTTTACCGAGGTGGAAGGGAGGGGGGGGGGGTTGAGGAGGGGCTGAACGTGAAATTCACATAAAAGCAGCAATGCTGTTTTCTTTCTTTAGCAATTCGGAACATTGTCAAAACGAACGTGCCAACCATTTAACAAAAAGATGAGGATCGTAGGAGCAGACCTAAGGGGGCTGTGTGTGCTTCAGGGCTTTAGCCCCCCCCCCTGAGGAAAATTTGCCGAGGCTCAGCCCCCCACCCCACCCCAGCTTGCCGTCCCTCAGCTAGGCCTCTTTTACCTTTTACCCTCGGATAACAATTAGCAACTGCAATTAATTTTTGACTGTTATATGTTATTTTCACTTACAATTTTTTTTTATATGGTACTTTCGGTAACAGAGCCACATAAATTCGAGTGCGGAAATAGAAGATAAGAGTAGAGAAGCGGAGGAGTGTCTATCTGCTAGGATTACTACCGCCTGGATTTCTATTTACGCGTCCCAAGCTGAACCCAGGCGATTGCTTTTGAAAATAACAAACCCGCCTCTGGTACTGCGAATTTGGAAAATAGCGTGAAAAAGTGCACGCATAGCAAACTTTTAGTTCTTTGCTTAAAACTCTTTGGAGTTTAAAATATCAAATAATGACCAAGGGTAAGCGAAAATTAGTAACCAGTTGCAGATCGAAAACAACGCTCCTTGTTTTAGGCCATTCAATGACCGCTATACCCTCTAGCACGTTTGAAGAGTCCAATAGAGAATATTCCTCTGTCTACACCAGTCGAGATTTTCATATATATACAAAATCTAGACAGAATTGAAAATACTTAAAGCAAGCGAGAAAGATTTGACCCGAGCTTAACGGCTATCGTTTATCTAGTCAATTTATAAAAAAAATTTTTTACACGCTTTTTTATAAGAAAGTTTTTTTCAGCCAAGCCCTCAGACTTTCTTAGCTATTTCCCAATTTCAGCACTAAAACTTTCTTAACACTTTCTTAACGTAAAATTGGAAAGTTTTACGTTCCTAAGCATGCGCAGTGGTGGAGAAGATGAAATGCTATAAATATGCTTTATTTCTCAAAAGCCCTCAACGTCATACTGTATTCGTCGTTTCCAATTCAGCACATTACTGTATTGTTGAAATATTTCACTCTTATTCCACAATTTCCTTTAAAATTTTGAATATCGAAATTTTTCAACTTTCTTAGGTCTCAAAGATCCAGCCCTGAACTTTCTTAAATTTTTGAAGAACCGAGCACAACTTTCTTATGAAATACACTCTTATAAAAAAACGTGCATAAGCCTAAACCTGAATCAGGCAGTCTATAAATATAGTTTAAAGACATATGGAAAGGGCAGATGGTATAACAATCTAACAAACTTGCTAAACTTTGTTTTCTCGACGTAATCTTATAGATTAAGCTATGGACTTTCAAAATCCGGAAAGGGGAAAGCGAATCTTCGATTTTCGTGCCAATATTCACTTTTATGTTCTCCTGGATAAGATGTTCAAGGAAACCGATTTTCGCTCGTCAAAAATGCCTCAGTGATTAAAGCTAAAGCATACATTATCGTTAAGGCAAAGAGTCAGTATCTGACGAGTTAGTTCTCTCTTCAACGATAATGTATGCTTTAATCACTGAGGCATTTTTGACAAGTGGAAATCGGTTTTCTTGAACATTTTATCCAGGAGAACGTAAAAGTGAATATTGGTACGAAAATCGAAGAACTCTCCCTTTCCCCTTCCTCTTTCCCTTGCCCTCCCCCTTTATAGCTCAAATTGCTTGCTACGCCTTAAGGCATCTAATTGATTTTTATAAACCCGTTATTTTCCTTTATGACATCATAAAATTTCTTGATGACGTCAAAGCTCAAAATGCTGATGTCAGCAGAACTTAAATTTTTTATATATCATTCGTAAGATCTCTTTGAGCTAATTCCAAAAATGCAAGTTTCATTCGATTCTCTCATTTCAATCAAAGGTTATGACACCTTAAATGTTGAAATTTTATGAAATGACGTCATCAATCACGTGATAACAAGGAATTTTCAAAAAGGTACCGGACGAATTTTGAAAGTCCATAGCCGAATCTATGAGATAACGTCGAGAAGTTAGATTGTTATACCATATGCTCTGTCTAATAACAAGCCAACGAAAATCAAACAAAGTGTAAAACCTTGGAATTTACACATTTTCATGATGACAAATACCACTATTTGTCTCTCTTAATTAGCTACAACCTTGCTTAATTATCATAAAAAACATTTTGCAGACCTCTTTGTATTGCTCTTTTCCACCAACTTGGAAAATGTCATTCTTCAGGCCAACAATGGAACGCGAAAAACCCAGTTACACGTTTATGGTCTCCTCATCAAACAGAAGGCATCGCTAAGAAACGCTGGATGGCAACAAATCTAATATCACCTTTCCTTCATTATAAACCAAACATAAAATATGTTCCTTTGTAAAACTGCTGAAAAATGCAATCTGCAGTCTTGGCGGGAAAAAACGGTCACAGGGTTCAATGTCTTAAATCTTTCATGGATCTGCGCAGCGACTAGGATGGTTGACGCAATTGTTTGTCTCTTTCGAAATCAAAATAATGACATCAAAAGGACGAAGTTTGCAGATACAAATGACAGCAGTCATGCTCACTACCTTCTCCAGCATTTGTGCAGATCGCGAGATTCAAGTCAATGACCAATTCCATTGCCAACAGTTTTAAAATTCTTGGAAATATTAAATTATTTTCAAAGCAAAAAAATTAAAGAAAAATAATAAACTCACTTATCCACAAATGAAGGTTAATTAATTTGCTTGGCTCAACAAAATAACAAAATTCGTTATAAATCAAATTATTCAGTCAGATAACAGATAAACATTTTTAAAATAATTAAATTACAAATGCAATGTAAATTTCATAAACAGAAGTTTTCACAACAAACAATATTGATAACGTTGCCTTCTAAGCTCATTTAGCAAAACGACAACTTAATAAAGGCAAATGTATTTTTCATAAGCAACTCAAAATCTGGCATAGAACCAAAAAGTGTTATCAAATATCCTTTTATTTGGTACTGGAAGCCTCTTAGTTATTTATTAAGATAGTGAATCCTTTTCTGTGAGAAATTCTCTAGCTTTCCATTAGATATAGGGACATCAGTTGTATTTATCTTTCAGAGTCACGTTATAAGACCACAGTGTTTAACCATAGTTTATCTTGAAAAAAATATTGTCGAGTGTAAAAATTAACAGGTTTTAATATAAACAGAAATGGATTTCATAATATTCCGTATTTTTAGTACCCTTGTTTTCAATATTGTGAACGGTTGAGTGGCGAATGGCTAACAAAAGGGCTGTCTATATCGAGTCTATATAAATACGTGCAATGCAGTCTCCTCAAGCAATGTCTACCACATTGAATTAGGTACAGGCTCCTTGGCTAACTCCAGTCACCTTAGCCGGATTCAACACTAGTAGTGACACTATGACTCAATATAAAATAAATTGTCAGTCAGAAAGAGTTCTTTTCCATTCACGAAGATGACACGCCCCTTTGCTAATAACTCCGCCGTGACAGACAAAACGCAAACATGAAAACAAACGATCATTTCAAGGGCCCTGTGACTTCATGCAACGTAGGTCAGGAGTGGTTGCGTTGCGGGAATTCCATTGTCAATCTGCTCTTTCAGGAAAAATATACAGGTCAGACGAAAGTTGAAACTCACTGATTCATTTCACAACTCTTGTTTAGAGGATATTCATTGAAAATGTTCACCGTGGTAAAGATGCATAAAAGCTTTGAAACAGTTCTCTACACTAAACCGAGCAAAGTAGTAATAATTGTTAGGAGTGAAAAATGTTCAACCGTGTAGAACCAATTAAAATTTACTGCAACCGGAGTGTAAGACCGATATACAAAATTTTGATCCCCGCCTCACATTTTCTGTTTGGACAGCCACTATAAAAATTTATCCGTATTCTCCTACCCCCCTCCCCCTCTTAAACTTTAAAACAGGGCAGGTTGCGTGCCTACATTTAGAGAAGCAGAGAAGAACAAGCTGACCAGATATCGCTATTTCAAAACAAAATGCTCAAAAATGACACATCTCGCCTTTAACCAACTTTATCCAAACAAAAATTAGCAATAATCCATTATATTCTAAGAGTTTTCTATTGCAAATCCTTCAAATTAATGCTGTTAGAATTAATTGGCAGCTAGCATTAAACTTAAAGAAATGGCTACGCCTCTACGTGAAGCAAGGTCAAACAGAAGATTGTACAGTATACATGTGTACAGAATCATTTTATTCAGCTTTCTAACGAGAGCATCCGGAGGAGGGGCTTGAGACAGAGGAGATCCTCCCAGAAACATAAATAGAAAATCAGAGGAAAATAGAAGCTACCAAAAAAAGGTTCTGTCTCTGTAGATCGATCAAAATAAATTCTTGGACACGCTCTTTTATATACTGTTAGGTGTGAACCCTTTTAGGGCCGTGGATCTACATATCGTCCACTTCAACGATACAGAGAATTGTCATCTGATCCCTTCTTAGAAGAACTTCTCTTACAAATAGAAAAACTATGCATTTTGGCTTAGCAGGGCCTTCAAGAAAGTCAGGTTCATAAATTTACATCTAGATGACTGCTCAAAAAGTATGTTTTTGGCTATCAAGAAAACGGAAACCCCTCCCTAGCCATTGCCCTACAAATCTGGACAAAATTGTTGAGACTAAATGCAAATTTTGCAATTTTCCACTTTACGTTGCCCCTGTAAATTCGAATCACCCCTTTCCCCCCAATCAAATTTGGATTTGTAGTTCTATCATTTCCCCTTCAAAATCATGCATCATATTTTTCAAATGGCAGAGAAAATATCGACTTTCCTTGAAAAGTCTAAACTATTTTTGTCCGAGATTGTAGGTCCGTTAGCAAAGGGGCCGGCTGAAAATCATTTCTCTAGTGGGAAAGTTTGACAATGCTTTAAGAATTTAATTAAAAACTTTGAAACCATTTTAAACGCATTTTAGAGTTACATCATTGAGCAGAAAGGCAGGCCCTTCAAAAAAGTCATGTTAATTAACGTTAGGAGACCATTATGGAAATAGGAGACCATTATGGAAATAAGAGACCATTATGGAAATGGGAGACCACTATGGAAATGGGAGACCATTATGGAAATAGGAGACCATTATGGAAACAGGGGACTATTCTGGAAATAAGGTCAGTTTGACGAATTTATGCTATCCCTGCCACTGAAATTAGGGGTTTTTATTTTTGTTTTTAATTTACAATATTGTATTTTATTCTGTTTTACTATGGAGAATTAAATAAATGTGGAGAATTAAACTTACATGCAAACGTACATCTAATTGACCGCACAAAATACGGAACCCCCTTCCCATTATTCAATTTTATCATCGAACTTGCAAATATATTTCAGGAAGGACGGGGAAGCTGAGGGCAAATCCTCACTTGCCATTAAAAATGGCTCATCCCAATATAAAAATGAATTGAAGTGGTTGGAAGTTGGAAATTGGAAGGTTAGTCAATTTAGGACGAACCAATTGCTGCTAAACCTACAAAAGAACCTGGAACCAAGCTACCCGTGGTGTGAGTATGGAATTGTTACTAAATTACATTTGAATGTTTAAACTATGTTCAAGGAGAAAATACACTTCAAAAATGAAAGCAGACTACGAAATTTGATAATCTAGCTTACATTCCATGTGAAAGTTTCGATTTTCTGGATCTGCTCCTTCTCTGCAGATATGAAAGTTTTCCAGCATATTCAGCTCCGCTGTTGTGCAACTCTGTCATACAAACGCAGCAGTTCGGTAGCATCACGAAGTTCTGCCCGCCTGCTAAGCTCTCTTTCGCAAGAATCTTGATACAACGAGACCCTCTCTTTACTCATCTCAAGCTCACTAGACGCTTCTTCTGCATCAAGCGCGACAACTTGCTCAAGTTCATCTTCGTTCAATGATAAGAAAAATAAAGGATCTGACACCATTCTGTGCTTTAAATTTGAATCCAAAGCTATTGCACCATCCGCAACATCTTGACCACGAGTAATGAGACTCTCCGATCTCTCAAGTTGAGTTGATTTGAAGAATGAAGGTGTTACCCCTAGAGAGAAGGAAAAACTAAGCATTTTTCGATGACCAATACACTATTCTCTTGATATTCAAGGTGGCATTAATCAACCTATTAGGGAATACTAAGCATTAAAAAAAATAAGCAAGCCGAGCCATCTCTCCCTGCTGTCCCTGGACGGGTTTACCAGATTATCAAGGTGGCGTGCGACCTGATGACCCCTAAATCAAAGTCGGTTGGAGTTTGGAGTCAAAGACCCTAAAAGAATCAGCCATACAGAGCAGGTAGGGGCCAGATAAGGTGATCCTTGGCCTTTTAGGCTTAGTTTTGGGCTGGGGGCTGATGTTTCTCTTCATAGAAAATGTTTCTTACAAATATGAAACGAAGCGTCAAGAAAAATCTATTAGAGAGAGGGATCATGGCAGCCCATGAAATTCCCTCAAAACTGAACAATGACAAAATAGGCCAATAAATAGACGAAATTTTTGTAAAAAAAATTAAGCTCGGCATTGGTAGGAAATTTGCAAATTTTTACGTGCCTATAGTTTCCCAAAATATGGAGTAGAAACAATTTCTCTCCTGCTTATACAAGATTACCTCACCGACAGAAAACAAAAAGTGAAAGTTCAAGTACACTACAGCAAGGCTAGGCTTATCCATGGGTAGGCATGTCCAAGGGTAGGCTTGTCCAAGGCTAGGCCTATTCATGGGTAGGCATGTCCAAGGGTAGGCTTGTCCAAGGCTAGGCCTATCCATGGGTAGGCTTGTCCGAGGGGAAGGCTTGTCCGAGGGGAAGGCTTGTCCAAGGCTAGGCCTATCCATGGGTAGGCATGTCCAAGGGTAGGCTTGTCCAAGGCTAGGCCTATCCATGGGTAGGCCTATCCATGGGTAGGCCTATCCATGGGTAGGCTTGTCCGAGGGGAAGGCTTGTCCGAGGGGAAGGCTTGTCCAAGGCTAGGCCTATCCATGGGTAGGCCTATCCATGGGTAGGCTTGTCCGAGGGGAAGGCATGTCCAAGGGTAGGCATGTCCAAGGGTAGGCTTGTCCAAGGCTAGGCCTATCCATGGGTAGGCATGTCCAAGGGTAGGCTTGTCCCAGGCTAGGCCTATCCATGGGTAGGCCTATCCATGGGTAGGCTTGTCCGAGGGGAAGGCTTGTCCGAGGGGAAGGCTTGTCCGAGGGGAAGGCTTGTCCGAGGGGAAGGCTTGTCCGAGGGGAAGGCTTGTCCGAGGGGAAGGCTTGTCCGAGGGGAAGGCTTGTCCGAGGGGAAGGCTTGTCCGAGGGGAAGGCTTGTCCGAGGGGAAGGCTTGTCCGAGGGGAAGGCTTGTCCGAGGGGAAGGCTTGTCCAAGGCTAGGCCTATCCATGGGTAGGCTTGTCCGAGGGGAAGGCATGTCCAAGGGTAGGCATGTCCAAGGGTAGGCTTGTCCAAGGCTAGGCTTGTACATGGGTAGGCTTGTCCAAGGCTAGGCTTATTCAAGGGTAGGCATGTCCATGGGTAGGCTTGTCCAAGGGTAGGCTTGTCCAAGGCTAGGCTTATCCAAAGGTAGGCATGTCCATGGGTAGGCATGTCCATGGGTAGGCATGTCCAAGGGTAGGCATGTCCAAGGGTAGGCTTGTCCAAGGCTAGGCTTGTCCATGGGTAGGCTTGTCCAAGGCTAGGCTTATTCAAGGGTAGGCCTATCCATGGGTAGGCTTGTCCAAGGGTAGGCTTGTCCAAGGGTAGGCTTGTCCAAGGCTAAGCTTGTCCATGGGTAGGCTTGTCCAAGGCTAGGCTTATCCAAGGGTAGGCATGTCCATGGGTAGGCTTGTCCAAGGCTAGGCTTATCCAAGGGTAGGCATGTCCATGGGTAGGCATGTCCAAGGGTAGGCATGTCCAAGGCTAGGCTTATCCAAGGGTAGGCATGTCCACGGGTAGGCTTGTCCAAGGCTAGGCCTATCCATGGGTAGGCTTGTCCGAGGGTAGGCTTGTCCAAGGCTAGGCTTATCCAAGGGTAGGCATGTCCATGGGTAGGCTTGTCCAAGGGTAGGCTTGTCCAAGGCTAGGCTTGTCCATGGGTAGGCTTGTCCAAGGCTAGGCTTGTCCATGGGTAGGCTTGTCCAAGGGTAGGCTTGTCCAAGGCTAGGCTTGTCCATGGGTAGGCTTGTCCAAGGCTAGGCTTGTCCATGGGTAGGCTTGTCCAAGGCTAGGCTTGGAAAAGGTGTACCTTAAGGGTTGATATCTGGCCTCATGCTTTTTAAAATTTTCAGAAATGACATTTTTTACTATCTTGATAATGGATCATTATGCCAAATTGCTAACGACAATACACTTTCTCTTACTGCTACTAATGCTGATGAACTGTTACAACCAATAAGGACAAACGCCTACAAATGCTTGGAATGGTTTAAATTGAATAAAACGACTGCAAATCCCTCTAAATTTCAAGCTATTGCCAATGGAATTAGGGGTCATCATATAGAAAAATTTGAAACTAAAAACTGGTTTACGGTAATATAAGATAGCCATGTAACTATACTAGGTGTCGAGATAGGCAAAAACTTAAGCTTGGCACTCATATCATGAATTATGTAAAAAGCAGCCAAGCAGATATATTCCCTTAATCGAATAGCAAAGCGTATGGGGAAAAACAACAAAAAAAGTTATCCATTCTTTTATAACATGTCATTTCAACTGTAGTAAATTAATATGCATGTTATGTAGCAAAGGAAGTCAGGATAAAATATAGTACAATACAGTACAATGCGATAAAAAAGTCTTCAAAAATATCTGCCTGGGGCTGAGAGATTTGTGACAAACAAATACTCTACAAACTAAGTTTGGTAGGTTTTGGGTGGTTGGTTTTGCTCCAGAGCAAGCTCGAAAAAGAGGCAAGTGATTGGCCAATGAATTGTTGTAACCAAACTTATTGATTGGTCTAGAACAAAATGTACTCTTGCTATTGGCTAAACAGAATTTATGTCTGTTCACAGAACTGAGAGAAAGGAAGTCTTTTAATGAGTAAGGCAGCCCTGCATCCCCGAGTCAAAGAGGTCGCTATAACACAAAGCCTTCCAGGATGATGGTTATCTCACATAATTGAAAAATTTCGCTCATTCGTTTTCTCAACAAGGTGCATTTCACCAGCTATTGTGTAAGTGTCTCAAGGATGGATAAGGCAGATACGTTGACAAATGTCACATACACTTGTGTAGTTCTTCACATTAACATGTTTTTTGAAAAGGAGTTTTATAAAAGATTCATAAAAAATTCCCTGAAAACAGGAGGTTATATTTGCCATTGGGAGAACAGAAGAAAAACGCTCGAATCGGGAGACACATGACAAAATTGGGAGACTCCCACCTAAATCGGGAGAGTTGGAACTTTTGGGGCAGGTACATTTAGCCCAAAATATCTATCAGTCCTCCGATAAAATGACTGTGGACTTTAGGGACGCTGTGTAAAAACTTAGGCTTGAAGATGCGACATTGCACCAACTTCTTTCTAAAATACAGAAAATACTTTTCCAATATCAAATACCGAAACTTCTCTTTCCACAGCCATCCGCATAATCTTCGTTAAAATATATTTTGTGACCCTACGAAGAGTTCTTGTTTACCCATTCGTGTAATGCTGCCATTATTAATTATTTTCTATTGTCCCTTTATTTACAAAAAGTTTATAAAAATAGCTTAAACGTAGAATAAACTAAATTCACAAATTTCTAATAAAGCCATTTAGCAACATAAGTAACACTATTAACAAAAAATCGTTATTATACATAGATTTAAGCTATAAAATTACCAGTGATGGGATGTAAGATCGATATAGGGGGACTGGCAATCCCTACGATTCCCATTTCTTATTTTCGTTTTGAAATCATTCAGGGAGGTTAATTTTTTAATATAAGTAAACATGCCTTATAGTTTAAATCCCATTTTTTAGACTACAGTGGTTATTACACAAGGGAAATATTTCTTGCATAAATTTGGGGCTTAGACGATTTTTAGTTCTAAAAATTTCAGTCAACATCACCTTAAAGTTTTTGATATGGATAGTTGTGGAAGCATCTTCCTCCAACAATGATTCAAAGCTTGAGTGGCGATGGAGTTTATTGATCTGGTTGTTACGTTTCCTGCTATGAAACATCCACTTTAATAGGCAATTTTGAAATTGGGTTCCCCAATAGCGCTCAAAGTTTCAACTTACAAAGTTTTTGAGGGAAAATATTGAGCTGCAAAATGAAAACTGACATTTCAATTGTGAATAAAACATGAACCAAATATGGTTTTCTCAACTGCTAACTATATTTGAGTTTGCCTTACCTTAAAGTATAAACTGTGAATTTTTGGTTTCAGTTTTTTTCTTCATAGTACCGGAGAAAAATGCATTCATACAAAGATAAATCAAGATTTTTGATTTCGAATACAAAATCAGAAATCACAGGTTTACATTGTACGGTTGAAATTTAAAAAAAAACTATGAAATATGCCATAAAACAGCTCTCATTAACCATTTTAATTCATTTTGGCCCATAAAATGACTATTTGCTGATATGTTACTCAAAAGGTGAGACTATTGTCGATTATAACACCAAGCCACTTTTCCTGATTAATTTCCTGTACAATGGCGCCCCCAATGGTACCAAGGTGTCTTCTCAATGCTGAAAACCTCAATAGGTCTTCTTATATGTAGGTCATGAAAAGAATGTGATCTTCTACAACATGTGAGCATCTTTCCTTTCAGTAACATATCGAGAGAACCTTTAGCAAGTAATCCAGATTCTGAAAGAGCAATCACTCTGAGAAAAACAATCACTCTATTTTATGAAAACCCAAAGACGACGGACAGACCATCAGAAAATAGTGAATTTTAGATGAATTCAATCCAAGGTGCAATCTTGGCAGCATCTATGTCTTATACCAGCAAAGATGCTTGAATAGGATTATTTCTTTGAAATTAAAAAGGGTTTCACCCATGATTGTTGAATTTATTTAACATCAAGGAGATGAGGTTAGGGGCATCAATTGCTCAGCTATAATCGCCTTAAATCTATCAAAGTGTTGGAATAAGATTATTACCTTGATTTTTAAAAAAGAACAGAGTTTTGCCAACGACTATTGAATCTATTCAACATTCAAGGGGTGACTTTAGGGGCGTCTTAAAAGGAAATTGTCCCAATGTAATCTTCTTAAACAATACAAATGATTAAATAGGATCATTGCCTTGAATTTAAAACAGGACTGAGGTTTGGCCAATGACAGAATTTAGTCAACAACTAGGGGAAACTTCGAGGGGTCTTAAAAAATGGAATGTACGAACTTAAACGTCTTAAATAAACGTAATGGTGTTTATTGCTTTGTTCTGAAACATTTTCCCAGTAAATGAAGTTTGACCACTGAATTTTATACTTTGCCAACAACTTGGGAAACTTTAGGGGCCACGCCTTGGCTTTGTGTACCATTTTCAGCCATTAAGACTCAGGTTTTCATTATCAGCAGGTCGAGTTTTATCAAAATTACCATTCAGACCAGTTGGCTTCCAACCGTTAAAATCTTGGATGCCAGAGACCGGACCAAGACCTTTCTCAAAAATGGACTTCGGATTTGAAATTTTCGTTTTAAAATTAGTTTATACAGAAAACTTCACGTTGTTTGGACATTTCAGTCATGAGCAATGGCAGATTTGAGGGAAGCGGGGCAACTGTGGCAGTTGCTGATGAGAATCAGGTGAACATGTTTCTGAGACCCATTCTGAAAATCAATAGTAGAGATAAAGATAAAATAGATGTTCAGGGAAAACATTGGAAAGGTTATCTGGAGGGAGATATGAAGACCAAAAGTTATTGTGTCAGGCAAGGTTATGATGGTACATGGGCAATGTCAAGTACTGACACATGGTACTCATTGCAGTATTGTAAAGTTAATAGATGCACTAAAATCGATTGAACTAGGATTGACAAAGCCCTTGGTCATTAAAGAAAGAATCTGCCCAAAGGTTTGGAAAAAGGGGGTATGGGGAGAGAGTTTGAATGTTTAGATAGGTATAGAGTAGGGTTGGGCATGGGTTCACAAAGGATCAATGGATTGGACTGAGTTACTTGACTTCGCAAGGGCCAGATAATGGAAAAATTTACAGTTTGATTCTAAAGAAAAATGTCCCAACTTTACATTTCATTTTCACTCACTTCATTTTAAATTATTAAAGAATGGCAATTTAGCAATGCTGGTTTAAAAGGGGTCAGGCATCTCAACTAGTAGGAAAACTAACATCAAACAAGCTAAAAATTTAAAAATAATACACTACCTAACTCCATTCAACTTTACCTAACCCTACCCAGGCAATTTGGGATACCCTTTACAATGCTTCACTTCTATTTCCTAAAATATTTCAAATTTTCTTTCCATATTCAAGTAATTTTTAAATATGACATTAACGCTAAAAATTTCAGAAGAAAATTCTGAATCTAATCATAGATGTTGCTGGCTAAGCTTTGGTATCTAGGCACACCTGAACGAGAATGACTTGACCCTTTACAAAGCTGCTTAATCTTTTTATAGTCAAACCATGCTTAATTTCTTGCAGATTACCATGTTTGCATCTTCATTGATGCTGTGAATATTCCAGACTCATTTCCAATGTCCCTAGAACTTCATAGTTGTAAAATTTATGCCACTAGTCAAGGTTGTGGCCTTTACCTTATCTCTTTCAACAGTTATCCCTATCTTCTTAGAAAAGAGCATTCCAGTCTGCCTCTGGTGCAGAGTAATTTGACAGCAACTCCATCTACTATGATGGAGTAGCAAATAGAGAACTCTTTACTTCTACAGGTTTACTGAAACATGTGTCTCACAACAGACAAAGTTTAAGAGCTCTACTCCAAGAAAGATAGAAGACAGGTGTTCAGCAAGCAAATTTTCAGAACCAGAGAGAAACTTTAGGAAGAGACCTTCAGCCTGGAAACTTTGTTGCAGGCCTGCAATATATTGCCCGTGCACTGCAATGTATCTGTGTGCTTTAGCATATTAGCTGTGCAAAACCCCTAAATAATAACATTTAATATCACAATCAGTCTCATATTTTCAAAGTAAACTTGTCCATACAAGAAACAAAGTTTCTAGTCTGGCCTTCAGTCATGCTCAGACTAAACATCATTGCTTTTATACACTTGTTACAAAATTATTTTCATAGAACGTAAGTAGAGGACTTTCTCTCAGTAGTTAGGGTCAAAAATTATTTTATGCAGACTCTTGTGACCAATTTCTGGAAATTTTGCGGCCTCTCCCCCTTTATCAATTGCCTCCCCCCTTTAAATTTGTTCTGGATCATCCCCTGCATGTACTTCATTTTGAATTTTTAGATATTTATTTAGGTACGACTAGTATGCGCACTTCTGTAGTATAGACACTTAACTACAGAAACAAATTCTGGTGAAATATAGTACATATAAAGCTTAATTCGTTTACCTACTAGTGTTTGAATCTCTTTATATAACTTTTTATTTTCCTCATTTTTCCAGTATGGAGTCATTGTCTGGGGTCTTACTAATGAAGTGCATACAAAGCCAATCTATCTTCTGCAGAAGAAAGTTGTTAGAGCTATTGCCTTCAAAAGTTTTTTATTCTCCATCTATGCCAAGGATTCTTAATTTTTTTGAGTGTCAGGCCAGAAAAACATGTGGATTTTCTCCGGGGGCCACTGAGTTGTCGACTTTTACATAGCTTGTGTCAAAAAAATTGCACAAAATGAAGTTCGGATCTCATTCTTACCAGGCTAATTTAGAGATAAGATAGGCAGGCCTGTTATTTCTTGTTAGATTCTATATTCATAAAATCTATGTAGTGTGCTTATTTTCATGACATATGTTTTGGAATGGTGGATGAGAAGAGAGAAAAAGGGAGGGCAATGATAACATTTAAGAACATGATGCTAGCTTGATGTTAGAGGGATTGGCACAATGTGCAATACCCAACAAATTTACATGCCCAAGGCCAGGGAAAACTTTCTAGGGGAGGGGGACTAAAAGCTTCAAACTGTAACAAAGTGTATAAAGCCAACAAAATGACTTACATAGAAGTTTGTAACATGCGTTTCTTTTACCATGCTTGGATCGAAAGACAGTTGTGCTATTTTTAGGTTACGACATTAATATTTGTTAGGTCAATTAATGCATTTGAAGTCAGATCCAGGGACAGCGAAACATATTTTAAAGTGGGGCCAAAATTTAATGACTGTGGTTGTATTTCGAAAGGTCGCCACCATGATTTGGCAGCAAGGAAAATTTTAGATTATAATAGTCTATGGATGGTCAGAAACTGCATCTAAAATGGAATTTGATGGGAGAAAAGCTAACGTTTCCATAGTTTTATCTATTTCAATGTTGAAATTTAAAGAAAGGGTCTTCCAAAGTTTTAGAATTAGAATTAGCATAACAGCGAATAATCAACTTTTTTACAAATTATTGAAACCAAAATAAAATAGAGAGAAAAAATAAATAAAATACAGTAAAGAATTAACTGAACTTGGCAATAAAGAATTAGCCAGTGCCCTAGTCCACACACCCTGCCTCATAGACATACACTAATAAGCATGAACTTCATTAAGTCTGACCTTGGGGCTGGGATCTCAAAAGTTGAGGAAGGGGTAAGGTCATGGTGAGTTTATCAACAACCTATTGAATTCAATGAAAGCAGTAAAATATCTTGCTATAAAACGTTTAAATGATTAAATAAAGCATTTCCTATATTCGGACCTCCCTTTCTGACAAATTACTGGTCAACAGGACGCGCATTTTCATTTACTGCAGAGGAAAAAAATATCAGAGCAGTCCAAAAGCAATACTTAATCAAATTCAAAATTTTCAAAGTGGAAGCCAAAAATATTTTTTTGAAATAAAGGGCTTGGCAGGCCAGATAAAAACTTGCTGCAGGCTGTAGTTCAAGAATGCTGATCTATGCCAATATTTTCTGATTTGAAAATTCTTAAACTGAATGATTTGTTTGAGTTAAAGCTGCTTACATTTGTTTATGACTCTGTTAATATGATTTCTCCTGTTCTTTATCACAAGCCTCCAAAGGTGATATTTTTATGACTCTTAAGAAAACACCCTGCAATATAGTTTAAGATCTGTTAGATATGCAGGTGCCAAGTCCTGGAACAACATTTCCTGTGTCATCAAACAATTTGCTACAGTTACAAATTCGCACTGGAAACAAAAATTGCATCTGTTCTTCACCAGATACCATCAATAGAATATTTTTTAATGTCTTCTCAGGACTATAAAGATGGATGGGGATGGATGTCAGGCAGTCTTTGCTATTTTCTTTTTGGAGGGAGCAGAGGATGTGTGGCAGTTGTTTTCATTGGTCATATTGCTCCCTCCTGGGCAGCCTGTGGTGTAAATACTAAATTAATAGAATTTTACCACAGGGGGTGCTCTCTCCTCGATTAGTCTATCCTCTATACGATTAGAGCTCCTCCTTTAAGAAATTCTTGCATGCAAATCTCCTTGGTTTTTGTAAAATTATCTATATTTTTCTTGTTCTCTATTCCTCTTATTGTATGTAATTTATTTCATCTTTTGTAACCTGTTGTTGTATTTCAAAAGATTTGTATGTATGGATTTTTAAAAATGAAATGAACTGAACTGAATTCTGAAAACCGCACAATTCGCGGCCTGGCAGCTAAAACAACATGGAATTTTCGGCACAGACCAGTTTCAACATGAAGATTTCAATTCTATGATCCATGTTTGACTTTAACAGATATGAAAGGTTGACAGGACAAGAAAAAAGAATTATATTTCTCTAAATTTAGAGAAAACTCACTCACCTTTCCTTGGAACTTCTAAGGCCGTGAGAATAAGAATTCTTGACTGCTCTGGTAGAAAAGTGAAATACTCTTCATCATCTATCTCAGTCATGTCTTCTTCTAAAAATACTTTTATTCCAATAGGGGTGTCAATCCCAAATAACTCGCACGATTTGGACTTCAATTCAGATAGGCTCGTTGCTACTATACCTTTAAAAAGTTTGTCTAACCTGCCAACTTTAAAAGGTTTTCTAGGCAGCCTTACGAAACCTGTCTCTGTAAACTCTGCTGCCATTTTCTGTCACGACCAAGAAACAAGAACCACTTATTTTTTGGATCTAAACAGGAACCCAAGTCAAGTAACCGAAGTCAATTCACTTTTAACTTTTGCTTTCTCCTGGTCTCTTTTGCATTATGGAACACCAAGAGGAGGCAATCTAACCTTAAACATTAATGGCGACCAGAAGCATTGTTCCTCTAGCAAGACTTAGCAACGTTGCCCGTGAAAAACTTCATTTAATCCTCTCTGGGAAAGAAATAAGACAGTCAGCGGAAAGTAGAAGTGAGGGCCAAGAATGTCGAGGGTTCTCTGAAGTACTTCGAAGTGGATATGCATATGGAAATTTTGAAAGTAGAAAAAACTCAGAAAAGAATCCTGTGATTGTAAAGCGTGGAAACAACTCGTCTGAGACAATTTCAGTTAATGAAGGATTCAAGCGTTACAAAAGTGACAGCAAGGTATCTTGTAAGAAATTAGATAAGAATTTAAGTTTCGGAACGGCATCTTCTGGTATGTTAGAAGACGGAGGAGAAAAGATTGAGAAACAGCGCCTAGAAAAAAATTCCTCCAAGTCAAAAAAACGAAGGATTAGAGTATTTAGACGTTTCATGAGATCTGCGGCATGTTATGAAGAAAATGAAGGAAATTTTTCAAAGAGTTTGAGCTCAACATCATTAAACAGACATGATCAAGTAGCTATAGAATCTTGTGGACCCTCAACAAGCCTTGAAAATAAGTCAGAGCTGACTTTGGATCAGCAGCAAATTGCATCAAAAATAGCAAATAGGGTAGATACTGATAATTCTTTTGAAAAAATTCCTCTGGATGATGTTGGTGAAAACATTTCATGGAAGACATGCTTAAGATTTAAAGGGGAAAAACATGGCACCCATTTTAAATGGAAAGATTGCACCAGCATGGCAGCTGAAGATTCCAAAAATTCAAAACTAGCAGATCAGCAAATCACAAATCAGTTTGCTTCAATAAAAGGGTCAAAAGAAAGGTCATTTAAAGTGTGTTTTGATTCTCTTGAACAAGATTGCATTTTTGAAGAAAAAGAGATTTTAGAACCAGAAATTAAGGTGGATAAGAGAACGAAAATCTTAAGTGAATCAGATGAAGACTATAATCTTGATATTCTCTTTGATGATTCAGTATGTAGTAAACAACCAACCATATTGAAATGTAAGCAGAGGGGCGGTTCTACAAAGAGACAAAAACAAAAATCAGAAAAGAAAGATAAAGTGAAGGGTTCCTTACAGGCTACAGATAATGAGAATCCAAATGAAATGGTTGAAAGGGATACAAAGTTAACACAGAATGACAAAAACAGGAAGGACTTTCCAAACTATTTTCTAGCTATAAAAGTGGATGACTCGTATATTGCTGATAATGTGAACAAAGTGCAAGAAAGTGTCGTCAATGAAGAACCAGCATTCAGGCATGTTCTTATTCCTATTCCCACATTACATCTTACATTGTTTGTGATGAAGTTAGATGATGAGTCAGAAGTGTTAAAGGCAAAAGAAGCTCTATGCCACAGTGAATTGGATGTTCAAAATTGCTTTGCTAACAGCACGAAAGAACTGACTTTCAATGGTGTCAGGACATTCAGAAACAAAGTTGTATATGTTGGGATTGACAAAGATACCCAAAGTGATGCTTTGAGTTGCCTTAGAAAAGCTGTAGATGTACTGGTAGACTCTTTTTGCTCTCATGGCATTAATTTGGCAAAAAATACCAAAGATCAGTTTGTTCCTCATGTTACTGTCATTAAATTGAGTAAAAACATAAAGAAGATGAAAAAGAAAGGAATAAAGCGTGTCGATGACAGATTTTTAAAGGATTTTCTGGATTTAGAATTTGGCAAACAAAAATTTTCAGAGGTACTTCTTTGTTCTATGGTTGATAAGAAAGGAGAAGATGGTTTTTATAAAATCATAGACAGGATTTCATTGGGACAAAATAATGAGGGGAATTAAATATACAAAGACTGTGATGAGAATAATGTTTAAAAGAAGCATAGAAGATTTATTGCACTAACAGTCTTTTTATTATAACAATAATGATTTATGATAAACTGAATTGCTAAACTCATTTTGCTATAATTCGGCTTATTAAAAGTCAGGAATCAGCATTGATTGCAGCTTTTTTCAATTGTTAGAATCTACAAGATACAGTGTTCTCAGAAACTTTGTCCAACTGAAATTTTCGAAAATCAGGATTTTTTCATCTGGTGCCTTTATTCAGCTTGGAAAACAATTTTCTAAAACATTGTAGCTTTAAGGGTTTGTGATAGATATTCATGATGAAATTTATATCTTTTCCTTCATCCTCCCTGGCTTTTGAAGCAAAAGAAGAAACTTCTCTTTAATTTTATTTTTGTGCCTGGTGAACCATCCCTGGGTTACATTTAACTTCGTTTTCACCTTAGGACTCCATTGGTAACACTCTCAATAGGCAAGCGGCACTGATTGGTCAACCTATACAGTCATGTGCTCGTGTTTTCTGATTGGCCTATTTCAATCCACAACTGGGTTTTATATATTTCCTAGCGTAGAGTTTTCGATCTATGTTCTGACGTTTTAAACTCTGAAGAGTGTCAGACGAAAAGCTTTAGTTTACTAAATGTTTGCTTTTTTCAAAGCCATTTATAATTTAATATTAATATCCACAAAAGGTTACAACTATATTATATAAGACACACTTCATACAATAAACTAGGATACACTACTACTGAAAATGGTAACCCAGAGAGCAAAAGACTGCTGAAGTCAATCTTAGATTTCTAACTTTGGAGAGGAGCTATAATACAAATTGTAGGGCAAAAATTGCCCCCTTAGAAAAAGGTGACAAATTTATCTGCAAATGAGTCACGAGGTTACGTTCCCACGTCTTCTAGGACAAGTCGGTCGGTTGGTGCATCGGAGAAATTCGCTCAACCTACCATAAATCCTCAAAGAAAGAAGTTACTTAAAGCTGCTTGCTTAAAATCCCCAAATGCAATTGACACTGAGAATATACAAGAGAATATAAGGCGATGGACCTGTCATACCTAAAAACATAAAAAAGTCAAATAGCATTAAAGATGCCTATGAGAAGCTTTCACGTTGCCAGAGAAGGAAACAAACTGTAAGGGTTATATAGAAAAAACAAATTTGCATATAAAAAACAAAACGAGGATGGATGGGTTGGGAAAAAACGAACAGTACTCGTTCAACGAGGCTTCACATCTTGAACTAGTATTATATAACAAAATTAAAATCGAGGCTAATACACTATTCCTCTCCTCTTCGAAATGAAACATTCAACAGTTACTCTAAGGTCCTTAATAGAAGGGAGGTCTTGAGAGTTGGGGGGTCAGAAATTTTTTAAAAAATGAATAAGCGGGGGGTCCTAGTAAGTGGGGGGGGTCCTGAATACATGCATCACAATCGTGATTTTATCCACCGCATGCTAATACTGTTAATCCAGTTTACGTGCATAAAAATTCAGTTTTGGTGGCATTGCAGTAAAGACCTACCGTGTTGGCTGCTATTCAAGGCATTTGATGGCACCTTTGACGAACTCTGCAATAAGGGCGAGGTCATCTGCAAAATCTAAATCAGTGAGGTTTTCAGCTTGATGGCGCTGGCTTTGGGGTATCTTGATTTGACGTCCCTTTCCCGCTATCTTGTCGAGAGTAAATCTGTAGCACATACTCTAGGACGATGATGAACAAGAAACGAGCAAGTGTGTCACCTTGCAGTACACCAATTTTTAATGTAATTCTGAACAATCCCTTAAGAGTATTGATGGTTAACCCATTTTTAGCATCTTTCTCAAGCTCTAACTCTCGATAAGCATTGATCCAACTTGCTAAAATAAACACCTCCAGAAAGTGCTCAATGTTAGAGTACTGATCAACACTGGATTCACAGAAACTTTGTAGTCCCCATAAATTCTGACCCTACCATCAGTTTTCGAAACCACAGCCATTGAAGAAGCCCATTCACTGTGCTTCACTGGTGTCATTATACCATCTTTGGTTAAGCGATAAAATCCCTTCTCCACAACTTCCTTCAAAGAGAATGGAACAGGGCTTGCCTTCTTAAAAACAGGCTTAGCGTTTTGAAGCAAATCTGCCTTAAACCCCTTTATCATGCTGGTGACCGCTGGAGATCGTGCATTTACAGGCGCATCTCCTCTTCTCTGGAACAGACTGCCATACACGTTGCGAGCAGTGGATTCTTTTGACACTTTTAAGAGAAGACTGAAGACGTATTTTTTTCAAGAATATTTTAATTAGATTTTATTTATTTTACAAACAATTTTTTAGCGTTGTTTGTAATGCTGTATATTATATCACTTTGTTAGTTTTACGAACATTATGTAATCTGCCTTTAAGCCGCGTGGATAAATGGAGCAATATAAATGCCTTTATTATTTATCATCATTATTATTATTAACCAGCTTCTTCCCAACAAAGCTAGTTTACTTCCAACAACAACAACCAATGGTATTATAGCCCTCAACATCAACCAAAATTTCTCCTCAAGTTCCAAGAACGTTCCAAGACAGAAAATGCATTGAAAATGAAGATAAAGGCACATGTGAGAGATATTTCTCATAAAATTCTCTCCCTACAACTAAAACGACTGTTCCACTGTCAATTTCTATGGTCAAAGGAAAACCATTGAAAGAAACTGTTTCCTGCAAAGAAACAAGGTCATAGGAATACCATCACTATCACCTAGAATACTGGATGAAATAGCGAGATAACTTGTTTTCTCAACTGGTGCAGTTGCTTTCTTTTCACTTCTACACTTCTTTGCAGCATGACCTTGTTTTGAGCATCAAAAGCATCAAATATCAAACATTATTTGCATTGTGCTTGACTCCTCCACGCCGCCAACACCCAGTAGCTTGTTTTAGATGCTGAAACACTTGCATTTACTCTCTTTTTGTGCTTATGCTTAACTTTGATAACTCCTATTCTACCACTTGAACTTGATGGGTGTAAATCAACTGCATTTTTTTTAATTCCATTGCAACAGTGATATTATTTGCCTTATCAAAGGCAAGATCAACTTCTGTTAAAAGCTACATCTAATACTCTATATAAGCAAACCCCAATCAAGAATGTCACACAAAGCAATTGACAAGAACTCTCCAAAGTCCCAAGTACTTGCAAGCTTTTTTAGCTCCACAATATAATCTGAAATAGAGACATTTTCATGTTGATATCTCTTGTCAAATCGAATACGCTCGGCACTCACCAAAGTCTTTGGTTTAAAAGAGCAGATAACGTAGTCTTCGGCTCACCAAACGTCTTATTTGAATGAATATCCGGAGTCATCAAATTCCTGAATAATCAACAAGTTAAAGGTCTAATTCCATTCAAAAATACAGCCTTTTCTTGGATGCATCAGTAATACCATTCGCAATGAAAAATTGTTCCAGTCTTTCCACATAACAAGCCCAGTCCTCCTTCCCTTCACAGTAAGGACCAACCCAGGCACCTCGGAGCGTTGAGAAAAGTGGGGGGCCTAAAAGTTTTTGTTTTTTCATTGCGAAAGTTTAAGTTTTTTCATTGCGTTTTTTCATTGCCTAAAAAATTTTTTGCAAAAGGTGGGGGGCTAAAGCCCGCGGTGCCTGGAACCTGCCCTAGCACCTGTGCCATGCTTATTCCACGCCAGCAAAAAGAAGGCTGGGTCTGTTTTCACGAGTCAACTAAACTCAATGAACTGGTATAAGTAACCATTTCTCTTCGCCAATTCTTGTATATCGGGGCTGAGCAACACAAACGAGAGCAGGCCTAAGTCGTCCCTGAGCATCTCTATGCCCCTAAGCCAACTTACATAACAAATTTGAAACGAGGCGAATACACCACACTAGACATTTTTTCAGCTTGAAACTGACACCATACATCTTGATGTTTAAAACGACAAAATTAATACTCTCTGACAAATCATACATTCTGTTTTTTTATTATCTAGAACTCTAGCGTCTGTTAAAACCTGAGAATAATCTTTATCTCGTTGGATCCAAAGAAACGTTACAAATACCCTAATAACCCGCCCCAATATCGTGTTCGTTTGAGCAAATTTCTCTGTGTCTTTAAATTGAGTCTTTTTCTTCTGAAAGCTTCCTCAGAGAAAATCTTTCCCCAAATCAAATTCATTGATGTCTAGCAAAGTAAAGATGTGTTGGGTGGGAACTTTCTCAGGGTACATACTTTTGCATATTCAAATAAACAATCTCGTGGAGTCCATTTAGGATCTATCCGAGCAATATCGTTACCATATACTGAGAACTACGTCGTATTTGCATTCAATTATCATTTGCATTTCAGTAACGACCAGTAGAAACCAGAAGCTTGAAAAATCTAAACGATCTACTTATACTGCCAATTGCGTGTATTATTTAGAGCATTGATTTTACCAAAATTGCAAATTCATATTTGTCAGTATCAACCTATATATCACGCTCAGATTAAAAAAATAACAAAATTAGTCTATTCTCAGCAGATTGCTGTTGAGAAACACCACTAACTTAATGAGTAAATAAATGAATGAAGTAATTAATGAATTATTGAATGAATTCTATCTTTGTTCAATTATCATTTCTGAGCAGCTTGCTGATGAGCCATTTGCATTTGAATCTCTTCCAGCTTGGCCTCATCACGAATTTCATCGATGGACTAGGGGGCATCCAATATTCGTCTAGCAACCCAATTAGACCGCCGCAGGTCCTTCAAATCTTGAAGCATGAATATAATTCGTGACGAAACTTTTTTCTGGTTGATAATCTTGTCTACTTGATCGAAATATTGATTGGTCCGTGGCTGAAATATTTGAAAACTTGAAATATAAAATGGCACCAAAATTTAATCATCTATGATCTTGACTGCGATGGCCAAGTCTTGGATATTTGTTCTAGAATCATCTGTCATCTTCATGCACTCAAAAAACTCATGCACAGAGGTGAAAGCTTGAAGTATTTTCTATCTGTAAATCACATGGTTCCTTTTCAAATTCAGGGTCAAACTACTTCATATGGAAAGGAGATTAGTCACAAATGCGGTTATGTAATTGCTAGTGGCGAAACAGAAAAATCGGGCTTTTGTAGGCCTTTTGTGTTATTTTTGGGCTTAACACAAGACAGCAACTTAAATATATGTTGATATCAAAACAACTTGTGTTCTTTATTAGTAACATTAACATATCTTAAATGAAGAGATGAAACAGAAGTACATCTTCTTCAGAAATACAATTTGAAACCATATTTTCAGAAAAAAATGAACCTACCTTGGCCTTTTCATGATCTATATCCTTTCCAATGGTCGTTACCAACTTGCACAGACATTCCAACGACTCTTCATTGCGGTCGTTCAGCAGTTTGGTGATACATGTATGCATAATTGCTTCTGTCAACATCTGTTTGTAAAAACAAATAAGACTGTCAAGGAATAGGAACAGAGCATCTCAAGCAGAAAAAGACAGACAGCTAAACAGCAATAGGTCTACATAACTTGAAAAGGGAAACTATTTGACCACTTCCTATATCACGGTGGCCTTTTATCAGCCATCTTTCTGCAGCCAATATATCGTCATCGTGTCTTAAAGGAGCTGCAACTTGCAAGGGTCGACTTTTTACGCTTCATAAATTTACTCTGCCCCTTGTCTCAACAATATAGAGAATACTTTTGTTTACATATGATAGCGACTCGCCTTAAGATTGAACAGCTCCCCAATAAATCTGATGTTACCAAGAGAACGTCTCTTAGTTTTTTGCCTTTTTAAGGCCAGCTCTTCTTGCCAGGCTTTTTCTTCATCGGCCTAAATACAGAGAAATGGTTAATTACTGTACATTCTGGAGCTCGTGTTGGAAGACTTTATGTATCAAAATAAAATTTAAAAATGACGAAAAATCAACACCATAATGGTAGACCATTAAATTTTAAGGGGGCAAGACTTTGGACAAGAGAAAGTTCAAGTTCATGTCAGAAGGTTTTGCAGAATCATGTGAGAGTAAAACAAGGAAAACAAATCACTGCCAGAAGCAGATGATTCCTCGAAATACCGTTGTTTCTTATACAGTTTCTCTAAAAAAGTACTTACATTCTCATAATGTTTATCTTGCTCTTTCTCGAGCTGCTGTTCATCGGATTTTTCTTTTTCAAATTCAAACTGACACATGTTCAGAAGAATTCTTTTGAAACTGACGTTTGATCCTTTGCCACTTTCTATTGATATTTTCTAGAATAACGTTATGTAACTGTGAAAGTAGCGTAAAAAAGTTTAAATTTTCATTTTAAGAGTAAGCTTTATAAATGTGCTTTTGAAAGTGGATAATGTATCCTTCAGTCTCACACAAAGCAAAATTTTCGGTCGAAGACCCAAAACATTTTAGAGCATTGACACGTTTGAAGCCACATTTCTACCTCAATGTTTCAAAAAAAAAAAGTATATGATGATCAAATGTTTGCATATACAATAAGATTTTTCTGTGCCTCTAATACCGGAAAATTGAAAAAATCGTGGAAAAGCCGATGAATATCACATTATATATCCTTAATTCTATAAGAAACCGATAATAACGA
The DNA here is from genome assembly GCF_013076305.1 of Rhopilema esculentum. The sequence continues at coordinate 4,714,371 of NW_027019541.1, read as the reverse complement.
TAATAATAATGATGATGACAATTGATGATGGCTAGCTACAAAGAAGGGTGTTGTTGATCCAGGACTGATGACACCAATTCAAATTTATCATCATTTTAAAAGCTGCTTAGGATTCAGCTTACCTTTCTCGAAATCTCATCACAAAGTTGAGCATATAATTTACTGGAAATAGGCTCTGATAACGCCTAGAAAAATTTATAGAGTAGATAATGATTCAACACATAGAGCAAATAAATAATAATATTAACAATGCTATCATTGCAAAAACATAGAATTCAGACAATACGTCTAAAACAGGGTCTAAAAGTGGGTGGGTTGAAACGGTCGTGACCAAGAATTTTTAGACCACGCCTTTTAGAACGCCGGAAAATGCCCCTTTTAGGAAATACTTGCTTCTTTCCACTTATTTTTAATAAACAGCCAAATTCAGAGAAGATTTAACAAGATAACAAACCAAGAAAATGAACAAAAAGGTTCCTAGTCAAGACGAATTGTTACTACTTTGGATCCGTTAGAGTAAACTTTCTAAAGTTCAATAGAGAAAACTTTCTAAAAATTTTTAACCTATTATTGCAAAAACAGTTATCAACCACAACACAAACAGTTCTCATCCAATAGCGTGAAATCCGTTATTTAGAAGGTTATTTAGAATATATACCCCGTTGTGGATCGAAATAGACCAACCAGAAAAACGCGAGCACATGAACGGTATATTTACCCAACCATCACTGCAAGCTTTTAGAACCAATACCACCTACATTTCGTTTATATTCCCTCCTTGATCTATACTCTGGCGCGTGTTAGACGAAAAGCTTTAGCTATCTCGTCAAATGTTTCTTTTTGTTCAAAGCCATTTTCAAATTTTGCACCGCTATAAATTGTAGAAACCCTTGTCTATACTCACTGCTTCTGTGAAGGAGCTGATCAATCAAATTATCAGCGTCTACCTCCACGAATTTAGAGACAATGTGGGATAATTTGTTGATTATTTGGGGAAAATGTGCATAGCAAAAACCACAACAATGCAACATAGATTCTAGAGACGATTTCTTGGTGAACCAGCCAAGGAGGGTTCTTGCAAGGGCCCACTTGCCCGAGGCTTGCCGGGACGATTGGCAAGGCTGAATCCCTTATACATTTTACTCATATTCAGAACGAACCATGGTCTACATACCTTCTCAAAGATCACATAAACAACACATTTTAGCTTTTCGACAGAGTCTATTGGCAATGATTTCATCTGCTCCACAACTCTATCAAATGTTTGTAGGTTAAGCTTATTCAGAATGCCTCTAGCTAAACGAGTCAGTGCCTGAAAGAAAGCACAATTATTTCAAACTTCTTTCTTCTCATTACAAGTCTGAAAAATTTACATGCAAAGTTGGAAAACGAGGAGCAAAGTTGATTCCTTTACTTCACTTGGGCTTTCCATCAAGAAAGGTGGAAACCTTTCTTTGTGCATGCCAGCCACAAAAAAGATAAGTTGAGATTATCACTATTTCTCATCTCATATCTAAAAGTTTTTCCACTTGATATATTTTCTTCGACATGTTGCAGGGCATTGCTTATTGACAATTAAGTTTCCAAATGACATATTAAGAATGTCCTAAAATACCAAACTGGGTGACAAAAACCGAAATTGCACAAACCTACCTCTATTTCTGACTCTTCTCCAGCAGGTTCCTTGGCTCTCTCAGACGAACATACCCAAACACTTTCTGATTTTTTCAATTCAACTTTGGAATCATAGTTTTCTGGAATGAAGCGGCTCCCGGTTTTTCTGTTACCACCTGCGTGGAAAAAAATCTAGTCACAAAAATGACATTACCTAACGATGGTAGCTTACATTTTCAATGAAAACATTAATGCTAGCCCGTAAACAAGAAGACAAAGTTGGAAGCGCTTCTTCTTTAAAACATTGGGTTGGGAACGGGCGCTTCAGTTGGAAATATCATATTTGTTCAACTGCAACAGAAGTGACAAGTTTAACTTGGGTCTTTCACTAAAGTAAGAACCACCACAAATCGTATAAGTACTGTAATATTCAACAAAAACTGCCTCTAAGGGTTTATTTATCAAGAACGAGTCCCAAACGAAGCTATCAAGAATTACCCCCAATGATTTAAAAAAACGTTACTTTTCTCAATAACGAATGAATGAATAAATAAATGAAGGAATGAATGAATAAAGGAAGTGACAAATGAATAAATAAATTACTGAATAAATAAATGACTAAAAAAAGAAAGAATGAATGAATAAATGACTTAAAAAAATAAAGAATTAATGAATATATGAATAGATAAAGGATGAAATAATTAATCAATGATTGAATTAATGCTACCTTTCTTCGTTAATTTCCGCTTAGTAGCTGTCTGGTGCGCCATTTGTATTTGAACTTCTTCCTGCTTGGCCTCCTTATGAATTTCACCGATTGTCTTGGGGGTATCATAGTCAACAGAAAAACTTTGTGGGCATCCAATGCTCGTCATTTCTCTGTTGACTATGGGGCCATCCAATGCCACTCTAGAAACCCAATTAGACTGCCGCAAGTTCTTCAAGTCTTGAAGCATGAATATGATTCGTGACGAAACCTTTTTCTGGTTGATAATCTTGTCTATTTGATCGAAATATTTATTGGTCCATGGCTGAAATATTTCAAAATTTGAATGAAATATCAAATGAAAATTTGATCAATTAATATTCAATTAAAAATCCTTAACAAATAGACGTGGATTCTGATTGCTATACCATCCGCTACATTCAAGCACTCAAGGACCCTTACACCGGCTTTCTAACAATTTAAAGACATATCAGATCAAAGAAAATTAAAATAACATCTACCTTAGCCTTTTCATGATCTATATCCTTTCCAATGGTCGTTACCAACTTGCATAGACATTCCAACGACTCTTCGTCGCGGTCTTTCAGCAGTTTGGTGATACATGTATGCATAATTGCTTCTGTCAACATCTGTTTGTAAAAACAAATAAGACTGTAAAAGGAATAGGAACAGAGCATCTCAAGCAGAAAAAGACATACAGCTAAACAATAGGTCTACATAACTTGAAAAGGGAAAACTATTTGACCACTTCCTATATCATGGTGGCCTTTCATCAGCCATCTTTCGGCAGCCAATTATATCGTCATTGTGTCTTAAAGGAGCTGCAACTTGCAAGGGTCGACTTTTTGCGCTTCATAAATTTACTCTGCCCCTTGTCTCAACAATGTAGAGAATACTTTTGTTTACATATGATAGCGACTCACCTTAAGATTGAACAGCTCCCCAATAAATCTGATGTTACCAAGAGAACGTCTCTTAGTTTTTTGCCTTTTTAAGGCCAGCTCTTCTTGCCAGGCTTTTTCTTCATCGGCCTAAATACAGAGAAATGGTTAATTACTGTACATTCTGGAGCTCGTGTTGGAAGACTTTATGTATCAAAATAAAATTTAAAAATGACGAAAAATCAACACCATAATGGTAGACCATTAAATTTTAAGGGGTCAAGACTTTGGACAAGAGAAAGTTCAAGTTCATGTCAAAAGGTTTCGCAGAATCATGTAAGAGTAAAACAAGGAAAACAAATCACTGTTAGAAGCAGATGATTCCTCGAAATACCGTTGTTTCTTATACAGTTTCTCTAAAAAAGTACTTACATTCTCATAATGTTTATCTTGCTCTTTCTCGAGCTGCTGTTCATCGGATTTTTCTTTTTCAAATTCAAACTGACACATGTTCAGAAGAATTCTTTTGAAACTGACGTTTGATCCTTTGCCACTTTCTATTGATATTTTCTAGAATAACGTTATGTAACTGTGAAAGTAGCGTAAAAAAGTTTAAATTTTCATTTTAAGAGTAAGCTTTATAAATGTGCTTTTGAAAGTGGATAATGTATCCTTCAGTCTCACACAAAGCAAAATTTTCGGTCGAAGACCCAAAACATTTTAGAGCATTGACACGTTTGAAGCCACATTCCTACCTCAATGTTTCAAAAGGAAAAAGTATATGATGATCAAATGTTTGCATATACAATAAGATTTTTCTGTGCCTCTAATACAGGAAAATTGAAAAAATCGTGGAAAAGCCGATGAATATCACATTATATATCCTTAATTCTATAAGAAACCGATAATAACGATAATAATAATGATGATGACAATTGATGATGGCTAGCTACAAAGAAGGGTGTTGTTGATCCAGGACTGATGACACCAATTCAAATTTATCATCATTTTAAAAGCTGCTTAGGATTCAGCTTACCTTTCTCGAAATCTCATCACAAAGTTGAGCATATAATTTACTGGAAATAGGCTCTGATAACGCCTAGAAAAATTTATAGAGTAGATAATGATTCAACACATAGAGCAAATAAATAATAATATTAACAATGCTATCATTGCAAAAACATAGAATTCAGACAATACGTCTAAAACAGGGTCTAAAAGTGGGTGGGCTGAAACGGTCGTGACCAAGAATTTTTAGACCACGCCTTTTAGAACGCCGGAAAATGCCCCTTTTAGGAAATACTTGCTTCTTTCCACTTATTTTTAATAAACAGCCAAATTCAGAGAAGATTTAACAAGATAACAAACCAAGAAAATGAACAAAAAGGTTCCTAGTCAAGACGAATTGTTACTACTTTGGATCCGTTAGAGTAAACTTTCTAAAGTTCAATAGAGAAAACTTTCTAAAAATTTTTAACCTATTATTGCAAAAACAGTTATCAACCACAACACAAACAGTTCTCATCCAATAGCGTGAAATCCGTTATTTAGAAGGTTATTTAGAATATATACCCCGTTGTGGATCGAAATAGACCAACCAGAAAAACGCGAGCACATGAACGGTATATTTACCCAACCATCACTGCAAGCTTTTAGAACCAATACCACCTACATTTCGTTTATATTTCCCTCCTTGATCTATACTCTGGCGCGTGTTAGACGAAAAGCTTTAGCTATCTCGTCAAATGTTTCTTTTTGTTCAAAGCCATTTTCAAATTTTGCACCGCTATAAATTGTAGAAACCCTTGTCTATACTCACTGCTTCTGTGAAGGAGCTGATCAATCAAATTATCAGCGTCTACCTCCACGAATTTAGAGACAATGTGGGATAATTTGTTGATTATTTGGGGAAAATGTGCATAGCAAAAACCACAACAATGCAAAAATCATAGATTCTAGAGACGATTTCTTGGTGAACCAGCCAAGGAGGGTTCTTGCAAGGGCCCACTTGCCCGAGACTTGCCGGGACGATTGGCAAGGCTGAATCCCTTATACATTTTACTCATATTCAGAACGAACCATGGTCTACATACCTTCTCAAAAATCAGATCAATTACACACTTTAGCTTTTCGACAGAGTCTATTGGCAATGATTTCATCTGCTCCACAAGTTTATCAAACTTCTGTGGGGTCAGTTTATTCAGAATGCCTCTAGCTAAACGAGTCAGTGCCTGAAAGAAAGCACAATTATTTCAAACTTCTTTCTTCTCATTACAAGTCTGAAAAATTTACATGCAAAGTTGTAAAACAAAGAGCAAAGTTGATTCCTTTACTTCACTTGGGCTTTCCATCAAGAAAGGTGGAAACCTTTCTTTGTGCTTGCCAGCCACAAAAAAATAAGTTGAGATTATCACTATTTCTCATCTCATATCTAGAATTTTTCCACTTGATATATTTTTTCAGCATGTTGCAGGGCATCACTTATTGACAATTAAGTTTCCAAATGACATATTAAGAATGTCCTAAAATACCAAACTGGGTGACAAAAACCGAAATTACACAAACCTACCTCTACTTCTGACCCTTCTCCAGCAGGTTCCTTGGCTCTCTCAGACGAACGCACCCAAGCATTTTCTGATTTTTTCAATTCAACTTTGGAATCATAGTTTTCTGGAATGAAGCGGCTCCCGGTTTTTCTTTTACCACCTGCGTGGAAAAAAATCTAGTCACAAAAATGACATTACCTAACGATGGTAGCTTACATTTTCAATGAAAACATTAATGCTAGCCCGTAAACAAGAAGACAAAGTTGGAAGCGCTTCTTCTTTAAAACATTGGGTTGGCAACGGGCGCTTTGGTTGGAAATATCATATTTGTTCAACTGCAACAGAAGTGACAAGTTTAACTTGGGTCTTTCACTAAAGTAAGAACCACCACAAATCGTATAAGTACTGTAATATTCAACAAAAAACTGCCTCTAAGGGTTTATTTATCAAGAACGAGTCCCAAACGAAGCTATCAAGAATTACCCCCAATGATTTAAAAAAACGTTACTTTTCTCAATAACGAATGAATGAATAAATAAATGAAGGAATGAATGAATAAAGGAAGTGACAAATGAATAAATAAATTACTGAATAAATAAATGACTAAAAAAAGAAAGAATGAATGAATAAATGACTTAAAAAAATAAAGAATTAATGAATATATGAATAGATAAAGGATGAAATAATTAATCAATGATTGAATTAATGCTACCTTTCTTCGTTAATTTCCGCTTAGTAGCTGTCTGGTGCGCCATATGCATTTGAACTTCTTCCTGCTTGGCCTCCTTATGAATTTCACCGATTGTCTTGGGGGTATCATAGTCAACAGAAAAACTTTGTGGGCATCCAATGCTCGTCATTTCTCTGTTGACTATGGGGCCATCCAATGCCACTCTAGAAACCCAATTAGACTGCCGCAAGTCCTTCAAGTCTTGAAGCATGAATATGATTCGTGACGAAACCTTTTTCTGGTTGATAATCTTGTCTATTTGATCGAAATATTTATTGGTCCATGGCTGAAATATTTCAAAATTTGAATGAAATATCAAATGAAAATTTGATCATTTAATATTCAATTAAAAATCCTTAACAAATAGACGTGGATTCTGATTGCTATACCATCCGCTACATTCAAGCACTCAAGGACCCTTACACCGGCTTTCTAACAATTTAAAGACATATCAGATAAAAGAAAATTAAAATAACATCTACCTTAGCCTTTTCATGATCTATATCCTTTCCAATGGTCGTTACCAACTTGCACAGACATTCCAACGACTCTTCGACGCGGTCTTTCAGCAGTTTGGTGATACATGTATGCATAATTGCTTCTGTCAACATCTGTTTATAAAAATATAAAGACTGTACAGGATGATAAAGTGGCACCTAAAACCATGTTAGGTAGAATAAGGCACGAAATCAGCCAACTTTTATTCTACAGAGCCTGCAAAAAATTTGACACGACAAACATTATAAAGAAAGAAAACCATCCACCAGTCCAGACCGTACTTGGCAACCACCTCACCAATAAAATTTCCTTGATTGACACAAACTTAGTCAACCCCTTCATGCTCCTTTATTTCCATTTCCAATGCCATGTAAGGCCTTACATACCGATGAGTTTTATGATATCTATTTCCTCTTTAGAAAGTTCTTCTTGTTTGTACCTCTTTGGTGACCCTCTTTGTTTGTACCTATTTGCAAAAGGTTGCAATTCCTCATATACTTCTCGTTATGTGCAAAGTGTTGCGATATTTAAAATACCTCTCTCCACAGAAGTAACAGCGAGGTGGTCTTCCAGGTTATTCATGCTATCTTGTTCTTAGATATAAATGCCTAAACGACTTCAAACTCAAGCAATGTAAAAAAGGGTCCAGAAAACGACCTCGACCTTCTCCCGGTTGCACTTTTTGCCTTATTTGCCTTTCTTAACAATTTCTTTGTATCTTTGATACTAATTTTAAAAATCGAGTTTCACTAAAAACATTTAATAGCTTGGTCTTCGCTTGGAAAAAAGGATCAGAGAATCATATTAAAGATGTTCCAAATTCCTTTCAGGTGCGATAGATTTTGAAAACTTTGAAGAGTTATCGAATCTTCATTCTTCAATTAAAGACACAATGTGGTCTAGAAAATAAAAACTAAAGTCAAGATTACAATATTCTGTGTTATTTAGACCAACATGGATAGTTTCCTCTCAGTTAATAATATACTCTTCTCTGCTGTATATACAACATAGCGACCAACCTTAAGATTAAACAACTCTCCAATAAATCTGATCTTTTGCAGAGAACATCTCTTGATTTCATGCCTTCTGAAGACCAGATTCTGTTGCCAGGCCTTTTGTTTTTCGGCCTACAGACGAAGAAAAGACCAAGTACTGCTCCGCTTTGAAAGACAAGATTTTATTGTATTGTATTGTATTGTATTGTATTGTATTTGTATTGTATTGTATTGTATTGTATTGTATTGTATTGTATTGTATTGTATTGTATTGTATTGTATTGTATTGTATTGTATTGTATTGCTTTGTATTGTATTGCTTTGTATTGTATTGCTTTGTATTGTATTGCTTTGTATTGTATTGCTTTGTATTGTATTGTATTAAAGATTATTTAATGTTAGTTTCTACAATAGTGAATATACACTAATTAAGACTAACATGAAGCAATTTCAAGGATTGCACAAGACAGTTCATTTACTGCAAAAGGAGCATGCGCACTTGTTTTCAAGGAACCAAGTTTTGATCAAATTCTTAAATTGTCTAGTATTTTGTGCTGTCTTTATTGATTCCGGGAGTGAATTCCAGATCTTAGGCCCTTGAGAACTTAATGATCTGATACCATTATAGGTAGTTCTGGCTTTTGGAATGTCAAGGGGGTTTTTGAGTCGAAGGTCATGACCTGTTGTTTTGGGTACAAAATAGTCTTTCATGAAAACAGGATTAAGGTTGTTAAGTGTTTTATAAACTTCGAGCGCTAAAATTCTAACTGTTGTTTTGAGATTCTATCGACTTGTTCACTGCGAAACATGCAACTATCTAAACTCTACGTGACGCGTGCTAAAAAGTTCTACCTCAGCGATCATTAGAACTTTCTAGAAGCTTCTAATTAGCTGACAATAGAGCAGCAAGCAATCTACTCTAACACGTGTCCTACACTAGCTACTAATTACGAAGGTCATTAGTTTACGTACAAACGCAGCAATTACGTAACTGTTGAGTGCACGTTCCCAACACTCCCACTCAATCAACAGTTTCTTTTCAGGTTTTATTGCATTCCGAGCTTGCAGCGTAGGTACTCAAATTGACCTCTGTTCAGTGATTTAGTAAGTAAGTCAGCCAGCATTTCTTTCGTGTTGCAATATTTTAGTAGCAGAGTCCCTTTCTCTACTTGTTCTCGAACAAAATGATACCTTATGTCGATGTGTTTCGTCCGTTTATGTCCGACTGGGTTTTTTGTCATCGAAATTGCTCCTTGGTTGTCTTCCATGATGGTTATAGGTTGCACATTGTCTCCTATTTCTCTAAACAGTTGCTTCAGCCATACGACCTCTTGGGCAGCTTTACTTAAGGCAATGTACTCTGCCTCAGCGGTTGAAAGAGCCACTGTTGATTGTTTTTGACTAAGCCAGCTAATGGCACCTCCGGCCATCATGAAGACATTTCCAGTGGTTGAGTGGCGATTCTGCATATCGTCAGCCCAACTAGCATCACTAAATCCCGTAACTTCTTTGCTTTCTGATTTCTTGTAAACCAGCGAAAGATTGATTGTTCCTTTCAGATAACGAAATACCCGTTTTACTGCAGTAAGATGCGCTTCTGTTGGTGCTGAATTGAATTGAGAAAGAGCTCCCACTGCTTGAGCGATATCAGGCCTTGTTGCGATGGCAGCATAGAGTAAACTCCCTATCATAGACTGATATTGAACGTTATCAACAGGTTTACTGTTTCCATCATCTGCTACAAGTTTGACATTTGGATCAAGAGGTGTACACACTGGATTAGCATCTTGAAGTCCATAGCGCTTCAGTAATTTTTCAATGTACTGCTTCTGTGATAGACTGACTCCTTCTTCGCTTTGCTCAACGCTGACTCCAAGGCAGAAATGAAGGCTGCCCAAATCTTTCATCTTGAAATTCTTTCTCAGGTTTACTTTCATTTGTTTCATTTCATCTTGAGTAGTGGATATGATGATTAAATCATCTATGTAAACAGCAATAATTGTCAAATTGTTTCTTTCAAGAGATCCTTTCACGAAGATACACGGATCTGCTTGGCCTTGTCTGAAATTTAATGATTCGAGCGCGTTTCTAAATTTTCGATTCCAGCAACGTGGTGATTGCTTGAGTCCATAGAGGGATTTTTTGAGCCTGCAAACCAGATTCTCTTTTCCACGTATCACGTAACCCTCTGGTTGCTCCATATATCGATTTCTTCCGTTAAATCTCCGTTCAGGAATGCCGTAGTTACATCCATTTGATGAATCAGCATTCGGTTTTGAACTGCAAAAGCCAGTAAGGCTCGAATAGAACTGAACCGCACGACAGGAGAAAAGGTTTCATCAAAATCGACGCCGTACTTCTGAGAATACCCTTTTGCTACTAAACGACTTTTGAAACGTTCCATTTGTCCATTTTCGTCATACTTTACTTTGAAGACCCACTTGCACCCGACAGCCTTTCGGTCTTTTGGTGGCTTCACTAACTCCCACGTTTGGTTCTCTACGAGTGACTGATACTCTGAATCCGTTGCTTCTTTCCAGTGTGCGGAATATTCACTATTGATGGCTTCTTGGATGGTAGCTGGTTCTTCGATGATTGCTGAGAATACAACATGTCTTGCTTCTGTGACGTCAGCATACTCATCCAAGCCAAATCGAGGTGGTGGTACCCCTTTTGTGGATCTTTGAGATCGTCGAGGATGGCTTTCTTCTGCATCCGTGTTCCCTTTCGTAGGCTCTGTTTGTCGTTTATCTTCCTTTGCTGGTTCTGGACCCATCTTCAAATACTGTTTTTGAGATCCAAAATCATTTTCATTGAAGTTAACGTCTCTTCTGATCACTATTCTCTTGCTCTGCATATCAAAGAGTCGGTATCCTTTCTGGTTTGCACTGTAGCCCAAGAATCGAAGTCTGTTGGCTTTCTTGTCCAACTTTCTTCGCTCAGCCTCTGGAATATGAGCATAAGCTATGCAGCTGAACACACGAAAGTGGGAGACGTCAGGGGGTTTTCCATACCATTTTTCATACGGTGTTTGACCTGATGCGCTGGTTATAACACGATTTCTTATGTAGGCTGCAGTGTTGACTGCTTCTGCCCAGAAGGTCTTGCTGAGTCCGGCATGGTTCATCATCGCTTTTGCGGACTCAACTAGAGTCCGGTTCATGCGCTCAGCCACTCCATTCTGTTGTGGAGAGTGAGGAACAGAAGTTTCGTGTTTGATACCTTTCCTTTTCAGAAGATTTTCAAATTCATTTGATACATACTCTCCGCCATTATCTGTACGCAAGGTTCCAATTTTACATGCAGCTTCATTGGTTGCAGAGGCTTCAAATTCTTTAAACCTCTTTAGTACCTCAGACTTCTTTCTAATGAAGTAGACTTTGACACATCTCGAGTAGTCATCAATGAATGTGACAAAATAACGCTTTCCCGAAAAGCTCTGTATTGACATTGGTCCACATACGTCGCTGTGAACTATCTGTAATTTTCTAGATGTCTTGATCCCCTCTGTTGACTTGAAAGGTTTTCTGCTCATCTTACTTTCCGCACACCCTGTACAAAAGTTCAGTTCGTCATTTCCTTGGATGGCAACTCCTTTGATGAGCTTCTTCTTGACTGATTCCAATAGCTGTTTTCTATTTATATGTCCTAGCCGTTGATGCCAAATATCCATCGTGCTAGGGTTGCTATTTTCCATCCTTTCAGATTGGTGATAAGCTGCTGTTATATCGGTTTCGCAGCTCAGAACGTACATTCGCTTAACGAGTCTTCCTTTGCCTACAGCCTTACCGTCCGAGTCCTTTATCCAGCAACAAGTATGTTCAAACTGAACAATGAGTCCCTTCTGTGTCACAGCTCGCACACTGAACAGGTTGCAAGCAAGTTTCGGAACATAGAGTACATTATCCATTTCAATTGTCAGCTGCTTGTTGTGGCTTGTTTCCATGGTTATTTGAGCTCGTCCTGATCCACGGGCTTCCACTGTATGTCCGTCACCCAGTTTGACTAATTCAGGCTGGTTGAACTCTCTGTAGTTAATCAAAAGCAGTTCGTTTGAGGTCATATGCTGCGAGGCACCCGAATCCAGAATCCATTGTCTGTTTGTCTTGCTGGGCCTCACTTGCTTCCTTTTGTGACATTCAAAGCTTTTATGACCCTCCTTGCCACAGTTGTAACATTTGCCTTTGAAAGGCCTGCTGATGCCCTTTTCCAAGTGTAATGCTGAGTCTCGATTTATTTTAGTCGTTGCGGTTGCTTTGAAGGCGTGTTTTTTCTGCTCTTAATTGATAAGGGCTTGCTGGACGAAGGCCAGTGATAGTTCATCTCCTTTAGCTTCCAGAGCTGTAACGAGTGTTGTATAGCTTGGTGGAAGGCTTATGAGCAATGCCACGACTTGTTCTTCTTCAGCTACTGTAGACCCGAGTGCATGGAGTTTATCAGCAATTTCCTTCATACGTTTCAAATGATCTTGGACCGATTGCCCTTCAAGCATTTTTGAAGTAAAATATTGTCTCTTGAGAAACAGCTTGTTGGCTATCGTATCCCTCTCGAAATAGGCTTTGAGAGTATCCCACAGGTCCTTCGGTGTTTCGCATGATGTCACCAAGTAGATAAGATTCGACTGAATTCCCATTACCAACGTCGCCATTGCCTTTTGCTTGGCCTTTTCGTATGTAGCTCTAGATGCTGTATTATCGTCAGGTAACGAAATCGTTCCATCTACGTGATCCCACACATCTTTCGCCATCAACAAATGTTTCATTTGAAACTTCCATGTAGGCCAGTTTGACCTATCTAATTTTTCGATTTCGAATTTATCTCCAATTCCAGCCATGTGCAGTGGTTTGGTTCTGGGCCCATAACCTGTTGTTTTGAGATTCTATCGACTTGTTCACTGCGAAACATGCAACTATCTAAACTCTACGTGACGCGTGCTAAAAAGTTCTACCTCAGCGATCATTAGAACTTTCTAGAAGCTTCTAATTAGCTGACAATAGAGCAGCAAGCAATCTACTCTAACACGTGTCCTACACTAGCTACTAATTACGAAGGTCATTAGTTTACTTACAAACGCAGCAATTACGTAACTGTTGAGTGCACGTTCCCAACACTAACTGATTGGACATATATGGTAGTTTCTTTTGAGTTAGCAAGTAAATCTTTGTAAGAAGATAAGTAGTCCGAAAAGGCTAGTCTTAATGCCCTCTTGTTAATTTTCTCTAGCTTATCCTGACTTCCTTTACCACATAGCATCTATATCAATGGACAATAATTGAAGTGACATAGTATAAATGAATTCATAATTATCTTTTTTTCTCTGTCGCCCATAAATCTTGCCAGTCATTTTAAAGAATTTAACTGTTTAGCTGCTTTTTTATAGATCTTATCGATATGAGCGTCAAACTTTAAATCTTCATCAATCTGAACACCAAGCAAAGTAACGTTGTTCTCTATTTTAATTGCAAGTTTTTGGTCAATTTCAAACTCATTTATGCATTTATCTTTCCTGCCGATTGTGATAGCTTGAAATTTAGAGGGATTTGCAATCATTTCATTAGATTTAAACCAATCAAGACATTCTTTGGTGTTAATTTTTACAAGGTGCAATAGTTCATCAGTATTTGTTGCAGTGACAGATATCGTGTTGTCATCAGCAAAATTACATAAAAACCCTTCAGTAAGGCTGTCAAAAATATCATATAGGAAAATATTGAAAACTAGAGGTCCAAGTATTGAACCCTGTGGCACCCTTTGTCCAAGTTTACGCGAGGAGCTGTAATGACCTGTCACTTTGACTCTTTGCTTTCTATTAGACATGTAGTTTTGTTAATATAAAAGAGATAGGCATGTAGTTTTGCTAAAAGTAGGTTTTTTGGTAGACAGTCAAAGCTTTTGACAAATCCATAAGGACAGCACCAATATGTTTGTTCCTTTCCAGTTCTGTTTTCCAGTCTTCAATAAGTCAAAAAAGAGCGTGCTGGGAAGAAAAATGTTTTCTATATGCGCATAGGAATTTCGAAAATTTTTCTTCAAGAAATGGAGAAAGTTGAAGCTCTATTGCTTTTTCAAATACCTTTGAAAGTGTCGTTAGTAGAATTATTGGTCGATAATTTTCCTTATTGAAAGAATATCTTTTCTTATAGACAGGTGAGACTGTAGCCTTTTTAAAAAGTTTGGAAAAGTTCCTTGAATAATGCATTTATTTATGATGTTCAAGAGGGGTTGTAGGATGATATCAACTGAGATCTTTAGGAATTCTGCATTTATCATGTCGTGCTTTCACAATTATTTGTCTTGGGCTTTCTTTGGTCATCGGTTTAAAGCTTAAGGTTGAGTTATTTGTTAGGAAGTTGTTGATTGTTTTTATGCTTGAATGCTCTTTAAAGTATCCTATCATTTCAGTTATTGTTGAATTCAAAGATGTGATGAGATTTGACAAGATGTGTCAGGATAAAAGACAATAAATCAATAACACAAAAAGATTCCCTCCCGGTAGATCATCATATTTCAAAGGGTTCATCTTTGTTAAAAAACTGGATTCGAGTAAGTTCCTTCCAATGCATGGGGCAAATACATACATACATGGTCTGTGGTAGAAGTTTTTGTAGAATTTAACATTTAGAATTCAACGTGGTAGAAATTTTTTTAGAAGGGCAGCGAAACGGGTGACCTTCGTGGAAAACAAATCACTGACAGAAGGCCTCACGTACCTAAAAAACCTTAACCTATTTCATTTTCAGTTTCTTTGATAAATTACTTACATTCTCATAACGTTTATCTTGCTCACTCTCGAGCTGCTGTTCATCAGATTTTTCTTTTTCAAGTTCAGTCTGACACTTGTTCAGAAGAATTTTTTTGAAGCTGACGTTTGATCCTTTGATGTCCTCTATTCGCATTTTCTAAAATGAAGTAAAAGGAATATAAGCTGAAATCTGGTCGCCTAGCTTACAACAGTAACAACATAATTATTTACCACCACAAAAAATCCAAAGGTAAGCTAGATAGCCAGGTTCGCAAGTTTCTGGACTAATGAATATGTCAATCTAAAACAATTCTTACTAAATTTTTCAAAGCATTGTTTTCTGCCCTTACATGACGTTAATCCTTTAATCCTTTCTCCCCTAAAAAAGTGGCGATATCCTCTAAAACCCTAGGACCTTCTCTTTCTGACGTATAAAGACCGGCCACCCCCTCCTCTTAAATGCAAACCAAAAAGCCTCTTTATAAGTGTAAAATTACTTTGTAGCAAATATCTTTCTTGAAACTTCTAGTCTCTCGTCGTACTGCTTTTTGGATTGATTTTTCGAATTTTTAAAAGGATATTTATATTTGCATAAAAAACTCTTGAAATCCCTCTCTCCTGCTACCACATTTAAAATCCTGAACTGGGTCGACCCACCTAACCCTCTCCCCTCCAGTGGTAGGGTTATGTATCATAGCTCTCTCTGCCTCCTATTGCCGTGGTCCGAATGATGAATGATAATGTTTCAGCTTACCGTTTCAGAAATCTCATAACAAAGCATTGCACATGCCTTTGGGTTTGACAATCCCTAGAAACAAGAGTAAAGTCGTAATACACATGTAAACACATAACTAAAACAATTGGTAATTCCACCTCATAGGACTGTGATCGAAACCAAAGTCTTCTTCGATCGATAATTCAATATGATAGGATGACAGCCTTTCGTACCTTTCCTTTTACGTACGTTTCATTTTCTTGCAGTCGTTTAAACTATCGCACATGTTTCACTATTTTCAGGCATATTTTGTTCCTTTTGAACCCCACCGATTCCCACACATGCGTGAATCTCAGCCATTCGAAAAGCGAAAAGCAATATAAAACTACAATGGAAACAATAGAACCAGTGGTACATTAGAACTCAAGCATTTGTAGACAGCAATTCTTTTAACAGTAGCGTTACGCTGCGTAGTGACGGGGAGGCAAGAGGGGACGGACACCCCCCCCCCCGACACCCCCACCCCCCAATGGCAAAAACATCTTTGAAAAAAGCGTTTTCTGGAGTTCCAAAGGGTGTGAATCCTAATTTTTTCCACGCTCAGGTCGCCTTTGCCTTAGACATAGAAATAATTACTTAGCCAAGCCAATAGAGAACAACCTAATCAACGAAAGCAGCGAGGTATAACTATATGGTGTAACAACGGACAAAAAACTCTCATTCAAGCCACACATAAAAACACTGTGTAAAAAGGCTAGTCAAAAACTACACGCCCTCTCCCGCATTTCAAGCTACAATCACTGCCAAAAGTCTTGGAACACTAACGTAGGTTTTCAAAGGCAAATTCAGCCATCCCCCTCTCCCCCTAGGAACAATGTTGATTTACTTTAGAAAAAAGAGAGGGGTTATGGAGTACGCTTTTTCTTGTGGATTGTTTGATATTTTTCTATACCTTCAACATTGTTTTGGGGGGAAAGGGGGGCGGAAGTGGTAGTATTCAAGAAAACAAATGAAAAATAGAAAAGCACAGCCCAAAGTGTTAGGTGTTCCAAGTAATTTTGGCAGTGATTACTTAAGCACAGAACAACTCAAACAAACAATGCCAGCATTCATTCTATCCCAATTTAGCTATTGCCCACTTGTATGGATGTTCTATGACAAATAATAAGAACAGTTCTCTAAGAGCTGGCTAAGATGTGGACAGTTGAAGTCTGTTAGTGGAGCCATTGGGTATTTGGAAGTCATGTTAATTTTTTTCTGACATTTACCCTTGGCTTGGCTAGAAAGCAGGCCGAAACTCTCAAGTTCGATGTCTGAACTGCTCTGTTTTGAGCCGCAGGCCTTACCATGATGGCAAGTCAAATCTAATGAGCTAGGGTTGCCAATTCACCTTATTTGTAATCATCAAAAACTCAATTAACTAAAACAACCTTTTCATAGATTAGATCAACGACACCCTTCAACTTCTCAATGGTGTTGATTTGCAATGATTTCATCTGCTCTGCAAGTTTATCAAATTCCAGCTTATTCAGGATATCAATTGCTTGACAATAGAATGTCTGAAATTAAACATAAAAAATTAGACAGTTAAAAAAGGTTTAAGTTTTAGATATTCTTAGAAAATCTTTTGTTTGAGACTTGATTTTGGTTAGAATTTAAGGTTTAATTTAATAACACCCCAAGAAAAATGCTGTGTGGCTAATTGCTGAGCTGGTCTCTTTCAGATATTGCAAAGAGCACCTGGAAAGAGTGATCAACTCATTCCTATTTCCTGATAAACTCATTCCTGGATATGAATTGCATGAATATCTAGCATGGAAACAATGTCAAGTCTAGTGCTAGATAAAAGAACAAAAAGAGAACAGAATTTATGCTAGATTAACTTAACTACAGACGGCCCTCCAGTTCTGTAGAGGGGGTATACTTAATTATCATCAAGACAAAGGGTGTTGCCCTATTGGGGAATGGCTAATTATAGCTTTGAAAATGCAATGTTTATCTGAGAAACGTTTGTATTATGGTAGAAAAATACTTGATTGTGTTATGTATTCTGACCACTGATCAATAAAAGAGTGTTAAAAAATAGCACCAATGAAATTTGTGATTAAGGAAAACATGAAACCTGTTTCAAGATGATGCTTGTGGGGCATTTCTCAGTATATAGATTTACATGGCATCTTTTAACATTATTCTGAAAAATAAAGAATACTATATAACAACATATTGCGATTGGATATTGATAGCCCCTATTTCTCAAACATACATCTGTTTCTGGCTGTTCTTCACTGCATTCCACAGGTGAACACATCAAAGCACTGTCTGGGTTCTTCGATTCCAGTTTGGTTTCAAAGTTTTCGAGAATTTTTGTGGTTTGCAATGTTTCATCACTTGGGCTAAAACATAAGAAAATAGTTAACCCTTTGGATTTGTACAGTGATTCAGCATTCAGAAACCAGGTTGAGAATACAGGATTCAGAATATAAAACTTTTCAATAATGCATTATCGACTAGCCCACAGTCAATGTATACCATACAACTTTATATATTTATCAACTATAAGACCACACATTACAATAATCAATATGCATTCTCTATACATTACGTCTATTTCTGTAAAAATATTTCTATTTCTGCCTATGTCTGTAAAAATAACTTTATTGGCATTCAAGGAGAAAAACATTTATTGCAAGTACAAAATAGAGTTAATAAAATTGAGAAAAATGGGTTGAAAGAGCTTGCCTGATGTAACTATCAGCCTGATACAATGAGTACTGCATCAAATATTAACAAGGAAAGGGGGAGAGAAGAAAAAAGGGTTGGAAGAAAGCAACCAGGGGGAATCTGCCCAAAATGCAGCAGTATTTAAACTCTTTTTTTAAACTTCATAAAAATTGTCTCAGGGAGCAGGGCAAATAACACAAAATAGAGGCTGGAGGAAATGCAAAAAAGCTTAATAACAGTTGGAGTGAATGGGTTAAGACTGATGATATTGAAATTATTTGTGTTAATTTACCAACAGAGCATGAGAAAAAACTACAACCTCCTGCAAGCTATAACACTTGCTAGCAAAATTCACAAACAGTCAGAATATTATTCTCACAAAATTAAAAAAATACAGGATTTTAGACACAGGAACTCACCATTTCATTTCTGGCAACTTTGTTGGCTCATGAGCCTCATCCATTACATCCAGATTTGGCAAAGCTATGAAGCTTAGTCCCTTTTCTGAATAGAAGATGAAACCAGTCCTTCAGTTACAAAGCATTCATTTAGGTAGCTAGAGTAGTGGTGTCACAAATTCAAACAACCTCAACTATTGTTTTGTTCCATTGTTCTCGTAGGTGAGTACTGATGAAAGCGAGGAGAGATGGAAGGGGGTGTGAGTTCTGTTTTGTAATTGGATGATTGTGCATTGTTACATTGAGGGTGGTGATTGAAATCAAAATGGAGGAATAATTTCTAACATCAACATCAAGTTCTAACATCAAGATCAGAACAGTGGTAAACATCATTAACTACCAAATAATGTGCAAGTTATTCTACAATTGGGCAATATGTATGATTCAAATTGATTTAGCAAGATATTTGCAAAGATTTTTGGGAAAAAAAGTTTCAGCAAGCAGTTAGTTAAGCTATCAATTGAACAGGCCTTTCCTGTACATGAACAGTCTCAGTGGAGCTACTATTCTGCACTGAACCACTGATACAAAAAAAGTTTCAGCAAGCAGTTAGTTAAGCTATCAATTGAACAGGCCTTTCCTGTACATGAACAGTCTCAGTGGAGCTACTATTCTGCACTGAACCTCTGCTACAATTGAATCATTGTAGAAACAAAAGTAATCTTCAAATTTCTTAACCTTTATTACAAGGTTGAGTTGAATGAAACAAAATTAAAACATTTCACCTAGAAGTAAATCTAGTAGACACTGCTTCATTCAACTTGCTACCAGATCGCTCTGCTTCTCTTTTAATGCAAGATCTAAATGTAACAAGTAGGACCTTTTTTGGAGGTGGCTAAGCTAAGCTGCTTAATGCAGAAAAGCTCTTCCTGGGCTAAGCAATGTTCCGCTTGTTACTGGGTTGTTACTTGGTTGTGCCGCTTGTTATTAGGTTGTTCTGCTTGTTCCTTGTATTAGCAACGGCGCTAAGCACTATTGCTTGCACTTAACATTGGGAAACAATTTTAATTTTTCTATGTACTATGTCATTAAGCTTACAGTCCATTCTAAAAGAAATATCATGCATTTTCTGTTTTGATCATAATTCTCTTTTCCATAGTCATAACTACGAATATCCCTGTTCAGTTTTAGGAACCCTCCTCTGCAGGGACTGGAACATGGAGCTGCGTAACCCAATGCTTGGTTTATGATGTTTGGGTAGGCTGATGTTATAAAACTGGTAATAGCATTATTTTTTATACACATTCAGGATCCACAATTTGCTTTTTTGCAGACTGCTTTCAGTTCAGTGTTTGATAACAGCTGGCATTGACTAATGAATGGAAAGTCTCTAAGCATGAAGTAAAACCAAAATTTTTCCTAGAAAAAAGGTCCTTAAGAATTTTTATGAATAACAATTGATTGATGCCATGTGTTCTCTACTTATATGTCCTAGCCTTATCATTTTTCTTATCCAGTTCTCTTTTTGGAATTCATTGAGCCTTTGCCTCAAGAGATTTGAGTTTGTTATTTCTTCTTGTTTCTGTTTTTTTCTTTTTTCTCTCTTTTTTCCTTCATTGCAGAATCAATGGTTGACTCATCAACATCAATTGTTAATTACATATTGAAATTTTACTAAATTTATAAGATTAGCTGATGGACGCATGGAAAAAACATTAGATAGAGCTATCAGAGCCAAGTGACCAGATCTCGTGGTAAGGCAGGGTCCGCGCCACTAATCCCAAACCGGAAGGGCCTACAATGTAAATATAGCACTCTACCCTATAGACCCAACTGTGGCAAACATTTTGTATAGATAATTTGAGCCAATGCTAACATTTTATTCAGCCACTTGATAATTTACGGTAGCAGTGGGGGCTTATTCGAGGGGGTTTGCTTATGGACAGTTTGTAGTTCTAGGGTGGGGGCTTATTCGAGGGGGAGCTTTTTCGAGGGGGGGGGGCAATTCGAGGATTTACGGTAATCAAAAGGCAAACGATAGTAACAAATTTTGCTAAAGATTAAGCTGCCTTCTTCAAATTTATTTCAAATTCAATAAAAACGCACCTTTTCCTGGAACTTCTGAGGCCGTATAAATAAGAAACCTAGTCTGTTCTGGTAGAAAATTGAAATATTCTTCATCTTCTATCTCAGTCATGTCTTCTTCCAAAAATACTTGTAGTTCAACAGAGGAGCCGAACCCAAATACCTGACACGATTTAGACTTCAATTCAGACAGGCTATTCGCTACTATACCTTTAAAAATTTTGTTTTGCCTGCCAACTTTAAAAGGTTTTCTAGGTCGTCTTACGACCCCAGACTCAGCCATTTTCTTTCCCGGCAACACAGAATAGAAAAGTTCTGTGTTACGGCGAAGAGACTCCTTGACGTCGTGGACGCTCTCAAACTGTTTTCTCGGAACTCGTTTTTCTTTTCCTCCTTGTCTCTTTTGCATGAAGTGGCACCAAGAAGAGGCCAGCCATGAACAATGAATGAAAATTTAAATAAACATATCATGCAAAGAAAACCATAGCCTATTCAAAGTGCAACTAGCTGCGGGGGCAAACCTTTGTCTATTTAAAGGGGAGGACAATAGCCAATTAATTAAAACTATGGAAAGTCACTTGGGCTGGAGGAGCAATTGCCCCCCCTAGTTAGTAAGGCCCTGAAGAAAACCTTGGCCATTATTTTGCCCCCGGCTATATAATCAACAGATTAAGCGCTGCTATGTCTGCCATACCATACCACATTCTGAACTGATACGAGCAAGCAATACTTTCTTGTCTTTTTTTGAGACATTGAGCAAACGAGACATTGAAGCTCAAAGGCAATTATTGATAGTCGGGGAAAATGGAAATCACATGACTTAAACCCCACCATTTTCTCGTCGACTTTGGATGAAATAAAAATCTTTCGCTGAAAAAGTGGGGTGGATTGAGATCCCTTGATGTCGTCCCCGAAACTATCCAAGTTTCCTGAGGCGTCGCGACCGGGAGTGTGGTTGTCAACCCCCCCCCCCCCCCCCAATATAGTATCCCAAAAAGAAACTTCGGGTAAAATCCGCTCAGTGGAAGAAACGCTTTAGGTAGTTCAGAGACTTTCATGTCTTAAAATCAATAAATAATCAAGCAAAGGTAGTTGCTCCGTTGGTTAAATATGATATTCCTTGATATGAATGAAGATAGGCAAAC
The DNA here is from genome assembly GCF_013076305.1 of Rhopilema esculentum. Next base: position 4,692,574 of record NW_027019541.1, on the reverse strand, counting down.
CAAGCGTTAACGATTTGAAGATTTCTTGTTGGAACTAATTCCATGAATCTAGGCCCTCTTTAGGTAAACTTGTGCTTGTGTCCATTCCCCTGAAGTTTCTCGGTAGGAGCGTAAACTGTAATTCACAATGAACTTTCATTAATTGTTCAATGAGCTCCAGCTACAGACTAAATTCACAAATTGACACCTCCCTTTGGCGACGCCCTCTGAGAGTTTCGCAAAGTCGGATAGTTTTAAACGTTTAAAAATAGGTAGCGTGCATAGCCAGTTACCCTAATAGACTTGCATAAAATAAGTTGTTGGTTTATTAGCGCAGTCCCAGTTGAGTAAAGAGAACCTGATATTGAATAAATGAGGACTATCTGGTCCCTTTTATAAAAATAGTTTCATTTATAAAGAATTCAAATTCCTTCCGATATTTTTACGTTAATCTGCTTTATGTCAAATTTTAATTCAAGTTATAACGAGAGCATATAAGGTAGTTGGATTCAGGGATTGTTTATTGACAGATTCAGAAATCATTTATTGGCTAGTAGCCATCTAGATACAGTCATTGGCCCTGTTCACACGATACCGGATTCATTTCGTATCGGATCGTTTTTCATATCGAATAGGCCTTTTGTTCACACGATGACGCTTGAATCCGATATGAAATGAATCCGGTATCGTGTGAACAGGGTTCAATATTCGTATCGGATTGGGTCAGTGAATCCGATATGAAATGAATCCGGTATCGAGTGAACAGAGCTTAATATTCGTATCGGATTGGGTCAGTGAATCCGATATGAAATGAATCCGGTATCGTGGGAACAGGGCCATTATTTCCATAGCACTAAGACATCTGTTAGCAAGAAAAATGCTAGTGTCATCTTCAAACAGTCGAAACTAGAGAATCTGAGAAGAGCAAATGTCACTTATATAAAATAGGAACAGTAGTGGCCCGAGCACACTGCCTTGAGAGACACCACAAGCGATTGTTTGTTTCAATTATACCATAAGCGGCAACTGTTTAAGATCTTTTGTATAAATACGACTTAAACCATGGATATGCTACTCTTCTGAGAAAGCTCTACTTAACAGAATACCATGTTTAACAGTAGCAAAAGCCTTAGAGAAATCAAGAAATACGTAATTTTGCTTTCAATATTATTCATTAACTGCGACCGAAGTTCGAAAATTGCTAGGGCAGTAGATTTGCTTTCCTGAAATCCGTATTAGGGTTGAACATTATTGTTTTTGCTCCGGTGGTCAACAGAAGGATGCAATTCTAACCGTCTTTGCAAGATACTTGATCGTTGGATTTAAATTCCCACAGGTTTGTACATTGTCAATTTGTAATCTGTTTTACAAAGAATACAAAAATAACATCAAAGTATGAAGAAAAGTAACTTGATCTTTTCTCTTCGACTTTTAACCAGCAACTCGATATATCTCTGTCAGATACGAGCGATACATAAAGTTATTTTCAGATTAGCTACCATCAGCTGCACTTAATATTTTCTCTAATGTTTAAAAAGTGGTTTATAGTGTTCAAAATCGTTGTAACAATTGCGCCTTACTCTCCTTGCGACTAATTGGGCCAACAAATGTCACACTGAATTACGTGATGGCTTGCATAAATCTTGCAAAAACATTTAATGTTTTACGAAAATTTATATCGATGAATTGTGAACAGGAACTTTGACAAGAAACTAATTTGTTCGAAATTCTCTAGCTCTTGCTAATGCAGTCAGCTGACGACATTATATTGTCATAATACTGAAGAATATTGTGTTTATGCACGTTATACTACGGCAGGACTGGAATATTATGTCAATTTTACCAGGAAAAAGAGGGCTTCTGGATAACGAAGAGAACAACGTCTGAAAGGAATTTTTTCAAGGATGACAACAAGACAAAAGACTGCTTCAAAATTCTACATGTTTTAACTTGGCAAATTTGTTGACAGCAGTAAAGCATAGACGTATTAAAACCTTGGATCGGCTTTATCATTTGAACGACAAATACAAATATTGTTTACAATTGCTTACAAACAATCGAAATCTGCTCAACCAGCTCACTATGGATTTGTATCCAGTTGTATAAGAGAGAGAATGCAAGGCGTTTTGGAAATTACCTCACCAGCAGAGGTGAGTTTACAATATGATAGAAATGACAGCCAAAATATAGGGCGGTCAAATAACATTCACATAAGGCTGCATTAAAAATTTCCCATTTTTTCAAATTAGTTTAGGGACATCAATGTATTTAAAAAATTGTCTTGATAACATGCAATCTCAGGGACTTAAGTTCTGAATCAAGGGTTTCATAGGCTATGCTCTTTTAAATTGACTCCAGTTAGCGAAAGCATATTGTAAAACTACTCAGAATTTGAGATGAATGGATTTAGTCGTTCAGCAGCGCTTTTGAGAATGGAAGAATTCAAGTAGCCAATGAAAAATGGTGAAAACAAGCACAGATAAAACAAAGGATCACTTAAAATGCGCACAACAAAATGACGGACGACGAACACAACTGAACAACGATAAAACACATAAATGATGCATTCATCTTTCTATCCAAGCGTATTTAGAAATGTACGGAACATAAGGCCGTTATTCAATGTCCCATTCAAGGAGTTATAATTCTTGTCAAAACCAAATTTTTCTTTCTGGCTTTTCATTACCAAAAGACTCAGTTACATAGACCTTGCATTGTTTTGGACAGTTGTATCAAAAATGTGACGTTGGGAGACCTGGCGACAAATTGTGAGGTATTACATTTGTGCGAAACCACACTTGGATTGTCTGGCATACATGTTGAGTTGTGTTTTTTTTGACTATATGGACAAAATGGTTGCAATCAATTCCTGCTCACAAGCTTTTTGCAAACCAGAATGTAATTAATGTACCAAAGAAGAAGTGCACTTACAACACACACATCACACCACGACAGTATACCCACTACATCTAGACAAAAACATAAATGCATGGCCGGGAACATATAACAATGACGTCACAAGAGACACAATCTACAACATTAAGTACTTTATCAAAAGAACAACATTTAAATATCTGTTGGCTGCAAAAGGTGAGAACATTGTAACGAGCGAGAAGACATAAATGTCTCTCTCTCTGGAAGGCACACCCGGTTTCTAGCAATTCGCAGGATTGTGTTTCACCTCCAAGGATCACTCCAAGAGTTTGGCCTAAGCGACTTTCACCGAAGGGCGAGCTGGCTGATGAGCAAACGAGAACTAACAAAAACGAAGGAGTTACCATTCGCTTATACACCTATTAGGAAATATTTCAAACATGCCATCTGATCAAATCAAGTTTGTCCGACGGGCAAAGTGTTGTCGAATTAGTTTCATCTCTATTTAAATCAATGGAGCGGTGACAATTGGGTATTCTGTCACCATCACGGAACAGCATCTTCAACATTCTTAATGACATCGAGGGATATCTACTTTGCCATCGGTTACTAATATTCTGTAAAAATTATTATTTGCTGTCATCATAAGTTTCCTCCTCGCTGTTCTTCAGCCACGTCAAAAAACCTTGGACTGAATTTAATGCATTACCCTTTCCAACAGGCTCTTCGTCACTCTTTTCCCAGGCAGTCACAGAATCCTCGCTGATAATTTCTTCATCATAAAGCGCTTCAAATAACGCTCTAAGGAAATCTGCCGGAATGAAAATCTTGCGTAAGTTGAGAAAATCAAGTTTACCACGAAGAGAAGATATCATACTGATTACTTATTACTGTTACTGTGCTCAGTTATAACTTAAAACAAGAAATATTCAACAAAGTGCGAAGAAACAAAAAAAGGAGAAACATCTTAACGATATCAAACACAAAGAATAAATATACGTAGCTCCATGGCAGTGATATCTTATCATAGAAATTGAGAAACGATGTTCCTTTGTAACTACACACAAGACAACCCCTTGCAACTCAAGACACGAAGACCATTACAAACTTGAGACAAAGAAGCTTATAAAAGATAAGAAAACATGGCTTTTAAAACAAACACTTTTCTTGTGATGACATTGAGTGACATTGTGAAATCTGCTGGATACCCTCCAAAAGGGCAAGAGAGTAGGCTTCACGACTTAATCTGGTAACATTTCCTATGAAGTTTTCTATGTTCAACATAAACAAGCCAAAACGTCTCCTGGGTGGCAAAGAGTCAATAATACTTAGAAATAATCGTGGTAAAAAACGTGCTTAGCAAGTGAAACTAAGACGGTACCTTTGGGATGTTTTAGTTCTTCGGCAAGCAACTGGGCAGCATAAAGGGCTTGCAGCTCCTTTTTCCTGTCATTGTCGATGTACTTCAGAAGAAGATTCTTAAACAATTTTATTGGAGCAGCGTTGAATTCAGACTCTGAAAAAGAAATGGAAATCACATTAGCAAAACCAGTGTAAATTTAAAGAAAATACAAAAAATCTAATCCCAAACATGCACAGATGAATACTACGTAGCACACATGGCAATATTCTAGGTTTTCACGAGTAATACATAAATAATACATAGTATTGTAATACATAAAGAAAAACCGTATCGCTGTTCAAGCTTTGGCAAAAGAAAACGAAGAGTCTTGAAATCAACTTATTGTGAAAATTACTTGTCACAATAAAAATGTCGAAAAGGAAAAATCCGAGCAATAAATGCCCTTTGGCTCAGAGGAGTGTCATCATTTGCTTAAGTAAAATTGGAATGATGGATTCTTGAACCTAAACATGCAAGGCTTCAAGATGTCAGATTTTGTGGTCCATGCTAAATGTGTCCTTTAAAACCAAATAAAGTGGTAATGATATACTACAGATCAAATTGAGGAAGAATTTTTACCTTTTGTCACGCCCTTTTTGTAAACAGCAGTCGATAACTCTCTGATAAACGTAAAATCTTCAAACTGTTCTTTGGGAACATTTTTCTGTAAAACAATTGTTCACACAAGATAAATACTTATAACATACAGCTAATCTCATTACGCCGTACCTCCCCGATAGCTGGGACTCTCACCAAGTCAGACCATTGCTTTATCCCTTAAAGGAACAGCTTCAATAAAGCAACAAGAATAGAGGAGCCTGTTATAGACAATAAGGGCTCTTTTAGCGGATTTTGATGTAAACACAGGGATGTTGATAAAAATGGCCTACAGAAATGGTTTTTTTAATGCCCAATGGTCAATTCTTCTGGCAATCGTTAATAAACTGACAAACAAAACTTTTGGCTATAATTCATTAATAGGAAAGAGCAAATGTTAACAATGAAACTTACATTAAACTTACAAAGAAACAAATAATTTAGATTAAACTTACTTCTATCCAGTCCATCGCCATTTCACAAGTACATGACGGCTTTTCAAGAATGCTCCTAAAATCCCTTTGGCTTTGTTGATTCGGCTGCTGAGTCGTGAATTCCATTTTCTACAAAAACGTATTTTTTCTCAAATGGTGCACGTATGCAGCGCTAATTAAACATATATAATTATTATTACTATTAAAATTAATACCGATTTGGCTGTTAAAAAAGGAGCTTATTTACAGCTAATGAGGGCCTACTACAAAAATAAAGTTAACCCTTCATATATATACAAGATAAAATTAATACATAAAGATAGACCTAATAAATACATGAATGGCAATACCATTTAAAAAGCATTTTTACAGATATTTACAGATTTTCTGATTTTTTTCCAATGAATTAAGCCAACTTTTGCAGCATAATTCATCAAATAAAGCCAAAATGAAGACAAGAAGAAACATCGCAAATTTATCAAAGAACAATTTATATCCTTCCCTAATACATACGTGTTTGACGAGGAAGTCATCAAGGGTAGTTCCTTCTCGTAAAAGGCTTCCCCAGCTGAGTCCAGACTTTTGCCACAGTAGAGCAATATCACTTTCACTCTGAAATTGAAAAAGCAACACAGCTGAAATATGATAAAACTTTTTGAATTTCTCGAATTTCACTCATTCGCTTTTAATTTCCATAACTACTTTTATAGTCGGAAAACTAGCTTCTTCAAGCTGCTTTTTCGTGAAACTGTCCAATTGGAGCAAAAACCTCTAAGGTTCAACTGAAAAAATAAGTTATGCATTGATGCCTTCATTTCCAATTGGGGTTGTATGACAAAAGTTATGACAATATGGGGTCAGAGTAACCCAAAATACCTGACTTATGTCTTCAATCAAAATTAATAACTCTAAGTAAAGATATAAATGTGCTGTTTTGTGAGCTAAAAAGTCTGAGACGTCGTATTTTTTTACTGTTTTGCTTCCCAAGTGCATAATATCAGCCAAAATTTCGTACAAAGGAAACAATAAATTTTCTGAGAGGGTATAATAGTAACAAGGTTTTAGAATCTAAACATTTCATGCACTTGATCGACTAATATATAAAAGTAAGCATTACTCTTAAAGTGCCTATGAAATGAAATTTGACAAGTTTAGATAAAGGCACACTTTTCATAAGCAAAATTTGCTGATTTCAATGATATATGTTGAGGTGATTTTTTTTCTTGCGGAATGGTCTAAAAATTTAGGTTGAATATCCCATTTTCACGTTTTCGACTGTGACAAAGCGCCGTTATCTGTGACGTCACAAAGTTTGCAAACACGGAAGCAGTTGACGTTTTTCTGTGGTTTAGTACACGGAGGTCGTTAATTGAACTACCGTTAAAATAGCCGTATGGGGCAATTTTAAATCAGGATACATATCCAATTATTTTTAGCGCATCAAACTGTCCTTTTTTGCAAAGTTTTATACTGCTGTAACAAAGTACGACTGAAATACCTTAATACCGTTTATTAAAATCTTGGGCGGTGTACCCCAGTCTAAAAATAGAACAAGGGGGCAATTTTCAGATGGAGTCTTTATCCTATCATTTCCTGCGTATCAGATTGCCGTCTATTGCAATGTTTCCTGCTATTGTACTTTCGGCAGAGATATCAAAATAACGTTGTTTGTGGAATTATGCGGTAAAATTCCCTGGTCTAAAAATAGCCCAAGGGCGCAATTTTCAGTCGGGGTCTATATCCTATCTTTTTCAGCGTATCAAACTGTCCTATTTGCAAAGTCTAGCGCTGTAGTACTAAAGTACGATCGAGATGCAATCAAACCGTCTTTATAAGTCTGGAGCAAAGAACCCCAGTCTAAAAATAGAAAGGGGGGAATTTTCAGTTATATTGTATATCCTATCTTTTGTACCGCATCAACCTGCCCCATGTTGTAAAGTTGCGTTCTACTATACCTACTTTCAGGAGAGATGTTGTAATAATATCGTTAGGGGCTTGGGGCAAAGAACCCCATGTCTAAAAATAGCTAAAGGGGGCGATTTTCAGTTGGATTACATATCCTATTTTTTCAGCGTATCAAACTACCCCTTATAGCAAATTTTTATGCTGGTATCACTATTTGCACAATTGTTTGACCAACAGCCCTGACTAAGTGTTTATTGCGAAGATGGGATCAACTGCAAACCTTGTGACGTCACTGATTCTTATGCTTTGTCACTCGCACTCATTGTTTTTGAAACCCCAAAAACAAACTTTCCCGTCCAAATTTTTGAGTTAATTTTCGTTTTATATTGCAACAACATGTAGAAGTTTCAGTTTCTTACAAAAAAACTATATGTGAAATTTCGTTTCATAGGCACTTTAAAGGTTAAACATGTGATTTTTCATGTCATCGCCCCAGCCATTACAGTCGTTCTGTTTATCTACCTTGCTGCAAGTCCGCTTTTCACGTGGGCAGTTTTGAAATTGCAAGAATACTAACCAATCGCAAGCCGTTATTTTGATGGGTGGCTTGAAAAGTTGGGTATACGCAGTCTTTTATATGGACACATTACCTTTAAGTATGCGTCGACTTTTAATGGGGTTTTGGCTGAAAATACTTTCGATTTATATAGGCATTTTTTATATCTTCATAACCTTTCTTGACAAAAGTATGGACAACTACTATTGACCCCATCTGAAACTAGAGAGAAACCTTCCTCCTGAACCTGCATATCACTATGTCCATCTGCACATCATCACTGCAATTAATCAGGGATTGATTATCACAACCCAAAAAATCAACTACTAGATACATACAGAAATTTTAGCAGCAGCAGCCAGAGTTTCGGCCATTAGCAATCCAGCCTTGTTGCATTCTATAAGTGGTTCAACCAATGTCTTTAACACCGATAGCGGCAGTTGCTCGCTCTCCACACATGGCCCAAGAATTACACCTAAATTAGTCCAAAGATGTGGTATATCCACGGCAATGTCTTCAGCGAATTCCAGAACTTCACTTAACCTAAAAGAGGGAGCACCAAGAAAAAAATTAAAAATTTATTCATAGAACTTTGAAAAGACATTTAAAGCCACCGACTCGGCATTTTATAAATGTTAAATTTGTTTATGTTTTTATCAAGACCTATCTCAATCATAAAAAGGAAGAGTGAAGAAAAATTATGAATGGTCACTTGAAAGACTTCTGTTTGCCTCTTGTCATTAACTTTAAGCATTCGCAACTGCAAGCGACATCACTAACATCAACACTTAAGTCCTCGAATAAGCCCCCACAAAAAATATGTCGTTTCGAAATAAGCCCCCGGGGTAAATTACAAGGCTTACGACATGTGAGATGTAGCACAACGCTTTATAGTTGTTATTAAAGACTCATTGCTAACATTGAGCCATTGCGTAAGCATCCCATAATGCATTTTTAGACTGTCTAAAATCAATTACTGCCATTGTTTGGACCGTCGCCACGCTCGCAAAGGCCCATTGTTAGCAATGAGTCTTTAAGAAGTATTATTGCAAAACTTATGAAACAAAAAATATGTGCCAATATCAGTTAGAATATTATGTCGATACCAGAAGTGTCAATATCAGACATCGATACCAAAGTCTCACTAAATGGGAAGGATTGTACAGGGTTTGGAAACAAACCTTACATAATACTCACCCTTCCTTAAACGATTCCAGTGATACAAGGCCCGACATCACGAAGCGAAGAAGCAAATTTCCAATTTCCTTGCACTGGTCAAGCTTTTTCTCAATGGCAATGTTAATAGCTTCAGAAATGACAACATTATGCTTTGAGGCACAGTTGAGATCGCGAATACAAATCTCTGCTTCCTATTTGGAAAGATTCAAAATTAAAAAAAATAAAAGATAAGAAAGCCGTATTGTAGATAGGCAAAAAGGTCATTCTACAAAAATTTCATAAAAATTAACTTATCGTATGAGAGTTGTTTTTCGATAAATGGTCCAAAATTTTTCTCAAGGAAGTGTTCTCAAAACAAGCTCGTTTTTGCAATGCCATGAATTGCGTGTTTCCTCTCTCAATAAATGATTCCCTTGTAATCCCCCTTACTTCAGATACCTTATTGGCAGGTGTGATGATACCAACAGAGCACACCTTCAAGCAGTGGCGGCACCAATGGGGGTATGGGGGATAGTTACCCTCCCTCCACTTTTTCCAAAACATGGTATATATTTTTATCTAGAAATGGATTAAAAAGAGCTATGTAGGAGTAGATCAAATTTTCTAGGGAAAATTAACCTGGTACGACGCACTGAAACGAGGCAAAAGGGGCCTGGTCTAACTGGCCACGCCCATTACACTCCCACTTCGCAGTAGCTGGCGCCGCCACTGCACTCAGGAAAGAATAGTAACGCTCAAACAAATAGATAAAAACTTCATGCCAGAAACATCTTAAAGTAAATGAACACAGCGACCACTTCTATGATTAAAAAAGATTTAAAAAATATCATAGGAAAAACCTTTCTTTGTTATGCTGACAGCCCCCTCCCCCATCACAAGACAAGGCCAGTAGGATATTCTATAGAAACAACAAGTCACGTGTCATAACATGAATAGAAACAGTTCTTACCTTCAAATCATGTGTCGCAATAAATTCGTCAATTGTCAATTTTGTCTCATTCTTTATTTTTTGCTCCGAGACTTCGTTGACGGGGGAGACATCTGCAGGCTCCTGCTCCTGACTTTCCACTGCCACGGTTTCAGGCGTTCTTGTTCCTTGCGAGCCCTTCTCCAAGTCTTCTGGTTTTGACTGCAAATATTCAAAAATAACACAGGGGGTTACTCTAGGTCTGATTAGGAAGCTTTACACGCGGAGCGGTCACCGTACAGCCATTAAAGGCATTGAGTAATGGTAAATAGTCCTTATTTATAGAAGGTCATTTGCTTTCGGTGTAGATCACTGTAGTTTCATGTGATGTTGGTATCCATTGTTGACAAATTGCTATTGATGGAAGCTGTTCTGTAAACCAGAACGATACAACTTCATGTGATCAGTTTCAGGTCTACCAACAGCATTGCAGCAAGAAAATCATCACTCGGCGTAATAGGGTATACCCTCCTTTTTTAAAATGCTCCAGCGCCAGATTGTAATTAGAACTTGAAATTGATAAAGTTGTTGTTCATATGTTACGTTATTTTCGTTCAGGTCAATATTCTAACGCCAATAAGACCCCATCATATAATTGTAATTTTCAACAGCCGTCAATTAAAGGCTAAGCAAGCCTAGTCTCAGCTTTGAATTCTTCGAACGTGAAGCAAAGATTCTACAACCATTCGCAAGAAGCTAATTACAAAAACAGGGGACGGGGGTATTTGCTTACAAAGATAACCTGAAAATGAGAGAAAGACCGTGTTTTCTGTTTTCGTTGGTATGGATAAACAAAGCTCATGTCTAGTTGAAGTTTTATTCAGGAAATAAAACGTCTGTCTTCTATATTGAACAATACTTCCTGAACAAAGCATTAATGAACATAAACTTTCAGATGTCTCTAATAGCCACTTTAGCGCTCACTCAATACCCTTGTCGACAACTTACATTAGAAGGCGAAGGCGTCCTGTTTCCTTCAACAGACAACATTCTTCGGGTCGTCGCTAGAGCGGCTGCTTTTTCATCTGACATGTGTTGCTGCTGTGGTCCTCGTTTTGTACTTGATGGGCCACTGGATCGTCCAAATTTAGACTGCTGTCCACTTCAAAAGCAAACAAGTAATAAAATATACGCCCTGTGTCTTTCGGAAGCCTTCATAGTGAAGTATTAGAGACAAGGTTTTAAAGCCAGAAATAGTTCAGTTAACAGTCAAAAGTTCGGTTAATCAATGACAATTAGAGCATTCATGGTGAATACCCTACGATTTAAATAGAAAAACGGAAAAATTACATGAAATCGTAATATCATAAACATGCTTTTGGTATTGGCTGAATTTTTTTCCGTTCATCATGTTGACTATGGTAAAAAGCAAAACTAAAAAAATTTTCATGCTGTAAGGTGTAAGATTTCTCTAAAGCTTAAATACTTCAACGATACAACTTCACAACGAAGAGAGGGTAAAACTACTTCATGTGGAAAGAATATTAGTCATGAACGCAGAGAAAGCCTCTCTAGTATTCCCACAAATCAAAATGTTCTTTTTCATAAACATTTTTGTTCATTAATGAGCAAAAACAACCGCCAGTTACGCTAAAAACTAAGCAGCATCTAGCCTCAAAGTTTGTTCAAAACAGTCTCGCTTTCATTAATTTCAAATCTATCTGTCCCGTTTAGTTCCTCCAAGCCAAAACCAAACCCTACCTTACTCTATCAAATAAAAATTGATATAATACCCTACGACCCTGTGTTAATTTTGTTTGTTCAAGTTTCCTAAAGACATGAATGTAAATATACCTCCTCTGTCCTGCTCGACCCTTGCTGTCAAGTCGACTTCCACCAGAATCGCCACCTGACAGCGCTGAGAAACGGTTGCCTTGCCTTGACTCACTCTCAGCCGGCAACGCGAAGCGAGAACTGCCTCCTCCGCTGGAGCCTTGGGCCCAAGCAACAGTAGTTCGGCCGGTGGGCCAAGTGAGATATTTTCTGAATTTGTTCGCTGTGATGGAAAAGAGCCGGCTGTCATGCGTTGGCTTTGAAACATATCATAACAAGGGATTTCTAATAAATTCTTCTACTTTCATCATCTTGGAGATGAATGTAATAAAAAGGGCTTTCGCAAACAAGCGATTTAACTAGGCGAGCACAATTTTGGCCTTCTAAAAAACAGCGCCAAGATGGTTCAAAGTTAAAAGCAATGGCAGGAAAGCCATAGACAACTCGTACAACATAAAAAAAAGCACCTTCGGATACTTCGGAATGAAATTTGAGACTATATCTTCAGAAATGCATGGGCACAAGCACAGAAAATTGAAAGGATACAGGAACGCGCGCTAAGATTTTTGTACAATGATCATAAAAGTTCCTATGATGATCTTCTTACTAGGTCAAAAAAGTGTACAATGCAAGTTGCTCGTCAGAGAACCCTCTGTATTGAAATATTCAAAACAATTAGAAATTTGAATCCACCTTTTATGCATAGCATTTTTAGTTCAAGAACATTAAAACATCCTTCTCTGAATCCTAAAAACTTAAATCAATTTTCGACCAAACTAAGTAACTTTCGGTTCCAAGAGCCTTAAAGCCATAGGACCTCAGATCTGGAACTGTCTGCCAAATGAACTAAAATCAGATGACAATCTTAACAGCTTCAAACGTATGATAACACGATGGGATGGTCCTAGCTGTAAATGCAACGTTTGCAAATATAATGATATCGATATCCTGTAAATTTTGTCCATTCATATCCAAGTTGCTTCAAATATTTAGCTTATGTATGTAGATATTTATTTTCTTAGTTATTTCCTCTTCTTTTGTTGTACAGTAGATTCGATTTAGATTAGTTGTATGTGTATATATCCATATATATATATATTATATATAAAGATATATGCTTCTTCAGATTCTGAAGAAGCATATTGCGAAACGTTAATCAAGTTGTTTTTTTACTGATCATCTATTTAAATTTTTTTAAAAAACATTACAGTCTAGAGCTTTTGAATACATATATATATATATATATGTATAGCTAGAAGCAATATCGAATAAAAATAAGGTTACAAACAAACAAACAATACAACAAACCTTTGTAATTTTCAATCTATTTGGGTCTACTGTCACCATGTTGCGACCTCCTTTTGATTGCACTTGATTCCAGCCTTCGTCACTCTGCATGCTACGATTTGGTGCCGGACTCTCTCTGCCTCCTTCAATAACGAACACAATGCCACCATAAAAAACTGACACAATTAAACTTTAACTGTGTGCTAGAGACTATGAAATACACCGGCCATAACAGTTAAAGAGTCATAAGGACAGGGAAAAGGTGTATTTTTCCTATTTGTTGGAGTAACAAGAGGAAGCTCGTTAAAACAACCTGGATGAAGCTACATTTTCATAGTTTACTCTTATATACCAGATACACTGGAAAGAGTAGGCAATACTAAGTGGTAAGCAATTAATGCGGGTATTTTGAAACATAAGAGAGAAAATATCAGCAACGAATCTGCAAATATGGGCATAAGTGCTTCGAAGATGGCCATGCCGATTCCCGAGAGTCTTCTGGGAGCCATGTTTGTTTGTGGGGAGAAAACTCAGTGAATAAACGAATGCCAGAAAGATTGAACAGTATCTGAATGAACGCTACCTTTATTCATTAATCTTTTCTGAGCAGCTTGCTGATGAGCCATTTGCATTTGAATCTCTTCCAACTTGGCCTCCTCGTGAATTTCATCGATGGTCTTGGGGGCATCCAATATTCGTCTAGCAACCCAATTAGACCGCCGCAGGTCCTTCAAATCTTGAAGCATGAATATGATTCGTGACGAAACTTTTTTCTGGTTGATAATCTTCTCTACTTGATCGAAATATTGATTGGTCCGTGGCTGGAATATTTGAAAACTTGAAATATCAAATGACACCAAAATGTAATGATCTAATATGCAATAAAAATTGTCAACATACAGTCCTGAATTTTTGTTCTAGTATCGTCCGTCATCTTCCTGCACTCAACGAAACCCATGCATATGGGTGGAGAGGTTATCGGGCTATAGATTATTGGTACCAGAAAAAATTGTTATAACACCCAGATAAAATAGAATTCACAGGATTATAACAAATTTCTTGAAAGAAAGAGCTATCAAAACGAAAAATTAAGATCAAAACAATTGAAAATTATCTGTTATAATAGCTAGTAAAACTAAATACAATAATTAATTCAGAAAACCATTTCAGCGAATAACAATTTCGTCTAGACTCTGCAGGGTTCAACTGCGATGGCCAAGACTTGGATATTTGTTCTAGAACCATCTGCCATCTTCATGCACTCAAAAAACTCATGCACAGAGGTAAAAGCTTGAAGCATTTTCTATCTGTAAATCACATGGTTCCTTTTCAAATTCAGGGTCAATCTACTTCATGTGGAAAGGAGATTAGTCACAAATGCGGTTATGTAATTGCTAGTGGCGTAACAGAAAAATCGGGCTTTTGTAGGCCTTTGTGTTATTCTGGGCTTAACATAAAGCAGCAACTTAAAAACATGTCGATATCAAAACAACATATGTTCTTTATAAGCAACACTTACATATCTTAACTGAAGAGATGAAGCAGAAGTACATCTTCTTCAGAAATACAATTTGAAACCATATTTTCAGAAAAAAATGAACCTACCTTGGCCTTTTCATGATCTATATCCTTTCCAATGGTCGTTACCAACTTGCACAGACATTCCAACGACTCTTCGTCGCGGTCTTTCAGCAGTTTGGTGATACATGTATGCATAATTGCTTCTGTCAACATCTGTTTGTAAAAACAAATAAGACTGTAAAAGGAATAGGAACAGAGCATCTCAAGCAGAAAAAGACAAACAGCTAAACAATAGGTCTACAAAACTTGAAAAGGGAAAACTATTTGACCACTTCCTATATCACGGTGGCCTTTCATCAGCCATCTTTCGGCAGCCAATTATATCGTCATTGTGTCTTAAAGGAGCTGCAACTTGCAAGGGTCGACTTTTTGCGCTTCATAAATTTACTCTGCCCCTTGTCTCAACAATGTAGAGAATACTTTTGTTTACATATGATAGCGACTCACCTTAAGATTGAACAGCTCCCCAATAAATCTGATGTTACCAAGAGAACGTCTCTTAGTTTTTTGCCTTTTTAAGGCCAGCTCTTCTTGCCAGGCTTTTTCTTCATCGGCCTAAATACAGAGAAATGGTTAATTACTGTACATTCTGGAGCTCGTGTTGGAAGACTTTATGTATCAAAATAAAACTTAAAAATGACGAAAAATCAACACCATAATGGTAGACCATTAAATTTTAAGGGGTCAAGACTTTGGACAAGAGAAAGTTCAAGTTCATGTCAGAAGGTTTCGCAGAATCATGTGAGAGTAAAACAAAGAAAACAAATCACTGTCAGAAGCAGATGATTCCTCGAAATACCGTTGTTTCTTATACAGTTCCTTTAAAAGAGTACTTACATTCTCATAATGTTTATCTTGCTCTTTCTCGAGCTGCTGTTCATCGGATTTTTCTTTTTCAAATTCAAACTGACACTTGTTCAGAAGAATTCTTTTGAAACTGACGTTTGATCCTTTGCCACTTTCTATTGATATTTTCTAGAATGACGTAATATGAATGTGTATTGTAAAAAAGTTTTCATTCTAAGAGCAAGCCCTATATATATATATATATTCCTTTAATGTCATAATTTCTGGTCAAAGGTAAAAATATTTTCGGCTCCTATATATAGCTCTTCTACAGCAATTTCTTTCTGAATACACACACAAACTTTTCTCAATGACTGAAATGGGGCAAGCCTATTGTTTTAATAAGATGACGTCACATTTCCCTAATGTTTTAGAACAAAAAACCATTGTCTTCCAAAGTATTGGGGGGCAACAACCCCTATCCCCCCCCCCCCCCCAGGTGTCTGCCATTGCTCTCCGCAAAGTATAAAATGCTTAACAAAGAAAAAATTTGACATGGGCCTATTTTTTTTATTTATAACTTAAGAGCTTATTAAATAGGAACACTTTGAAAGAAGGAACACGACGGGAGTGGTCTTTTAAAAGCTATTTTAAAGCCAGCATACACATTACTCATGTTTCAAGCTAATTCGAGGGGAGGGGCTCAAATTTTTGTGGCATAGTTTTGAATAGAGCTGAGTTTACGTTCAGTCTATTTTCATTCAGAGAACAAAGTTGAAATTCATTGCTGGAATTGATGTTGGGAATCACATGGTGATGATTGATCATGATGACTGATGATGATGACTGATGATGAATCAATCAATAATTCAAATCCATCAACTAGTGAAAAGCTGCTCATATTTCAGCTTACCTTTTTCGAAACTTCGTCACAAAGTTGAGCATACGCTTTACTGAAATTTGGCTCTGATAATGCCTAGAAAGATTCATTATGAGATATTTCAGGTTTCTTTGGGACAGTAGAAACAATCTAAGCAATAAAAAATATTAAATTAGATTTAGGAAACTGGTGTATGAGAAGCGTGGAAAAAGCACTCATCACAGATAAGCTTCTTATATCCCCGAAACTTTCAAACGATCTTAGTACTTAGATCTCAATTTCTTCCCCTTTTTCATTAGACACACAACCGATATGAAAGATGCATTGTGTCAGAGGTCTGGGCAAGCTAAAAATAACAGCCAACTAATATCGGTTGTGAGAAGTTGCATGTGATTGCTTGTTCATCTTGTGTGGTGTACTCTTTGTCAAACGATAAAAAATTATTCGTGCTACAATAGGAAGCTATTCGTGGAACAAGAAGAAGCCATTGGATGTCTTCATGGTCTGACAAATACCGCGACAAAATGGAGTAGCATTGTTTGGCAACTCGTAATTTTACGTGAGCAATGTTTCCAGCACGTTTAAACAATTGAGCCATTTTCAAACAACATGGGATTTTAATCATTGCGTGTTATTAATATGCTTGCTGTGGGCACTACAAGAAAGGAAAACAAGCTCGATTTGAAGAAGCAAGTAATGTAGGATTTTAGACATATGGCACCCATCCCCTGCTGTGGTGCATTATGCGAGATATGCGTTGAACTGAAACGCAACTTTGTTGCAAAATGATAAAGATCGTCTGCAGACTCATTTGGAACCCAATATTGTGAAGGGGACAACTTTCATGCTAGAACAAATATTTGCTCATGCTTCAACAAGGAGATCATTTGATCACAACCATTGGCTGAGCTTTATTCCTATCAATTTTATTCATATTTAGAACTAACGTCATTCAACTTACCTTCTCAAAAATCAGATCAATTACACACTTTAGCTTTTCGACAGAGTCTATTGGCAATGATTTCATCTGCTCCACAAGTTTATCAAACTTCTGTGGGGTCAGTTTATTCAGAATGCCTCTAGCTAAACGAGTCAGTGCCTGA
Source organism: Rhopilema esculentum (assembly GCF_013076305.1). Next base: position 4,675,271 of record NW_027019541.1, on the reverse strand, counting down.
AAGAAATAACAAATCAATTGATTTTCGAACAAGTTACTCATTGATTATAACGAGTTCCAACCACTTTTTCCACTCAGTTACATTTAGCAACAAGTTGATATTCTGTACGAACAGTAGTAGATCAAGTTCCTCATTGTACTTTAAATGAAGGAAACGATTGCATATTTTTCATTTTTCTCAATCAGACCTTGCGGATTTTCTCCAGTGTTTTATAGGCATAGAAGGTAACAACAAAACAATCAATTATGTTAACAAAAATGTAACATCCAGAAGGGAAAATAAGAAAAGAGTAACTAAAAAGCAGTCACTACCACCTGGTTACAGCCTCAAACTCAGATGGGGAGTGGTTGTGTGTTCCCCTTGAATATTTTGAGCAATTAGCTTGAAAAGGCCAGAAAATAATAAAAAAGCAACTCATCAACCAGAAACCCACAAGGGACAATTTCGGGACTTTAATTCGGTATATCCATTTCTCCTAGGCGCCCCTCGCAATCCTTCCCCAGTCTCATCTTGATGATATAAGATTTTAGTCTAGATAACATTATAGCGAGTGCTTTTTCTCATTTTATATCTACAAAGTGTATCCCGTTTTTAAAGAAATATAGATCTTTACAAGCATTGCATTGCTAATCTATTGTCCAATTCAAAATCCGAAATGGTCAAGGCTTAAAATGGTCAAGGCTTGAAATGTGCTAAGGTATTTGAAAGAAGGCTCAAAAGGTTCTAAATTGTAAGGTCTTCACGTTCTAAATATTCTAGTTCCCAAATATTCGTTTGTTTTCTCTAATTTCTCTCTGATACAGATATCGTATTTAATGATAAAAAAGAAAGTATTTACAAAATTAGACAAGGTACATCCAGCATTTTGTCCTTATTCACTCATGGAAAGAAAGTAAAAGAACAAAACTTCGAATGACGGCCACAGACTACTTCCATCAACTTACTGTAGTATTTAAATCATTCAAGCTATTGAATGTTCTTAGTATTGGTACAAGATGTCCATTGGCCGAAAATTTTCAAACTTACCTCTATTTCTGACTCTCCTCCAGCAGGTTCCTTGGTTTTCTCAGACGAACGCACCCAAGCATTTTCTGATTTCTTCAATTCAACTTTGGTATCAAAGTTTGTGGGGATAATCTTCTTTGGAGGAGCGAGCCGGCCGCCTTTTCCACTTCTGCTCATCCCGGCCTGCCTGCCACCGCTTCCTTGCCGCATAAATTTAGGCATGAAAAAATCGCCACCAGATGATGGTAGCCTGTACATCAAATGAAAACATAAATGCTCATACGCTACCAAAATACAATGTAAAATGTCTAGTTTTTCGAGGATTTTTCTAAAAAGTAAGAGATTGACTGAAGACCTTGCATTGACTGGCGGATTTTAATCACAAAGTAGAAGTTACTGAACTAGAATGAGGAGCTAATGAACAGGTATGAGGAGCCAAGGAACAGGTATGATGAGCTAACGAACAGGTATGAGGAGCTAAAAAACAGGTATGATGAACTAAGGAACAGGTATAAGGAGCTAACGAACAGGTATGAGGAGCCAAGGAACAGGTATGATGAGCTAACGAACAGGTATGAGGAGCTAAAAAACAGGTATGATGAACTAAGGAACAGGTATAAGGAGCTAACGAACAGGTATGAGGAGCTAAGGAACAGATTGGAGGAGCTAAGGAACAGGTATGAGGAGCTAAGAAAAAGGTATGAGGAGCTAAGGAACAGGTATGAGGAGCTAAGGAACAGGTATGAGGAGCTAAGAAACAGGTATGAGGAGCTAAGGAACAGGTATGAGGAGCTAAGGAACAGGTATGAGGAGCTCAGAAACAGGTATGAGGAGCTAAGGAACAGGTATGAGGAGCTAAGAAACAGGTATGAGGAGCTAAGGAACAGGTATGAGGAGCTAAGGAACAGGTATGAGGAGCTAAGGAACAGGTATGTGGAGCTGAGGAACAGGTATGAGGAGCTAACGAACAGGTATGAGGAGCTAACGAACAGGTATGAGGAGCTAACAAACAGGTATGATGAGCTAATGAAGAGGAAAGGAAGAGATATAGCAACAAGTAGCTTTGCCATTACCTAGCAAATTATGGAAAAATGCTTCGAAACGATAATAAATAGGAATAGAGATGTTTTGATAGAAACTTACCTTTCTTTCTCCAGCTTTGTAGGCTCGTTAGCTTCACGCAGAATAATATCCATATTTGGCAAATCTTTAGGCTTTTCTGTACTAAATCGGAAACGAAGTAGAAAGTCTCGGTCGTAGCACCGCCCTTTTTCTGCATGAGAAATGAAACCAATGTTTGAGTTACAAGGCATTCATCAAAGAAAGACAAGGAAAAGTCATTCATATGTTGGTGGATCTTCCCTACAGTCAAGATGACAGTTCATCTATATATGTAGGGGAATTTTTTAGCAGAGTTGCTGAGCAAGAAATTATAACTTTGCATGCTTTCTGATTGCATGAATGGGGGATACCTCAAAAAGTGAATGCATACCTCTTAAACAAAACAAGATACAGCTAGTTGTGATTAAGGTGTTGAAAGCTGCCTCACTTGGCAGCTATGTGACTGTTATCATGCTTAAATATTATTAAATCAGTCACTTTTAAAATGGTCATGCAATATTTAGAAACAGTTTCGTGAAACTCTAAAATGCAGTAGTCGTTTTATTGACGCCTTGCAATGTACAATTTGTTGAAACGAGCGATCATCTTTCAGAAGACAACACCAGAAGCAGACTTTTCACCTGCTTTTGAGACATCATCGTCTGTTTTTATGTCTTTGTCTTCCCAGGTTTCCTCTTCAATGACAGGCTCTTCCTTAATCTCGCCTTCTTCAATTTCTTCTGGAGAAGTTTCAACAACCTAGAACAAATACATTTCTGCATTTAGACTTCTATAAACAAAACTTTATATTGTGCATTTATTGACTTTTACCCAGGCAAACAAAATGGTGAAGCGAAATTTGGGATTTTAAGGAAATAATGTCGTATACAAAAGCCCAGAACAAGAAAAAACTCTCTATAAATCTACCTAAAAGTTTTGTTACTGTGCCGATCTCTGGTCATTGATCTTTCAATCGTCAAACGCTTGGAGATAAAGGGTGTTGAGCTTTGTCACACATAACTAAAAACTGATGGTAAATTGATTTACCCATAAATTACCAAGAAACAAGCTAAAAATATACCTCCTCTTCTGGTTTATCAATGAATGCACTCATGAGATCTGTGTCTTTGTCTCTATATTCCTTCTTTTTCTTCTTTTTAGGTGCTGCAATTAGAAGTAACTCATAATGTCAACGTTGTTTGTATTAACATAATCTGATAAAGGCTTCAGTAGAGGAACACGAGCGACTATATGGTAAATCCCTGCCCTTGAAAAGAGCGTGTCAAACAGAGGGAAAATGTTTGGATGGGTGAGAGGTTAAGGAAATTCACTGTTAGGCGTTTATGGATGTTTATCTGAACAGTAACGTAGGCAATTTCTTGCATACTATTGGAATAAAAAATATGCAATGGTTTTACAATGGTTTATAAAAGAGAGAAGATTTTGTTCGAGTAATTGTGAGTAATTGTCTATCCGAGATATAAGATTAGATTATAAGAGCAAGAAAACTGAAAAACGAGCAAATAAATAACAACATCAACGAGACAAAGCTACCTGCTTGCAAAAATCAAACTTTGATAAATACGTATTGAGCCTACGGTTGAGCGCCGCCTCCGTATGAGCGCTGCCTCCGTATGAGCACCGCCTTCGTATGAGCGCCGCCTTCGTATGAGCACCGCCTTCGTATGAGCGCCGTCTCCGTTAGAGCGCCGCCTCCAAATAAGTGCAGCATCAAAAGTACTGGAAATTGAAATAGCGCTGCGGCGCTCACTCGAGTAAATACAGTATGTTTGTAAGCACATGGTAAACAACAGTTGCTAAATGTTCTCTTATAAACTTGGATGGCATGGCTTAAGGCTTGTGTTGAACAAGCTATGAATTAATTATGCACCTATGATTTAGTATCTAATAATTTACTAAATAGAATTTAAAACATCTTAAATTTTCTTGGCATTTGAAGTTAAGTACCCAATCGTGAAATTTCAATATGGATAAAGACAAAATGGAGTAAGGTTTGAAATATCAAGAAAAAGAATTAGGACTTAAAAATGGTTACCTTGGACAAGTGGAGCACTTATTGAAGAGGCAGGCTTATCAACTCCATTTGTCAATGGACCATCAACTTCTGTTTTCTCTTCAGAATCTGTTGGCAGGTTCAAAACAACATTTGCATCTTCACTTGGAACAGGCTCTACTGCTATTTCCGCATCCTCTTTGTCAACACTTGTATTTTTAGTTTCGTCAACAGAAGCTTCAGACAAATAACTCTCCGAGGTCCTTGAAGTGTTATCACTTGGCAACATACTATTTTCTTTGTTTTCAATCATCTCAACTTGCTCTTCGCAAGGCTTAACCTCATCTACACTTAAAGCAGTATCAGATGGATCATTAATCAAATCATTTGTTGAATCATTTGAACTTTCTATGACATGTTCAGCACTTATTTTTTCTTTGGGTTCATCGACATCATTTCCATTTACAACAACTTCATTTTCCTCCTTTTTGGCAGACTCTGTATCAATATTAGATATTGAATCACAAACGACAACTGATGACTCCTTACTTCTTGAGCCTTCATCATTGACTTTAGAAATTGGCTTTGGATGTTCATCTAACTGTCCTGATTCTGCAGCAGACCCCTGAGGTTCCGTTTTTACATTTGGCTGTTCCAGTAAAGAACTTGAACTTTCAGTCTTTTGGTTGATCTCAGCACCAGGTTTTATGCTTGGTAATTGATCTGGCTTTGGCTTGTCTGTTGCCCTGGTTTGTTCAAAATTACCTGCTTTTGCTGCAGCAACTTTTGCAGCAAATTCTGCTTTGATTTTTTCATCACCACTAACAGGTACAGAAACAGGTATTTGTGGAGCAGCAACTGCTGGAGCTTGAGCTGCTGGAGCATCAGCTTGAACAGCTGGCTCTTTCTTCTTTTTCAGAATTTCTTCAGTTATATCTTTACCCCCTTGGTTAGGATCCCTTATTCTTATTTTAGATCTCTCTGACCGTTGAGGTTGCGCTGGCTGTGAAACAGGAGCAGCTGAGGATGGCATCTGTTGCTGACTCTGCATCTGCCCTTGGATGGAGGGCTGTATACCAAGCGGCATAGCTACTTGTTGTGGCATTGGTTGTGATACTGATGTCGAATAATTCACTACCTGTGCTGTCGGTGCCATTGATTGTGGAGGTGCACAATACCTGTACTGTGGCTGACGAGGCATAGCTTCTACCTTGAATAATGATTGGTTTTGCATTCCAAATGGACCAGTTGGTACAACATATAACTGTGATGAAAAGAGTCACGATTGCTTAGTAAAAGCTTTATGAGTCAAAGTATAAAATAAGCTGCCATGTGAGTAGCAATTGTAACTGTAATTATAAAGGAAGCAAATCTAAAATCTGGACAACGTAGGAAATAAAGAGTATTGACATAATTTATGAAGTGAAGAAGAAAATTGGACAGGTGTGAGATCCACTCAAGATTTACCTAAAACTTTTTGACACTATCATATTGTTAATGAAAGTTAGCATGATTAAAATACCATAAAAGAAAAAATTACAAGTTCAAAGGACAAATAGAAAATTGAGTCACAAAATGACCCTAAACCCGGGAGCTTCTCTGTGGAATTATCTACAAAAAGACCTTACTGGGTGACTAGCAATAAAGCCTTGGCGTTGACAATGAACAATAACATGGTAAAAAGTAAACGAAAAATAGCTCTGTTTGTGAATTACTCTTCTCCCTGATTCAAAATAGTCTTACTCCATTTGAAAAATGTAATGCCACAACAATTTTAGCATCGTTCTGAAACAATTTTTTACAAAACTGTATCGTATCATATCAACTTAATTAATACATTATTATATCATTATATTTATATTATTATATCAATTTAAATTGAATATTAATTAAATTTATCATATTTCCTGACACCTATTATGCTGCTGCCACCTTTTAAATAGTCTTTATTAGTTTTCTGTCTTTCAAAATTTAACTCTTTTAATTCAAGCAACCTAAGCTCGATGAACATTTCCACAGTCAAAATTATTATTATTATTATTCTTATGAAAAAGATGATGATGATTGTTGGCATCTCCATAAACCTTTCCAAATATACTTCCATTTATGTATGTGGGGAGGCAGTTGAATGCAAAATAGGTATTTTACTACAAATCACCACCTTAACTATATACTACAAACCACCTTAAAATATTTCATCTTGGCAACCCACAGAAAATACACAATCCCTAATCCACCCACCAAATGTAACCTTGAGAGAAAATTGCATAATTTCATAATGGAAACTGCAATAACAGATAATTGCAAAGATCTTCTTTAAACAGACAAAAGAATCAAACAAGGAACAAACATTGCCAGGTGCTGCCATCATCCCCATGTTATATTGAACTTGTCCAAAATTCTGCGAATGGGCCATATGACCAGTTTGCGGATGATATTGCATTTGCCGTTGTTGAAAGCCCAGTGGCCGTGGTGGCATTCCCTGCCCTGGTGGCCCTCTTTGATTCTAAGAAGAAATTAGAAAATGAACAATTGGATAAAAACAAGAACTTCTCAATTGCCACTCTATCAAAAACTAATCATTAAACTATTCAATTTTGGTAGAAGGGTTTTGTTTTATTGTTTTTTAGTATACAATATATCAAAATATCATAAGTTACATCAAACATACATACCTAATAAGTAAAAATCTAACAAAAATACCTATGACCAGAGGCTATTGAAGTCCGCAAAGGTTCAAGAGAACAGACTCTAACAAGGTTTATTGCTGTTTATTTTCCTAAGGGTTGCTCCAATTAAAAATTAAAATATTTCTATAAAAAAGAATCAATTAATCATGAATTTGACACCCAAAATTTTGATATACTATTTTGATAGAGAATCTCAACTGCCAAAGGTATACTTGATTTGCAGTTTGCTTAATCATACTCTTTGTGTGACTTCTTGCAAAGAGGTACTGCACTTTAATGCAAAAAGGGGTGGCTAAGCTCACCATGAAAATGTCAAGTGGGTCAAATCACCTACTTTGTTGCTGTATATGAAGGTTGAACGTGAAAGTCACAGCTCTCTAAAGATTTTATTTATAATACAATATCAAAAACTTTATAATATCATCAAAATAATAAAAACTACAGAGCATAACTCACTGGTGGTATGAATGGTCTTTGGTTACCAAAGGTATTTGAAGCGTTGTCTAAAAAAGAGATAACAATTTATATAATAATTACTAGGGATATTATGAAACTGCTTCAGATAAATATAAAAAAATTTCTAAAAAAATGCAAATATCTGTAAAAGTTGACTGTTTCATAGGTCTACAGACCATGGGCCTTATCTTATGTTCCTATAAAATAAGCAGTCACAATAAAAAGGGAAACTTTTTTCTGTAATAAAAAAATCCTAGCTTAGAGGAACTTGTTATTGCCAATAAACGTTATTATAAAAATGGAAAATTAATGAACGAGGGGTCCTAATAAGCTCTGAGGGGTGTTAACAAAAAAAAATTATCAAGCTGTGAGTACCAACTGTTGAGATCCAATACAGCCATCTTAGCATAGACAGGGCAAAAAGACTTTTTAAAAAGAAACTGTCAAGAATTTTTTGGGTTACACCATAAGCCTGCCTGAAGAAATTCTTTCTTCTAACTTTTGCTAGGACTCTAAAAAACTAGTGTAATTTTTCAAATGTTCCTTGATAAATTTAATGATCCAATGTCTACTTTTAGGCTGGTTAACAAAAACCTTATGTTTTCAGATGTAAAGTTCTCCTGCTGCACACAGTGAACTCCAATAACAAACTCCTTTCCAAAAGATGGATGACTTCATAGGTCAAAAAGTCAAAATCTTGCCACCAAAATATTGTGTATTTTCAAACACTTTGATAATATTTTTGTCACTCCCAGGAAGTTAATATGTCTGGGCACTGGGATGCTTGGGTGCACTCAGGGATGTTGAGGTGTGTTCCGGGATGCTTGAGTCAACACCTCTAAAATGGGTGTCAGGCAGCTTACAGAGCCAGCTAGAATAGTGCAAGCAAAAACAGAAACAGATTGATCATTCCTCAAATCAAAATTAATTTCTGAAAGTGATATTTGAAATATTATTTCCTGAATCATGCCTCACACTAGTGCAAACTAGAAAAATAGGGAATTTTTATATTGAGCAATGATGCAGTTAAAAACATCTATGAAGTGGGCAGTTGATAAGTCTGGGGAGATTGGTAATGACAAGAAGTATTGTGAGCAATAAAGAGCAATTTGACAGAAGACACTGTGTTGTACTGACTGAGAGTGTGAAATAGAGACACTAGTACCATAAGATGAGGATTATTAGAGGGGCACCATACTTTCATGATTGTGTTAGTTAATGTAGACTCCATCAATGTTTGTAAACAACATTCGCCATTAAATTTCAGTCTCTTAGCTTTAAACATAGATTGCTATTTGAAAACATAAGAGAATAATTTTAAGTTTGACTGCATCATCTGTGTCGTTTTTTCTAACTAATCTCTGATTTGAAAAATATTCATTTTTGCCATCTATAATTAGTAGCAAATCGCTTTCATTCTTCTGAAAATTGTATTGTATGTTTCATCTGATGCTTCTCTAATAAACTTCAGAGTCATGTATGATAATTTCATTTCTCTTACTTTGATGATTCTTTGTTACCACTTCAAAGTCTGTTTGCTAAAACTTTGCAAAAAAGTTGACAGAGATCTATAAAAAGGTTATAAGTGCTGAGCTGAGAATGGTGGTTCAACAATTTTTCTGGAATTCTGTCTCTTAGAAGACAGTATAAGCTTTTTGAATGCATATGTTGGCTCTCAAATAAGAGTAATGAATCAGCTATGTTTTTATCTGGAAAAGGAATAGAGTGACCAGGGCCTAACTTCTCCAGTGACCAAATTTTTATGGAATACATGTAATGCAATTCAAAAATCAACACAGTGAACTATGAATTCTGAAATAGATTCCCAGTTTATTGTGCTTGGAATTCTTCTCAGATAGTCACAGAGGATCAGCCCCACTCCTTCACCTTTCAGTGAGAGACCAGCAAATTAAACATGTTTTTATACATCTGACTGAGTATACAAAAAGAAGTTATAGGGTGAGCATTTAAGGGGGTGGGTTGCATGTAAACAAGAAGTGAACGCTATAAAGGCCTGTTTGGCTGAAGGCACAATGCAGAGACACCTGGATGTGGAAGCCCTGGTTCACAAACGTAAAACATTGCTGAAAGAATTGATTCAGACTTGACAGCATTGCAGCAAGCATAAAGATTTCACAGTCGGCCATTTTATGCTTTGCAATAAAGGCCGCATAAAATGGAGGAAAACAGCCCTGAAAAGTGAGAGATGGGTGATGGGATTTGCTGGACAGATAACATGATTGCATTACTGTCAGATGTGCAGAATAAATTAATCCAAGTGCTGTTTCAATGGAATTGTTTTAGATAGGGTTAAATCTAAACACAAAAAAGTTTGGCTAATTTTTTGGGCATTATTTAATAGCCACCAAAAATATCTGAAATTTGTCATTGTTTACTAATGATCAAGTTGCTTCAAAGCAGAAAACACTAAGAAAATGCTAGATTATGATTGGAGTATACCAGATTCATGCGAATACATGGCAATGCTCCACAACAGAGTGACCCTGAAGTGACTTTTGTATCACCTCCTTAGCATTCTGTATCAGATGGGTGCAACATAGTTTACCTCAACTCCTATCAGAAGTTACTCTCTTCTGATAATCATCTGGCAGAGTGTAACTTTTAAAATTTTTCTTGCAAACCTAACATCTCAATTTTTATAAGTAAACATGAAGATATGTATATAGATTTTAGATAGTTGCCATTCACATTTGTTATAATCTGTGGTTACTCAAATGGTTGTAAGTTATTAAATTTTCATTTATTTGTATGCAGTTGAATTCAAATCAATGATTGAAACTGGAACTGAAACTAAAAGTGGACCTGAAACCAGTAGTGTAGAGCAAAAAATGTAGAGGGGCCATAGAGCCTTCTCTATATTGTATACAAAATGCACATTTCAATTGTTTTTGTTTGCATGGCTCCTCATAATCAATTTCTTTCCCTTTCCACTTTTGCTTGGGTTAAATCATCTTCCGATGTTTACCTGTTACTCAAGTAAAAAAATCTTGAAAATAAATAATTTAAAGTAGTAAAATCTTGCTAGCATTTATTGAGTTTTCAGTTATCAAGAGGACTATTGAGGTCACACATGAATGCAATTTTCTAAAAGTAACATTGGCTCAATCAAAGATTTGACCCTGGTAGAAATTAGCCATGATATTTTAGAATTACCCAGAAACAAGAGGAGGGAGTGCAACCCCCTTTTAAAAAGTTGAAGGGGGTTGAGCCCTCTTGAGCTACCTTGGTGCTTTGGAGAATTCTTCTTTGATTGGATTTAACTAGAGTAATCCATAACACAACCAACATGACAATAAAGAGTGCCAGTGTTTGTGAAGCCCATGAGGAATTTTTTAACTAGTACACAAACTTTGAAGTCAACTTTCCTATCTCCTTAGTTGAATCAAATCTAGTTCTAATTTAAAGAGCAGCAATATGTAAATATAAGCCAAGACTGACAAGGAAAATGCAGACATTTGGTCAGAATGGACAATGGCATCAAAAGCAACAATCTTTTGATGGTTCAAAATGAATCAATTTAATGACTGGTGACATCCGAAGCAACCTCTGGAGATCTTTATGGTAGCTATGGTGGTTACATTTCCTGATTCGGTTTTTAAGCCTTTGCCAGAGCCACTAAATTATATTTATTTACTCTTAAATGAGGAAAGTCACTTAAGATATATATATATTAAGTACTTTGGTAGTTCTATGTTGCCAATTTTGCATACAGACAAAATCTAGTAATGTTATAATAAATATATATTTGATATAGTTAAGTTAACCTTAGTTGGTTAAGTTTATTGTCACTGATAAAAAAATTGAATGAAATATTTTATCTTGCAGGTTTTAGAAATTAGAGTTTTTTATCTTGCAGGTTTTAGAAATTAGAGTTGGTTGCAAATTTTGCACCAGAACCTGCATGCTTTTTAATCTAGTTAAACACCTGCAAATCTTTTACTTCACTTTGAATGGGACTTTTGTTGCAAGTTTTTGAACTAGTAGAAAAATTTGGTCTTAGTATTAAAAACAAAAAATCTTACTAAAGTAGTAGAATATCTTGAGAAAAACAAACGATGTATCAAATACCATCAACTCCTATCAAAATTTTGTTTAAAAACCATAACCTTTGGCTGCTTGGATTGTCGAAATTGCTATTTCATTTTATGTTGCTTTTACCATCAGGTCATACATATAATACGTCTGTGATAAAATACAAAGTAGCAGGAATGTTTAAAATTATTGGCCTGCTTGGTACCGTAGGAAACGGGAACCCTGCTTCTCTGCTGCCCATTTTATTTATGATATTAAAAACGATTTCGTATCTACGACATGGTCACCGCCAAGCCTAGGGAGTGATCTGCCATTAACATGAGATGACAATTTAAAATTCTTGAAAATTCTATATCTTGAAACATTTTTTCATTATTCTTAAATGAAGTAAATTACTGTGGGTTACCAACAGCTGTTAAAGCCAAAGATATCGCAATAGGAAATCAGCAAGGATGGATCGATGATGGCAGCCTAGGCAGGACTGCCTTGTGAAGCTTGGTAAACTAACGTTGCAGAACCATTGTTTCAATATTTTGCTGTAAAAAAACTGAGTCTTACTACTTAATTGATTCGTTAAAATAACATCGCGCTAGCCTAAGATAGAAAAATCGTAAAAAAGTAGCCAAATACCTGGAACTGACATCGTTTCGTTGTAGTTTTCCCTTCCTAGGGTTCTAGACGATTTACAAATTCCAATCAGTAAATATAGCCATTATGAATTAAAAAAGTGTGTATGTGTTAAGCTCTGTCATTCGTTTGTCTCTAATCGTTCACTTAATAAAGGATTTATTCGATGTTGTAAGTAGACGTCTTTATGAATTCTCTCAGACAAGATCACCACTGTAGGCCTACGGCTGAAATCAAGGGCCGCAAAGCATTGTTAATGACGTATACCTTTCAGAACGGGACGGCGTATCGAACATGTCGCGACGAAGGAGATTTTAGCAATTGAATGATCATAACAGGTAATGAAGTCAGAATGGAAAATTTCTAAAAATAGATTATTGGGACTCTATCATTTTGTTTCGAAATTTGCTTAGACATGCTAGTAAGGCTCCCAAAATAAAATCAATTTATCTTTTATCCACAAATACCCTATCAGCATAAACAAACAACTAATATTGCAATTCTTTGATAAACTCAAATAAAAATTTGCGGTTCTACCCAAGGATCATGCTTTTGGAATCTGTCAACTTTGTAGGAATTCTTTTTAAGAATCTCATTCAACGTTAGAGCACCAGATTAAAAGAAGCTTCTCTGTGAGAATTCCAGTTTTTACCTTGGGATATGAATATCATGCTAGCTCCTTGTGGAATAGCCTATGTCCCAGACCACTTACTTGAAAGGAGAGGCAAAAATGTTAGGTCTCTACTTTTAAGTTGGGGGTCTAGAGCACGGGCTACTTATGGAATAGCTGGATATTTTCAACCTAGTGACAAATCTACCTACGAGGCCGCCAAGGCAAATTTCGTTAACCATTTTAAATGTCATTATGGCGCTGTTACATTTTTACGCTCGAAACTGAAATCCATTTACAATTCCATCCATCACCAAATCTAGCATTTTTAATTATTACTTGAGCTCTATCTTGAAGACGCTGAGTATTTTCAAGCTTTGTAATTGACAAATCTCCCATAATTCATCACAATATTCTAAATGGCTATGCTTCTTGAAAAGATACCTGTACACCTGGTCTAGTTTCGAGTGTGGGAGCACACGTTTTTTAAATAATAAACTTGGATCAGCACTTAGTACTAAATGTTGTTTAAGTTGGCTTCTTTCGAGAACTAAAACTGCCTTATTGTTTTCAGGTTGAGCATTTGTGGAAGAAGGTAAATGCAGATTGTCACGAAAGAACCCATGCAGGTCTAAATCCAATGTATGTAATAAATAATGTTCGAAATAACAATCAATAAAATAAAAACTTGCAAAAACTATTGGCAAGCAAGTTATTCAAAACGATCTCTAGTAAAATCATCACTACCTTACAATATCATTAAGAGTTGTATAGTTCTCTCACTCTTCGGAGCCGTCTCTAACCGAGGTGTGAATCACTCCTAAAAATCTCGTACACCTTTCACAAATTGTCAAAAAAATCGCTCAAATCTCTTTAAAAATTGCTGAAATCTCAAAATATTTAAAATAAATCATGAAAACTAAGAAATCTCAGCATAAACTTAAAATCCCTCAAAAAAGCTTGAAATATTGAAAAGAAATCTTAAAATCTAAAAAAGAAATCTTAAAATCTAGAAAACTAATAGATAATGCGGGAAAATAACCGACCCGAGCGAGGCACGAAAATCTAGAAAAGAAAGTTGAACTCTCACATTTTTTTGGCAGTGGCTGAAAGGTTTTGCCCAATCCTGGAATATTCGAAGCTTTTTTGAAACGAATCCTCGACAAAATATTTGCAGTTTATAAATCAATATCTTTGATCATGAGAAAAGCGTTCACATCAAGCACCCCTGCCCAAAAATAGCTAGCCTCCATCTGATTCTGAATCTCGACCTGACGTTATCAAAGCGATGACGTCACAAGAATCTATTTTTAAACTTTCGAATTTTGACCCAAACTTCCAAAGTAGCATTATGAAATACATCTTGATGTACAAAATCAGTTGAATGTTTTACAAATTTGGCTGAGACATAGCCATCTGAGCACAGGCTCTTCCCCATCAAACCTCTGTAATTTGGTCTTAGTTCATAACTTTATAAACCAGGCCAGAATAAAAGTAATCCGTTTGCAAATTTGAAATCTTTGATTGGCCACATCTCGCCCAATTTTGAACATAATTTTGCATGTTGAGAGGTATTTATGCCGTCTAAATTAAGAACTTCTAATAATAGATTTTTGATGCCAACAGAAAAACTTCCAAACCCAACATAAAAAAAGTAACGGGGGGCTTAATCAAATTTTTACGGTAACCACTTTAAAGCAGCAGTTTCATCCTTGCTAGAAACTTGCTTTCGTTTGGTGCACACGTTCTGTTCCGTAGCAAACTGAAACTCATAATCAACATCACCTGAAAATCATAAATATCATAATCAACTTTCCAAAAAAGACCAAAATCTTTAAAATCAGAATCTTCATTTAAAAGACCAAAATCTTTACTATCTTGCTTTTAACAATGAAATGACAGATTTTTAAAAATTCCGTAATCTACTGAAAAATCCTAAAATCTCCTGCCTCAGGATGAGATTTTTCAAAATCTCTAAATCTCATGCAACTTTTTGGGAGTGATTCATCTCTTGTCTCTAACGGTACTCATCTTTGACTCTTTTTTTAAAAATGGTTTCTTATAAACTAGTTTCTTTTACTGAAAAACGTGTATTTTGTGAAATTTCCGCAATGACGAAAGACAACCTATGAGTTTATCATTTAGTCGTTTGTACTGCCTGTTCGAAGTAGGGATTTCATTGACATTGACTTCTAGATATCTCACTTCTTGGGCACGTTTTTATTTTTCTCGTTTTATTTCCACACTTATCATCTCCAGGGTGTGTTTTATTCATCGTTTATTTATGACCAATAACATTTTATTATGTTTTTATGGGCATTCAAACTTTGTTTATTTTGTCGCATCTCTGCAATGATCTTACGCTTGTTTCTAAATCATTGTATCGGAGTCTCCATTATTTAGTCTCAGATATTTTTTGAGCAAGGATTGGAAATAGATTCCTTCCCCTCTTCTGCATCCACTCATTCTTTGCCACCGCAGCTGTCTACAATACTCTCTATTCCAGGATTTGTGAGGATCTGGTAACCAGGGAAAAATCATTGCAAAGCTTCTCAATGTCTACTGCAGAATATGTTAGGCTAGTGTCATCAGTGGTGTCGCCACTGGGTGGACATGTCCACCCCAGTTTTCCCAGAAGTTGATTTTTTATTTTTTCGAAATCCATTGAAAAACTTTTGGGGAGGAGTTGGGCTGATCAGATCGATTTCGATTTTCGCACTGGCAAAAAAGCCATCGTTATGAAAAATGCTGCTTGGGAAAGTTGCTTGTCCAAAAATTTCAAAATGAATAAAAGATGCTAAAAAATGGCTTTTCGTAGAGTCTGAAGGGCGTGGCCGATAAAATTTGCTTTGTCTACCCCAGTTTTTTCGAGCTGGCGACGCCACTAAGTGTCATGTGCATGCATAGTATTATCTAACTTTCTTCTAAGCATTGCTAAAAATCATTCACTTACTGGATAAGAAGAAGGGGTAAAAGGCATTAACCCTGGGGAATACCACACTGTGTCCCTTTTATGTTGTGAACATGAACCAATGATTAGGCAGTATTGTATCCTATTAGTCAGGTATGATGTAAGCCACTGATGGGAAGGATTTAAGATGAAACCTTAACTTCCATACGACCAATTTAAGTGCCAAGACAAAAAAAGTTAATTTGAACTAATATTTAGGAAAGTAGAAACTCTGTACTTGTGGTATTTAAGTTTTTTGGTGGGCCAGGCCCCCAGGATCTTGCTCTTCATCTGAGCAACACCCTTAAGCACACTAGCTAGCAACGACCCTGACTGGGGTTTATCATCTAAGCGGAGATATTTATCTTCGTCTTAAGCAGAACGAGATATTTATCTGGCGTTGATTTAGCAGATTCTAGATAGCAATGTAAAGACACTTCTAAAAAGTAGAACGGGGAGACCTGTTGTAAATGGAGAGCCTTCCATCTGGAATCGTCATCGATTACTCCAGTTTTTAAAGCTGGAGCTAAAACTACACTAGCAAATTATCGTCCAGTGTCTGTTTTACCACTTCTCTCCAAACTGATGGAAAAGGTTGTAAACTCACAAGCGGCCCACTATCTGAAAGATAATGATATTCTCACAAAATTTTATTCTGGGTTTCCCAAGAATCATTCCCTCAAACTGCCCTCATAAGCATAACTGATAACATTTTATGTAATATGGACAAAGGCCTTATCACACCCACAATACTGATGGATTTTAGCAAAGCATTTGATACCATTGACCACCTATAAATGCTTCAAAAGCTACTAAGGTATGGTTTTGACACTCGCTCAATGTTTTGGTTCAACATTTACCTCCAAAACAGACTTCAATATGTTAAAGTCGGCAACATATTGTCAAGTAGAGCAAAGGTCCCCTGCGGTGTACCACAAGGATCTGTCATGAAACCTACACCATTCAACCTGCACATAAACGAGATACCAGCCATGCTTAAGAAACTATCATCTAATGGTTCAAATATACTGAAAAGCTGAAAAGGTTGAAGAAACGCTCTCAATGTTGAAGGATGATATTTACTTGATACTTGAGTGGTTCTCTGCAACTAAGTTAAAGACAAACCCGGACAAGTTTCAGTTATCACATCATGTTCAAAAATTGATATTCAGGACAATAAAGTTGAAGCTGCAAAGGAGGGTAAATTACTTGGCATGCAGATTGATCAAACACTTTCATGGAACAGCCACATTTCTCAGCTAAAGAAATCTTGTACAGGGAATACAAATGAAACAGACCAGAAACTTTTTCCAAGTTTGTGCAAGCATGTGTACTCTCAAGCGTACAATATGGCGATATTGTCTATGACAATGCGTTAAAAAAAACACCACTACACAAAGCTCAATCAATTCAAAACTTTGCGGCAAAGGTGGTTACTGGGATGCGTAAGTTTGTCCATGTGACACCAGCTTTATATATACTTCAGTGAAAGAGGCTTGAGGAACAACGAAAGACTCATAGGCTCTGTTTACTTTATAAATGTCTAAACAACCAAGCCCCCCCCCCCAATATCTCTCTGGAATGTTCCATACAAACTTACAAATTCATGGGTACAATACAAGAAAACAACACCACGAGCCATCATCATAGAACATTGTTGTATCAAGCCACTGCTGACTTGAACAAATTACCATCAAGAGTGAAGCAATCAAAAACATTTTTTTCAATTTGAACAAAACTTAAAATGACTGTAGTTTTACAGACTATGTTTAACACAATAGCCATAAATATAATGTAATTTTATATTTCTATACTTGACTTGTGCATATTTTCTAGCCTAATTTTATTTAAGATGATTAAGACTATACTTACATTTGATGATATTTACTTAAAGGTTTTTGCTTTAATAATCATCTATTAATTTACTGCCAGTGAAAATCCTATATTATACTTAGGATCTGTGCAATAAATTCATTGCATTAAAATAGATGATGAAAATGATGACGATATACCACAGGGGCTTGTTCTTGGTACATCATTGTTGCGTTGCAATGATTCGCTAGTCTGCTCTTTTGCAGGTAAAGTACAATTAATCTAGGGTATTTATTAAATAAAAGTTCGTAAATAACGTTTGTGGTTAAGAAAAATAAGAGAACTTATTTTCCTAGTTAAAATTTGTTATACTCAAATTTCTATAACTTGTCCACCGTTTGTTTTTATTCGTCTGCTACTTCCTTGGAAAGAATTGGGAATTACAAAAAAGGGGTTCCAAGGTTTGTCATAACAATTTTTGACTGCAAATATAATGAATCATTGTAGCTGTACCAAAAAAACCTTTACACTCGATATGTTTAACTCTTTACCTCATAACACATAACACGATAGCACTTAAAATTCACATTCTCTTCATCCCTGCTGTTAACGTATTTTGGAGAGAACTTTGTTAGGAGTTTTATTAAACTTCACTCACAAAATACAACATGGATAAAAGCCAGAATCTTGGAAAATTCATTTGCACCATCACCCCAACTTTCTTATTGCTTACGAACCCCTGTCCCTTCATTGCTCAGTTATATATGCTTTTGGGAAGGGGTGAAGTAACATCAAATTGATAAAAAATTATGGATGTGGTTCTGCAAGTCAATATAAACAGGATAAACCAGTTAACAGATGCCAAATCCCCTCAATAAACGGTAGTAAGCTTACTAGCCACACCCTCCATACAACTGAACTTTGTTAGACTATATTAGCAGGCCTTTCCCCCTAACAAAGTCTGTTCTTAGTACCCTTGTTTCTGACATGAAATATTAGACATTGATTTGGTGTATCTAAAATTTGTAAAAAAATAACCCTGAAATTAGTCACTTTATTGTGATCATGTGCAAAAGTTTTTGAAAACTTTTTCATCCTAGGTATCACACATTGGACTACAACATCAACAGGTTCTGTATGGACAGCATTTGACTTATTAATAATTTTTTCAAGTCATTTGCAACTTTGACTTTTACTCTGCCTATGTTTCGAATTTTTGCAGCCAATGTTTACAGAGTCATTCCCCACCTTTTATCAACAATCATGTATCTAAATGCATCAAGTGATTTCATGCTGGTTGTAACATTTGCACAAATTTCTTTCCATCAGTGCATTATGCATTGGTTAAAAAGTGATTTATCCTCGTCCCGAGTTACCAAAACCACATTACCCACTGTCAGCTTGTTGACAGAAATGGCTAAGTTTGGCGAGAGAGTTGCAAATCAGAGAAACCAACTTGAATGATTACAATTACATCTTATTAAGTGTGTATGAGTATGCTCTCATAAATATAATTTTATTTCCCCAACTTCAATAATGATGTTTGTCCCTTACTCTCAAAAGAACAGTACAAATAACCAAAACATTACTAGAAATGTACATGTGCCTATCACATCATGTGCTTTAAAGACACTTAACTGAACATTAAACTCCTTTAATTGTCAACAGGCTTGAAAGAAACCCCCTATCATATATAAAGCAGTGCAGTTTCTAGATTATAACCCTCTCATAAGAATATTTGCTTAAATGTACATTCCAGGCATGTGTTGATCAGCTTGTAACTGTCCAGCAACATGATATGAAATATTTCTATGTTTAAGCCAATTTTTAATCTGTTCCAGGTAAAAGTGCAAGACTTTCTTGACAATACAGGACTCTTTTACTTCCTCCAACACTGTTACAACTTCTTTTCTCCTTACTTTGATGTCATCATCTTGACAAACTCTGTAAAATAAGAACCACCATGAATGTTGCTCTTACTTACAAAAAAGGGATATTTAGGAAACATTATCCAAGCCTTTTAACTGAAACAGAAACCTTTAATAAACTCAATGATGTATGAAATTCTTAAGTACATAACAACTACATACCTTCATAGTTAACCTGTCCATCTCCATCAATATCTGCTTCCCTAATCATTTCGTCAACTTCCTCATCAGTTAACTTCTCTCCTAAGTTTGTCATAACATGTCTCAATTCTGCTGCACTAATGAAACCATTTCCGTCCTTATCAAAAACTCTGAATGCTTCCCTGATCTCTTCTTCAGTGTCAGAATCTTTCATTTTTCTAGCCATCATTGTCAAAAACTCTGGGAAATCAATGGTGCCATTGCCTGCAAGGAAAAGTTCAATGTGAACATTTTCATCCTTCAAACACAATAAAGTCATCAACTGAATAAGAAGATTAGAAGATGTGATAAATGCTACATCAAGAAATATTGTTTATAATGATCATAATGAAAAACTAGGGAACAAATGATTGAAGATGGGAAAAATGGAATACAAAATAACAAAATCTGGAAACACACCATCAGCATCTACTTCATTGATCATGTCTTGGAGTTCTGCTTCAGTTGGATTTTGTCCCAGACTCCTCATGACTGTGCCAAGTTCCTTGGTGGTAATGGTGCCATCTCCGTCCTTATCAAAAAGTGAGAAAGCCTCTTTGAATTCTGTTGAAGAAAATATAAAACATGCTTAGATGACATGGTCAGGAAAATAGAAATATAATTCTATGTAAAAACTTCTATTTGTGAAAGTTAACTTTTGTAAATAAAGAACATACAAAAGGGAATAAAATTTTGTATCCACTCTTCTCATAGAAGCAAGCTGACATGCAAATTTTCAAAAAAGTCAATTTATAAACTTTTTGTAGTAATCACATATAAAATTTTCATAAAAATGGAGAAGTCAACGTAGGTAGCAAATAACTCGTATAAACCGACAATTGCCACTCACCAGCGATTTGTTCTTCAGTGAGTTGATCTGCCTGTAAAAGAAAATATCTAAATATATCAATACTGCCACCTGCAACTTCGATTTGGCACACTTTCTACGAGCTGCTATGGAAGACAATGAAATAATGTCGAGGTTACGGCATGTTGAAGGCTTGCCTAAAGATTTTCGTCTTCCAAAAACTCACTACAGAGAGGACAACATTAGTAAAAGGTTATTTCAACAATATGAACATTTATGAACAAAAAGACTACTCAAAGTTTGTGCTGAAAATGCGCATGGGCGTACAAAGATTCCTTTGTGGTGATGGATTGTGGGATCAAAGCAAACGCCATTTTGGGCGGTAACGAAAATGGAAAGCAGCCGTACTTTACACCCCATGAAAAAGTTTATCAAATTTTTAATCATATACTTTCTTAGAAGGTACTCTCCAAACACAAGTAGTTTTTCTTTGCTGAGAGGTTGAGTCAATTATTCCAATGTATGATACACTAGACGTTTATTTACACGAAATAAAAGTTATACCATAACAAGATTTATGAAAACTGCACAATTTTATATACAGTTTAATCAGGAACGAACTAGATGAGTGTTTAATCAGGCGCGTGCATTGAAACTACTGGAAATAGGCCTACTTGGCCTACCGTTAACAATTATTGGACATAAAGTAAACTTTCACTTGGGTACGCAAATTGGCTTCAACATGTGCTGCGGCTAAGAAGTATTTTCATTTGCAAAACAATATTCCACTGGATAGACAATCTACGCAAACTTACCATTTTTGCGGTATTTGTGGAGCACTCCTTGTTCACTCTTTCGCTAATCCACCAAGTGAAGTAATTAGAATAAGCAGCAGTGTTTATTCCAAGGCGAGTCGGAACGCATGATTCTGATTGGCTGAGAGTAACAAGGATAAGACAATGTAATTTACCAAATATGGTTATTTTGAACATCGAATCAGCGACGGGATAGTCACAAAACCCTCATCCCAAATCGATGACTTTCTCACTTTTTACTTCCATGCAAAAAAATTAGAGAAATAACTTCATAAACTACTTGAAAGAGTTTCCCCTTCATCTTCTTGAAACAGTACTAAAAGTCAACAAGATCTCTCAAAAACAAACAAAAAGGGACTGTTACGGCTAAACTTGGTAATCTTCTCTAAGTAAACACGAGAAGACCAAGAACCGAAGAATGTGCAGTGATAGGGAAAAAATTGTCTTTACAGCTTTTGTAACCCCCCCTTCCAAATTTTAATTTTTCTCTTTTAATGAAACAGTTACCAACTAAATTCGTAAAACCTCTATCAATTCTTCAATGTTCCTGCAGCACTGACCAGGTGTCGGAGAACTGGTATAAAGAGGCACATTTTTAGCCATTTATATGACGACTCTTTTAATGTCATTGAGACAAGAACTGAGATACCGGGGGCCGGGCGGGGGCTGCTTTTATACTTTTATATTCATCAGGGCTGTCCCCCCCAAACAGAAAGTTGTATCTCGGTCTTTGCATTGAGACACTTGGGTGCAACTGTAAACTTGACGTTTAAAATGGTGGAGACATGATCTGAAGACTGAAACTTCAAAGAATGATGGTTTCTTGCGAGCGGCTATTACTTTTCTTTCCATGTCCGTCTTTTAAAATGGCAAGGCTAGCTTAAACTTTAATCTAAACAGCTAACATAAACGGCAACGGTTCTTCGCGAACTCTAATATACTTATTGCAATATTCCAAAATACATAACGAGGTACAGCGCAGCCTGTCCTAAATACAAACTGGACCGCAAGAGCTTTCGCAAGCCTCTTGGGCGAAACGGCTAGCTTCCTTTTAATGTTTAGCCTTTCATGTCTGATCTCTATGAAACTCTCTCCGAATGTCTTTTAATCTAACTTACTATACGTTTATTCATACGTACAAAGAAAATACCAAGAAAACATTACTAAACATGAAATGTTACCTAAAATAAAATAATCTAATGACTAAAACAATGGGGTAATCCTAAAACAATGGAATGGAATGCTGTGTAATGCTGCGTGGTGCTGTGTCGCGAAGACAGACCATTCGAGACACAACGAGGATTTCCTAACAATCTACGTAATATAAAAAATAGCTACGTAAACAAAACGAAGTGTAATTGCTAAACAAATCTATTACATACTGGCTCTATCACACAACTGTTACTGTATATCATGGAAACTTTTGACTTTTCATTCACTGAACATGTACAATTTTGTTATGAGCAATTTTCAGCGTTTTCTAGTCCTTTAATGATATCAAAATGGATAGGAAAAATATCGACTTGCAGACCTTTATCAACAGTAATATGGCTCTGCACAACTCATATAGAGATACCGTAAATTCTCGAATGGCCTCGGCCCCCCTCGAAAAAGCCCCACCCTCGAAAAAGCCTCACCCTAGAACTACAAATTGTTAATAAGCCCCCCCCCCCTCGAATAAGCCCCCACTGCTACCGTATATCCTCAATTTGATGATTTTTGCCATCTGAGGTCGCCTATGGCGTTTTATTGAATTACCACAACAAATTCATACTTTTGGTAGTAATTAATTAAATGCTCATAAAGAAATTTCTACTAAAATGAACGAGGTCTTTTAATAATGTCTTCTTAATGTCAACAATGATTCTATAAGCCCTCCCCTCGAATAAGCTCCCATCCAAAAATATCAAAAATAAATAAGCCCCCAGGGGGCTAATTCGAGGATTTACGATATGATACAAAACAACTAGATTATCTAGTTTGTAGCCTCTTTCTGAAATACCTTTGTGTCAGCCTCAGCCTCCACCATTTCGCCGCCATATTGATTTTCTGTAAGTTTTGATGATTCCTTATAAAAATAAGGATTCTGCCTGCTATTCCAGCTGTTGAAAGCTAAATTTTCTTGTAAACTGGACCAACATCGTAATGGCTGCTGAACGATCTCGACGCCAAAATGCTGGAACTAAAATGCAGAAATTGATCGAGGATGAAGAGGAGGACGATTTTTACAAAACTACCTACGGTGGCTTTGATGAGGAAGATAACGACAATGTCTATGAGACTGAAGATGATGACGACGATGTTGTTGATTCAGATTTTAGCATTGATGAAAATGAGGAGGTAAAAAGCGAGGAAGAAGATGAACGTCCTAGAAAAAGAAAGAAAACTGTTGTAAAAACGTTTAAGGCATTGAAAAAATCTGACGAAACTAAATCCAAAACAACGCAAAAGATTAAATCCACTCTCAAGTTAAAAAGGCCCACAGAACAAGCTTCAAACGAAGAGAGGAAGAAAACGTTTCGCTCATCCACACTACAGAAAAGTGAAGACTCAACAGGAAACGTGAAAACCCCAACAAAGCGTGTTTACAAGCAGCCAGAGTTGAGGAGGCTTACCCAAAAAGAACTTTTAGCAGAAGCAAAAATAACAGCTGAGAAAAACTTAGCCTCATTAGCAGCATTCTTAAAACTTGAAGCAGAAAAGAAAAAAACCAAACTTCACAAAGTTTGTCATGCAGGACCTATAGTGCGTTTCCATTCTGTAACCATGCCAATAGTCGAGGAAGATGATGCCAAAGTTGTTGATGGTGAAGAGCAACTTGATGATACCAGTGCTACTAAGAAATGTTCACGGAATTTCATGATATTTACTGATTTAAAAAACTTTCCACATGGTTATTTTCCAGACAATAAACCAGGGCATCAAGAAAAGCCACTTTGCGTTATCACTGGCCTCCCTGCTAAGTACAAGGACCCTTTGACATCACTTCCATTTGCAACTTTAGAAGCCTTTAAAGTTATTCGCTCTCAACACAATCCGCCTTTGGCATCACAGAAGTTGCAAAATTCTGATGGGTCAAACAGTAGAACCAGGAGGAGATGATTGTTTTGCTGGCCCAATATTAAGATATTTGCCATGACAATACTATTCTTGCTTGCCTTGCTAATTTGACCGTTTTTCCCCTCCCCCCAGACTGTTTCATTAAAAATTTTCCTTGTGAATCTTGTAAAATTACATGCTACTTAATGAGTGATGATATTTTGAGGATTTGCTTAATAACCCTAAGTGATAATGAGCTTTCTTGAAAAATAATAGTATATAGTAGCTAAGTGTTTTAAATTATTGTTTCTCTTCACCTTTTCTTGTAGATTTAGTGTGACATGTCCTTATTCTTGATCAAAAGCAAACCAGGTACGGTGACATCAATCAGTCTTTTTCTGAACAGATGCATTGCTGCCACAAAAAACACTTTAAATCCTTAGGTCAGTTTTTAAAAAGATCCAGTGCATACTTCTTGAGTTGTGCTGTTTAGATTTACCATTTCATCAATTATGCTTTACATTCTAACCAATCTTTTTGAAGTAGCTACATTCTTTGAAATTGTCACTCCTTTTCTATGATTATGTTGCAAAGGATGTCTCTTATTATTTTTAAACACTTTGTTATTCTATAGTGTCCTTTATTTTTTATATTTACATGCACAATCAGGCAATCCACAAATATGTGGCTGAGTGGTAAATTGCCCTAATTGGAATGAAATTCGCGATAGGGTGCTGCCTATTCAGCTGCTTCTTGTTAAGTACTTTGTTATTAAGGCAGTAAAATACAGTACCTTGCAATTCTGATTGGCTTGCTGTATGTTCTTTTAAAAAGGGAAAAAAATTATGCGGTTTATTATTTCCTATGGTGCTGAGGCCCCATTTGCTAGCAAAGTGGGTGAGCCATCCTTTATTTGCCAACTCATCTGAAAATTTGCAAACGAAGCACCCTTCATGGCAAAAACTCCTCGTTTTTACAACATAAATTTCTTCCAAGAGAGTCACACTTCCAGCCCAATCGTAGCGATTGCCCTTAACAAGCTATGTCAATGATGTAAACACATTATACAACTATGTGTGTCTATGTGTGAGTGTATATGTAATATTTTTTTGATTATTTCAAGTACATATATGGAACAGACAGCAGGTAATGACTTTTTAGTACTGTAGCTTGGGATACATACCAATTTGACTGTATTTTCCAATAACTATTGGAAAGTTATTTTGAGAGGGGCAAGAATGGAAAGCATTGTGGCCTTAAGGCATACAATCAGAACATAATCAAAGTTTTCTGATATCATGCTTAATGTTTTTCGAAGAAAACACTTTGGATTGGGTGTGTGGTGTGTGGGTATGGACAAACCATCACTGGTGATTAAGTGAAAGAAAAATGCGGCAGTGAGAAAACCTAATTATCCATCAGCTTACCCACTGTCTTCTTACCATTGACATCATGTCTTGCAAAGCAAACATTTTAAAATACACTTCAGCTCTTGTCGAGCGTTTCTGAGAGTACGAAGCCTCAGAATATTAACAAAAAACTTCAAGCTAGGGAATATATATACACGAGCTGACCAAAAACGGGATTACAAGTACGACTGTAAAAAAAGACATGAATCAAACACAAATAGTTGAACTTGTAGACACAATGTAGGAGATTGATGGGGGTCATAAAGAGACAGTTGTGCCTCCTCTACAATCATTTGCCATCGTTTGTCAGAGCCTTTTTTAACATACTAACCAGGAGGACCTTTTCCCCTCCTGCCCCAATGACTTTTCATTGTTTTAAACAATAGGCTAGTGTTCTCCTCTTTATACGAACAAAGGCTTGCCCCCTCAGCTAATTTCCCTTAGGATAGGCTATGCCGTTTGTCTAGTGTATTTTACCAAAAGGAAATCTATTTAAATGATTTTGTAAACCCTTTGTAATTTTAATTTTTTTATCCCCGGCTCCAAGCAATGTTGTTTAAAGAAATTTAGTGAAGATCGTCGAAAAAAGAAAGTGTAGAGATCGCATACAGTAGCAAGATCTCAACAACTTTGCTTGAAGAGCTAAGGGGCTGAAATATCAGTCTAGTATTTAACTGTCAATAATTTTGTTTTGATTTTATCACTGCTCTCGATAAATTTTGTGAAGGATTGTAGAGTCTTCTAGGATAATATTTTCTCTATTGTGTAATGCCACTATAATTCAACTGATTTACAGATCCATTCTACCTAACAATCATTCACCATAGAGCTCTGATTACGTCGGTGTAATGGAACACATTTCTGTAGAGCAGTTCGGGCCTAATTCAGTTCGAGCGTAATGTTTGCCGTTTGCACAAACTTTGCCACAGCTGAATGAGAGGATACAACTGAAAAAAACATTTCTGAATTAACATAATGTTGACCATAATCTTGTTACATGTATCTGATCTTAAGAAGAAAAAGAGCAGTTTCATTAACTGTTGTGTTCTGCTGTGATCTATGTTGTTGTCAGTTATAAGAAAAAAGCATTTTTCTACAAATTCTACGTAAAACATAGTTGTATTGCTCCTGCTCGTTAATATTTGATAACTTGATAATAATATTCATACAGCACTCTGGACAAGTTTTTTTCAGACTTAAAAATGTCTAAAACAAAAAAATGCGAGAAAACCGCTCATTTAAGTGTAAAAACAGGCTATTGATCCAATTTAGTATTTCTTGAATGGTGTAGACTTGGACTGTCTCTGGTGCAAACCACCCTTAAAATGTTCTTTCCCTTAAATCATCTCCTTATGATGTTTGTGCCTTCTGCCATCATGTTTCTTGTTTCCACGCTTTCCAGCATGTTTGTGTTTCTTTCCTCCGCGTTTCTGTTTATCGTCTTTCTTTTTATGCTCCCTCTTCATTTTTCTTTGCTCCCTTCCAAATTTTTTGAGCTTCTTCTCTACATCTTTCAACTTCTCGATGGCTTCTGGGATGAAGTTTACCCCCTTCATTCCTATCTCGGTTCCTTTGATAAAGCATCTTCCATACTTGCGCTTGTTATGACCTTCAGTTCTAAGATGACAAAACAACATGTCTTTTTCGTCGTTGCATGGGCATTGGTCACTGCACCGTTGGTTGATCCTGTGGGGGAGCATCTTGCACTTTCCTTTCCAGCAGCAAGTGCCTTTTGGGCATTTATCAATGCTTTCACATCTATAAAAAAATGTAGAATCTCAAAGTGATTTCCCTAACACCATAACTTAAACCTGAATCGATACCGGTCCTTCCACAAGGGGTCGCTGAATATCATCGTTACTTTGTCTAAAATGCTTTCAAAAAAGCTGAGAGCTAAAAATGACAATGAACCAAATGTTGAAAGCAGGACTGTTGCTAGGAATGGTGCTGAAGGGTGAGTTCCAAGTTCCATTTGCCAGCAAGGTAAAAAGTTTGCAGACTAAAGCACCCCCTGATTTGCAAAAAAACTCCTTGTTTTTGCATGGGAAAGTTTGTCCAAGGGGGTGTCACCCACTCATGCCCACCGAAGAAGCGGCCATGATTGTAATGTAGATTTTAAAGCTTATTTTGCAGACCGTGTTTTTCACCGCTGCGGTTTACGTTTCTCAAAAAGTGACAGGTTGATAGTTTGGCCAATTCAAAACCAAGACGTGAGCAATAGTTTCATGATTTCTCCAGCCAATAGGTCATCATTTTTATACTTTCCTATATACAATAAAGCCAAGGCATTCTCTGTGTGCAGAAGTTGAAGTTATTTTGTTTTCAATTGCCTGTCATCATCTCACTTAACTCTGTACAAACCTTTCACAAACCTCTTCAAATTTACAACAAATCAACTGATTCTGGACTCTGAAAGGGATTTCCCGACATTGTTTTGGGCTTTGTGGGGTACAGTTCAAAAAGTTTCAAGCTAGATTTTTGTCATAGGCAATAGGATTTCTCTACGAAGTAGATTTTAACGACACCACATTGTGGACTCCATTGCATCACGTAATTAAGGCAATCAATTAATAGCAGAAGTTGGCAGGACATGGTTTTCTTAGGTGAAAGATAGTAACAGTTTTCACAATGTGGTAGCGGAAGTCAAGATTATAAAGGAGAGCTGTTTAATAAACTATGTGTGCAGTTCTAAAATACCTATGCCCAATTCGCTTACACAATATAACAATAAATATGGTATAGGGCGACTTGATTTATATGTATGCGACTGAATCCACTCTGTCTTTGCAAATATAAAAATGATACCTCACCTGGGAAGCATACTTCGAATCTTCATTTGAAATTGTCTGACTTGATCTTTGAAGCCTAAGTAGTTCGTTGCCTGGTCTTCATGCTTCTTGTGGTGCTCGCCATGCTTCTCCTATTGACAAATGACTGGATTGAGCTCGTTTTTACTTAAAATGGAATGATAAAGACAAAACATCTTTACAATAATCTAGGAAGATAGTTGCAGTGTCTGGAAAACTGTTTATATTGTGCTAGCCATAGAACCAAGGCGGGGTTTGTGCATGGCACTCAAGTCAGCCTTTTGTGGCTTTGAACCTGACTCTGGCGTGTGACACAGTTAGAGGGAGACCACGGCAGAGATAGAGAGGTAACATGAGGAAAAGGGATTACACGAAGGAGACGTGATGGACAGGAATGCAGCCAAAGCATCCCAAAGAAGACTCAAATTGGCCTTCCTCAAGCTTGTTGATCGTTTGAGCGCCATGTTTTCTCGGTTTTGAACAGTTGAATTATGACTCCAAACACTTCAGTGTCTGTAGGGATTAGCATCTTAATGCTCCTGGCCCAAATAAATTGTCGAAACTTCTTACACATGTTTCGATAAAATAGAAGCAGCAGTGCAATATGCTGCGTTTCTGTTAAGATTTTTGAGTCGAAGTCATTTCGAAATGTGAATTAGCAAGGTCCTTGATAAAAACCTGATCAACATGTATTGCTTCTTAGTTCCTGGATAGCAGTAAATTGTGACAATTTGGGATATTAAGTCCAATGCTATTTTGTTGGAAGTATAAAGGTGGCAGAACATCTGTCTTGTTTCTTCCCAGTTAAAGAAGGATGCTAAAAATTAAAAGTTCCTTCTTCTGAGAGAATACTGAGAGTTTCTTAACAATTAGACAACAAGGGGGATGTACTGCTTTACAAGGTTAATAATGAAAGCGAGTATTGTGAGCTATTTATGACGTCATGTGTCGTTCTTAACTCCGCTGCTCTGCAAAGACCGTGATTATTCTGGTATGCAGCGAAAGGTGGCTTTTGGGAATTTGAAAGGGTACTGCATTGATTTAACAAATAGGCTCCTAATGTGACAAATTGACTTTTGATGAACACAACATGTGCATAAATGTCTTGAGCATCAACAAACTTTCAAATGGTACCGGTTCATTCAACCCAATATAATGTTACTCAGTTTGAATTACACACATGTAGCATTGCATCAAGATTATGTTTATCAGAGCAAATGCTATGCGACTTTAGAATCGTGAATATGCTCTAAGCTTATAAATGCAGAAAGAAAATCATGGAGTGGAGAAATAAGCAAGGCATTAGGAGGATTGAATTTGATAGAAATATTGACACTGTTCATCATACCGAATGATGCTTCAAAGATTGATGCGAATCCTTCGTGTGGTCCTTTCTTATGTGATGATGATGATGTTTCTTTGCTTCAATTAGCCCCAACAGCGTGACAAGAAAAAGGAAGGCCAGTATCAAGATCTGTTTCATCTTCTCGCTGCTTTTCCGCCAGTTCTACTGATAACTTAACAAAATATTCGATCAACCTTGCGCAGAGCTTCACCAAAAGTCTAAAGAATCAAATAGATAAGTGAACTGAAGACTGCTAGCAGGTTGCAATCAACCATCAATTGAAATGACGGGGGCTTTGTCATGCATCTTCATTGTCAAAGAAGACAGCTGTTTTTTGACACGCAGGTATTTTTGAACATGTTATCAAGCCCATTGTCTTCGTTTTAATCCACTTGTGTGTTTCTCAATACACACATTGTGCAACATAATCCCTTATTTCGCATCAGTTTGAAATCATTCTTCACAAAAAATAGTTCTTCGTTGCGAAATCCTTCTTCAAGAAAACATATTTCTTTATCAACAATAAGCTGATTTCGTGTCTAATTTTGTAATCAAGTTCAAACAAGAAATAACCTTTTTAACATCTTCCTTAGATTCTGTGAATATTCAAATATACTAGTGTTTATTCTTCGTTTTCGCTTCAAAACAAGAAAACGTGTTTTAGCATCTCCGTCATTGTAATAAAAAGCTGTAAAAACATTCAAAAAATCTGCCTAAAGCAGCAGAGATATGTCAACGACCAGTTTTAGATTCAAACTGTTAAATGCCGTAAGACAATAGACGCAAGATTTTTTCCTCAACAGCATGGTCAGTAATAATCATCCCCTTTCTTTCTAAAGTACCATTGTTATCGGGTATTCTTCAATTGTCAAAAAATGAGTCCCAAGACGGGTAAAACAAGGCGCACAGTGAAGCATTTTTCCTGAGCAAAATGCAAACCATGTGCGGCGGCCATTCGTGACATTTTCACAGGCAAATGCTCCAGCTCCTGTTTGCGCATGGCTTAACATTCTTGTTGTTTGGTTTCGAGAATACTCAACAGCAAGCTTATCGCGAGTCTTGGTAGGCAGAAGATGCTAAATGCTAATCTTTAGAAGATAACGTTGAGATGATAACAATATTTAAAATTCTACACAGAATGATCGGTAGTGATAGTAAAATATTTTTAAGGAAGTTCTTCAAATACAAGGAAAAAGAGCCTGCAGCTTTTGAAGCTTATTTTGTTAAAGCTTTTTTGGCGACTAACCTGTGTAAGAACTATTCCCCAACCTTAGTAAGGAGCTATTAGAATAATTTGGCCAGGAACTATATTGAATGCAAAATAGCGTTTGAGAAATTATATTGAAATAGAGTTTGAGAAATTATATTGACGAATTTTGCAGTAACAAAAGCCACAAATGTAAATACACTTAAAAAGAAACTAAAGGGTTTAATAGGCCAATGGCCTTCTTATTCCACATTATATCATATTATCATTACGCTTGTTGTAACACCAGTTGAAGCTTGGCCAAACTGGGCAACATTGTTGGGCAACATTCACAAATTCCTAATGTTGCTAAATGTTGTCCAGTTTAGCCACCATGTCGGCCGACAATTTTGTCAAGAAATCTTTTGCTCGAATGTTTGAAAATGCTCAAACATTTTCCGGCAGCATTTGTTGCTCAGATGTTTTCCAGGTTGGCCACATTGTCGGGCAACAATTCACCTTAATTTCCAATCTAAGAAAAATAAACATGCGCAGTACTGTATTGCAAAACAATGTGCTGGACTCGATTAAAATAAAATGGCCTGTTAATGCATAAGATTTGAAGTTAATTGTACAGAATGGGAAGAAAACCTCGGAGAGAAATAATAGTGTAGAAAGAATAAAAAGGCAACACATTAATATTGTAGCAGCAGCACATGAATTTTGCAACACACATTTGGCATTCCGTATTGCAATATCTGTGCATTCAATATTTCAACGCTTTGAACATATTTCTAGTCTCTCGGCTGCCTCCGGTATAAAAAATGCATTTTTCGTTTTCATATCACTTTGCCAGAAGTAAACACGAAAAACATTGAAGATCACAAAAGTGAATACATTGCGTTTTGAGCTTTATCAATTAATAATCTTTCTTGGAGCAACCCCCGTTTTAATATAAAAATCAAAGGTACACGATATACAGACTATCAATGCACGTCAGAGTAATAAATGCACGAATCTATTGTTTGTTTTAAGACAAACTCGCTTTCATTGGCTAGTGGTTTTAGGGGCGTCAATGATTGGTCTCGCGATTAGAACCGTTATTTTGCAGGTGGCGACGCAAGCAGCTTCACAGCTACAAAAGAAACCGCCTAGCTGCGTACATTGTTAGTTTAGCACAAAGCCAGCTCTCCACTGAGGATATAGGTGTCGGCGCACGATGAATATACAGCCAGATTCACATGGGTAGCTACAACATGCTGATACGTAGATTTGTTTTCTTGCAAAATCTACTTGACAGTTCAACTAAGAGTTTTGGTGTAATTAGCCGAGCTTGATTGATTAACTCATAGCCTACACTTACAGAACATTAAATGCCACCTTGAAACCTATTGCCTAGCCAATGTTGCTTTTGGCCCTGTTCCTGCACTGATTCTACCGCTGCACAGGCAGTGACGGATTTAAGGGGGGGGGCAACTAGGTGCAGTTGCCCCTCCCTCGACGAGTTGAAGCAAGTCTGGCGCCCCTTTCTTAGAAAGTGTGTGCCCTTTTTTGAAAATTGTGCGCCACTTTTGAAGAATGGGAATCAGGTGAAAAAATTTTCCGAGACCGATAGGTTAATTTGCTTCAAGGATTACCTCAAAGTTATGTTGTTTATTCTGAAGATGGATCTGAAATTGTTGTATACAGTGTACTCTCATCATCAATTTTTGAAAATTGTTCAGTGCCCCCACTACCAACTGCCCCTCCTTAAAGTTTGCTCTGGATCCGCCCTTGTGCACAGGAACACGAGCCAAACGAGTTGAAAAGAGATCCTAATTAAGGAATGCTGGTACCGCGAGGCAATTATCTTGATTCACGTGGTTAAATTTGCATGTTATTATTTTAAACCGAAGTCAGGAAAACTTTTTTTCAACTACAGGCCTATCGCCATAGGGGGGCGCGTGGGGCATGACACCCCCTTGAAAAATAACTCCATTGTAAAAACGAGGAGTTTTTTGCAATCTTTGGTTCCTTAGTCGGCAAATTTCCAAATTGTCTTCAAATACAGGATGGCTCACCCAATTTGTCGGCAAATGGGACTTGGAGACCCACATTGAGCACAATAGCTAGTCAACACAGCGAAATAGCCTGTGGTTGGCTGCTGGGTTACCATCTGTAATTTTGCAGATTTACCTCTAATATCTTCCCCCAGCTTCTACGACTCAATCTCAATCTCCACAGTTGAATGTATTTGCTAACAGAATAGTTATGGAAGCTACAATGTCCTTTCTGGAAGAAACAAAACGATTTGACTGAATGCAGCTACCCCATATTTATTTTTTATAATTATATTTTCTTTTTTTTGGCTAAATAACCTAAATAACTTTTTTTTGTTTTGTTCCTTGTCCCTTTGTTGGCTTGAGTGACAAAATGGTTAAATATATTGTAAGTGCCATTTATGAGGTAACTCGATGACCTTGTGTCTTTTCCCTCTATGAATGGCACCATATGAAGTGGTTGTTGCCTAGCCTTAATGTTTTAATTGCTTAAATAAAAAAAACATTAGGCGAACATTTAAAAGAAGTGGAACAACTGGGTTACAAGTGGAACAGTACTTTGTGGATAGTATTTTTCAGTATAGGAGAGCTCCAGTCAGGAATTAAAGACATGAAAGCATCCAGAGAAAGCTTGGCTCAGTGATACGCGGAGGCAAAATAACAACTATACATTACAATACACGAGATATATGGTGATATGATAAGCAATATTAGAAATGAATTGACAAACTTATTAGAATAACACACGAGATGTATAAAAATGCAGTTTTATTTACAAAAGCCTGCACCAAGGTAACGTAACTAGGCCGCCATCTGAATGAGTTGGCTAGTAAAGTTACTCAAAAAGCCTAATTAATAAAAAACCTGCTAAACCAAAGGTCCTAGAAATTTTGAACACACATTTTCAGCCTAGGAAAGCATGGTTAATTAGCTTCTAATGAAGAACTGTAAGTTATGCATTCACAAAAGTGCACCGAAAAGAAATTGAAGGGTCTACGAATTGATTATTTGTTTGTTCCCTTTCTTTAAATTTCTTGGCTCTTTATTCTCTATAGCTCTGGGGCAATTTTTCGATGATCTGCTCCCAACCAAAATGCACTTCACCATCATTTCCCATCAAGTATAAAAGCACACAATGAAGCACACAGACACACAAAAACTTGTACACAAGTGAACACACATTAAAGCACTGGTCACTGCAAACATTTAAATAGCGTTTTAATGACCTTTATTGCTTCAGCCATTCTTTTTTCCCTTTAGCCACTTAGGACTAGCCTGCGTGCAGAATATACGGAGGAGAAAAAATCCTATTTATTCTCCTCCATAGAGTCTGCACGCAGGCTACTTAGGACTGATAAAGGAATGTTTATACAGTTCATGCATATAGTTAAAATGTTCGTTACAATTTCTGAATATAGTATATGTAAGGACGTCCATTGTAGCAAAATGCAGCGCTATATTTTCAATACATTAAAATTAAAAAACACATTAATCAGCTGTCGAAGGATACTCTCTGTGTGGGATTAATATGTGATGACTGCATTTCTAAGTTCAGCGACATCTTGGCTGGCTTGAGTTGCAGAAAGCTCATTCATAATCAAGTCGAGATCACGTGTCAATTGCTCGTATTTCTGAGTGGATGATTGCTCCGATACAACTGATGATTGGTCGTTCTCTTCTGCTTCATCTGGAAGTTAAGAATTAAACAGAAGTGTTAGTTTTATCATTTTACAAGGTGCATTAGAAGTGAAATCTTTCAAACAAACATTCTCTGAAAACCATTTTTTTCAGAAATTTAAAATGTCAACAATTTGGTTTTGTTATACTTAACACGATTCTTTGTGTTTATCTATTTTCGGATGATTTCAGACAACTCAACTTTCGATAAGAATTTGGCTATTCTAAAGAATCGTGGTTGTTCGATATATTCGATGTATTCTGAAGTATGGTTGTTCGACAGTTTTCTTTATTAATGTATTCGGTGTGTGAATTTAAAAAGGGGCAATTGACAGCATCCAGGAATCCCTCTGATCATGAGCGGGAGGTGTCAAAAGGGTGAAATTCTGAATGTCAAGGGATCCCCATAAGCACGTAGGCAACTTGTATAAATCAACATCGAATTGGGGAGGGGGGTAGTGGTTTTTGGATGCCAAGAACACCGAATTGGTGCAAAATCCCAATTTGGAGGCCGTAGAAGCACAACATTTAGGAAAAAACAAAATAAAAGTTGCACTGTCAGCTCCACTAGGGCAATATCCTTGCACTGATATTAATTACCCTGGTACTGCTTACTTGTAGGTCTTTGAATAAACAACACTGCTACTGACCTTTGCTTAGCTCATCAACCAGCACAGACATCGCCGAAGTGATATCATCAACAGCATGAAGTAAATCTGCT
Organism: Rhopilema esculentum; assembly: GCF_013076305.1. The sequence continues at coordinate 4,639,999 of NW_027019541.1, read as the reverse complement.
CTGAGATTTCGGCAAGAGGAATCTTGACCCGGGCGTTTGCCAAACGCCTCTCTTACATCTCCATTGACGCCGCTGAGCGAACCAGAAGGTTGTTGTGAATGTGTTGGGGATTGGCTTTGGCTGCCTCTCGGAAGTGTTCCTAGTGCTCTTTCACGAAGAGACAGATTGCGCTGCAAGCCTCGAGGAGATGACTGGTTATTCTGCAAAGCAAAAATTACAAGGCTGCAAAAACGGTTGTTTGCAAGGTCGACGCCAAGTTCTCTGCTTATTGGCCGCCATTGAGCAGCATCTTAGGAATTGAAATTAAATTTCATACAACAATGTGTCTTGTTACGAAACTCAAAGGAAAAAGCAGAACTGTAATATTTTTGGGACATGTGTTTCACATTTTAGGTAGGCTCAACATATTGAAATTCTATTCAAATTTTGCCAAGCATGAACCGTAAAAATAGTGATTACACCATGTTAATATGTTGCTTAAAATGTGATTTTCGCTTCCAGATAAACAGGAAGAAATGAGATAAACTTGCATACACATATCAAACTTAACGGTCTTTGCGCAAGCGTAACCGCAACCACAAATGCTTCAACAGTCACAGTACGTTATTTTGCTGTTGTATCTTTTACTGATAGCAGAGACAGATACTTTAACACTTGATCTCGGAAGGAAATGATGGACTTTCTGGAAACGAGACAAAACAATCAACTTTCGTAGAAATCATTCACCTTTTGCCCGCAGTCATTTGAAGAACTTTTGTCATAAGCATTGTCAGTTTTTCTCGAAAAACTGTGTAATATGACAAGATTGTAGATATTTGAACAGAAATTGAATCAAATAGAAATTCAGTATTTATCCCCAAGTTGGAAAAATGAGTCCATCAAAATTTTGCTTTCATTTCATTTACAAGCGCATTTTTTGGCTTTTTGTTCTCCGCAATCCGATTGCCTTCAAGGTTACAGTAAACATTTCTGCATGGAAACATCAATTTTTCGATTTTTTCACATTCAAGTAGCCGAAATTTCAAGGCACACAATGATACCATATTTGGCACACAATGATACTAAACTAACAGAAATTTTGAAAATGGAAAAAATCCCATATAAATGAGGATTTCCATCATTTTTTTACAAAACTTTCAGTTGAGGGCTAAAAATCTGTTGACCTATCAAGCTGATTATCGATGCTTTGCGGTTGTGGTCGCATGTCTCATTAATAATAATGCATGGCACATCCATATATTCCATGTACGGCTTATTGATCTTAAAGCTTCAAGTCAGTTCACCCGGATTACACTGTGGTTTAAGAGTGTACCTTGCAAGTGCGGATCAGTAAAATCCCGTTTTCTCCGGACTTACAATTCCTCTACATACAGGTACGAAAAAGCTATTTGTACCCAAGGAACCAATCAAATGGTTCAAAAATTTGCACACGGCTTGGACAGATGTCTGGTAAGCAGAGCGTGTCACAAAATTTTTGTGTTTGCTCTGGTCCATCTTTCAAAGCAAATTACAGCTATGAGAGGGAAGAACAATTGTTTGCCAGTTTTTGACAGGGAATAGTTTCAAAGGGAGGAGGAATTTGAAAAATTTGAAAAAATGAAAGAAGAGTACAAGGATCTGCGCTTTCTGCTGATATAAGTCAGATTTTGTTATCTCAAACGCAAGGGTACAAAATAGCTTTGAAGGTGGTACACTCTTCAAAGCAATAAATTTGCCTGGAAAGTATCATTTTACAATATTTGCCAATTATTTTGATATGGTTGGAATCGCCACTTTCTTGTACATCGAATGATGTATAGTTTAATCTGATTCCGGTAATAGTTTTGCTTTTAGGGAGAGAAAAACAAATATCCTGCTAAAAACGTATACCGTAACCTTAATACCTTAGGTGGTAGGTACAATCACTGCCAAAAGTCTTGGAACACTAACGTAGATTTTCAAAAGGCAAATTCAACCATCCCCCTCTCCCCCTAGGAACAATGTTGATTTACTATAGAAAAAAGAAAGGGGTTATGGGGTACGCTTTTTTGTGGATTTTTTGTGATTTTTATATACTTTCAACATTGTTTTGGGGGGAAAGGGGGCGGAAGTGGTAGTATTCAAGAAAACAAATGAGAAATAGAAAAGCACAGCGCAAAGTGTTTGGTGTTCCATGTAATTTTGGCAGTGATTGTAAGAGAATTGAAAGAAAAGGACAATGCATTTCGTCGAAGAAATTATGACGAGGCCGAATCGCGTGCTCGACTGCGCATGCTATGTAAAACAATATAAAAACTTCCGTGAATCCGCATCCATGTGAATCCGCATCCATGTGAATCCGCATCCATGTGAATCCAAATCCGATTGGGGAATATTTCTTTATCCGGTGACGTTTGATCGCGCTGGCTGCTACCATCTCTAAATGCGGGTATGAGGAGTTTTGATTCCAAAAGAAGAGTTAACGGATTACTAAATACCTGATACAGTTTAACTTAATCCGCCGGTCCCTCAAAGAACGTTATAACAGGATTACACTGTAGTATGACAGGGACTAAGATAGTGTGACAGGGCCTAGGACAAAGTAGCCTTTTGAGTCATCGCCAACTATGATTTCGTCAACATAATAGCAAATTTGCAGGGAAATAAATACGAATAATTTGTTTCTGGCGTACGATCTCAAAATGTTGAGAATTCGTCATCAACGTGCTGATAACGGTCAAAATCTTTTGAATTTGCAGATTCAAAAGGCTTATTCGAATAGACCATCTCAGAGTTCGTCATGATAGAAATATATTGTTCGATGGCTTGCTCAAATCGTTCAGGTGGGGCAAAACAGTGCAAAATTCATGGTGGATAGAGGTCTTAACTCTCCTTTAAAATAGAGAAAAATACTTTAAAAGTGAAAATCTGAACTTCGTTTATAAACCACGGACTTTCACCTACAGCAGAAATTACAAATCTTGATGTTATAGGCCGCCATTCTATTTATTGTTGCTATAAGGCTACACGAATCCTATTGACGAGGCCTAAATATTATACTAACCTAACCTTGCTTTCGTTTGTATATAACACTTTTGTTTGATAGTCCAGCCAGTGATTAATCTCAACACGAGTTCCTCGTTTTCTGTTTGCACATTTTAATTAAGCCTGCTACATGTCGATGGGGGGAGGGAAAAATGAAAGGCGTACTGCAAACCTGAGGTTTGTATATGAAGTTGTTCTGGGGGTCTTTTTAAGCAGGCTACAGGCAGCGCTGGGAAATGGTCAAGAACGTTGAGAAAGAGAAAAGAAATTGCGGCGATACTTTAAACATATGAATATATATATATATTTATATTTGTCTTTATCTATAGATAATTATCAGATTAATTACTTAAAGTTCCCCAAACATAAAACAAAGTACATAAACAAACTATGATAACAACAAAAGCGAGATAGTATGTCATCTGATCAACTCTATAACTCACAAGAGCGGAAAAAACTAGCAACGCACGATTGCAGTGAGTTCGCGTTTGGTCCTCGACCCGTAACGGGCCCCATAGGGTGCCCTGTTGGATGCGCGTCAAATATGTATTAGCAAGCGGTTACAGAACGAACACTTTAAAAATAGGTTTAACAGTTAGATAATGCATAAATAAGCCTAACATCAAATCCAAACTGGTTCCATCCATTAGCAATCAAAACAACTTCAAAACGAATTTCAAAATGAATTACAATCTTGTAGAAATTGCGGAATACAAAAACGAACCTTTAAACGTGCGAGATGCAAAACTGATTAAACGAAATATTAAAAAGAGAAAGATGCGTTTGACAAATATCAAGGCGAGGCAGAATCAGGCAAACGAGATGAACGTCTCCTTTCATAACCTTGCTGCACGCAAATAGCTTCCTATTTTAATTCCTTTCAAACAGCTTCCACTTATCCATTTTTTCAGATAAAGATACTTTGAAAATTGCAAACGATATAATGGTACAAGGTTTTATTATATCCACATCAAAGGATTCCTGATACATGCAGGGAAGCGATAGAAACAAAATATTTCACCTCCCAGTCGGGTTTAAAATCCACGAGGTTTATATTGAAAAGGGGGTAACAAAACAGCAGCAAATAGCAGGAATTACAGCAGTTTTCCTGCCAAAATACATTCTAGATAAGCAAATCTACATCCTACGACTGCAAAGTTTTTAAACCCCAGGAAAAACATTCTGCATTTCCCTCTCTCAAACAAGCCCTCTAGTTTCTGTTTTCTTTCTGTGTCTCTGCATAAACCCAATTATTGTTAAATTTTATGCCTACCATTAACCTCCTTTATCGTCTATAAGTCAAATTGATCTGTACTATAAAACAACATCTCTCCACTAAGAATGACGTTCAAAATAAAGTTGTGACCATAACATAGGGGGCTCCTTATTTGCGGGCTTAGGATCATCTTTAAAAATTAATTAACAGGAGTCAACAATTAACAAAGGGGGAGGAGGAGAAGAAATTTGGTTTTTCCAGTATATGAAATGAAATAATTTTTCAAAAACCGATTAGTTTCTCAATATGTTTTCATCTTGTATTGAAGGTCAAAATCCATTGTGGCAGACAAAAAGTAACACCGATTTTAAGGCAAAGGATGAAATTATGGCGCCCCTGTGGTGGTTTCAATCCATTATGCAACGAATATAGACGAAAAATACTTCGAAAGTTAAGAAACAGGCAACAAAGAAAATACCATTAAAGCTATAAAATTGCCATCCACCAGATAACTGCTAGCCAAATGGCAACCCAATCAAGCTGCCCTTCCTCACCCCTCACCTTTCCATTCGCACCCCGTCTACAAAAGGACTTTTATTGTGACGCAAAAATGTATTCTTTTGGAGAGCTGAACAAAAACTGTCTGTGGTTAAACTTGGTTAAAATTGCATCTACAGCAAGGATGGGTTGTATGGCACTGCTCACTTTGTTAAAAAAGTTGTTTAGTAAAAATGTTCTTATTGTGACCAATCACATTACAACTCTTCACAATGCAAAAACTGTCAATCAATTAAAATAATTCGCGAGCAACGTCCTCAAAAGGGGGGAGAGCGCTCCTCGCCATGATTGCATGCTGACTACAAATTGCCATATTGGTGCAAGCATTTATCTGGTGGGTTATTCTTTCATAAAAATTATTATTATTATTATTACAAATCATTATTTGGTACATTTTGTCGCTGATAAAGTGCACTTGTCTGTACAGATTATGCTTGAGTGCAATGTGCTGAGCTATTCTCCCCCGTCCGAGGACTCGCCACTCTACGAGAAAGAAAACAGATGATTTTTTAGCCGTGCTATGTATGACACCGAGTAGGGTTGGCCAATGGCCATTCACCATTTGTCAGAACGGCTTCCCAACCCTATCCAGTGATCTTAGTAAAAGCTCTTTTATCTAAACGATACTTGAATTTCTAAAATCGCAGATTTTGTAGTAAATTCTCAGTTAATTCTACAAAAGCCACAATAGCAAATCGGCCTTTCATGTGGTACTGTTTCAGAAATTTCTCATATACTTGTTATTTGTCCCTTCAAAGGAGTAGCTTATTGCCTTGATGTCTCTGACAGCATCCCTACCAAACCCCCATAAAGAGGGAAAGTGGCACATGGATTTGCCTTGATGGGATTTTGGATAATCAATTTCATTGTGTTAGCAAAAAAACCTTTGAAACACGCTCGACGACAAATTCGGTAGCAACCACAGCAAATGGTACATTAGATTCTGCAAACTCATACGCGATGCAAAAACTGCCTAAATGTGAGAGAACCATTCCTTGATGAAAGGTTTTTTTGGAAAAATGAAACACCCTGTTCCATTGGCACATCTAAAGCTCCGTTTTGAAATACTCTTTTACATGATGTTGCTTCATTATGGCTTTTTGTTAAAGTAGAGAGGCAGGCGAATGTGTTATGAAATAGGACACTACATGCCTCGATACGAATAGTAAATGGCCTGGCTTGCATCTCTGAAAGGGACTTTGATTTAGCGAAAAATTTGTACATATTGCAGAAGTACGTATATGTTCATGTTAACAAGCAAATCCATCACACGATGGCTAAAAACATGCCATTTCCACTGAATATTCCATCTTGATGCTCCAAAAAACCACGTACTTCATTAGCGAAATGCATTTTCATACAAAACTCGTTGGAAAATGAGCTGATGCTGGATGATGGCCGAAAGACGCTCGAGTCAATAACACGAGATGTTTCATAACTGGCAGAGAATAAACGTGCTTGATTGTCTTGGATCTGACCAGTGGCGTTTCTAAAGAGGGAGGGGCAGGGGGCCATAGCCCCCTAGTTTTGCTCATGTTAAAAATTTGATGTTTAATTCAATAATTGTTCAATCGCTTTTTGGAATCTTTCCGGGTTGCTCTATTTTATTTTGGTAAATGCGATCTTTCTTGTATTTATTCAACAAGCTAGGAGCCCTGATAAGCGAGGTGAACATCAATGAAATTTTGGCTCCTTTCTGCAGTTACCAGGAAAAATTCATTCTTGACAATCATTTCACTCTTTTTAATTCTATATTTGTTATATATGATCACGAAGATAAACCTTCCCAGGATAGGTCCAAACCAAGCTTCTCCGCATCCCATTGTAAATCCTTTTCGCTCTGGAACCCAGCGTAGGGAAATACCAATACCATTCCAGTATACCTTGGCAATCTACTAATGCTTATCGAAACTCTATAATTTGAAATTTTATGTAACAGAATGATTTGGTTGATCTAATATACTATGGAAAATATACATAACTACTATGGAAAATTTGCCAATCAACTTTAGAAAGCTATTTAGCCTTTTATTCTTAGATGTATAGTTCTTCTGTTGATATTCTATATTTCATGTATTATTGTTAAAGAGGTAACGACTCAGCGGAGTAACGAGCCAAAGTCACCTTTAGTTAAAGAACAAAGGGTCCCCAACCTTAAAGGCCCCCAAGCAGCAATGTTTTTTGATATTTTTTCTAGGGATCTCGACTGCCTTCGTTAAGCCACTTATAAAACTATTGGGCATTATGATAAAGATAAGCAATGTATGTTTAGCATCTGAATTGGGCTTAACCCTATGAATGTTGTAGATATTTAAATGCAGCTTCTGGTCATCTCTAGAATGTTTTAGTTCCAAAATTTTTCTTGTGGCCTTTACAAAGTCGTTGATCGATCTTAACATTGAAGTTTATTCAGCATGGAAAGAGTTGTACAAAGGCCATACTTTTCTAGGGGGCGCCAAAATTGTTAATCTGTAGCCAATTTTGAGGCTACACACCACATTTTTTACACTGTTTCACAAAATAATATAACTTAAAGCTTGCCCCTATAACTTAAAGCTGCCCCCGGTTAGCCCCTACCAGATTTTTAAGGCTAGATTCGCCACTGGATTTGACCCAATAACGCAGAAGTATGTTACTGCATAAATTTCCCCGCGTTTCGAGCTTTGATTAAATTTGCAGAATATCAGAACAATTCAGCCAGTACTTATTGCAGTACATAGAAGTATACCTGTTTGAAACCCTTTCAATGACTCAACTGTGCAATGATTGTACCGACTGACTCTGCTTTGTTTAAAAGGAAGCAGTTGTAGTGATGACAATGCTACTACACCTTTCTTACAGCAGCAACTAAAAACGAGGAGGCCTCACAAAGCACCTTCATAGACAGGAGTAGGGCCAGAAAAAACAGGTCACAGAATGCCTTTTCCTGTGTCCATTGCTTGTGTCCCCAATTAGCTTGTAAGCTAAATATTTTTTGACACATTAATAAAGTTTTTGATTGATTGATTGATTGATTTTCCTTGGAAATTCGGGATTTGAGGTGGGTTCGAAGTACACTGAAGAAAACTCTTGCCAGAATCACGAAATCTAAAAAAAGAACGAAAAAATGAAACTCACCTTAAGCAACTTCATCAGGCCTTCCAGTTGCACCATCAGCTCGCGGCGTGTCTCTTGTAAAGCTAGCATGCGCATCTCCAGTTCATCTTTACGCTGCCGCAAAACTTTTAACTCTGTCAGTACAGTAGGGCTCGTCCCAGCCTGTTGGGCATTTTTCACTGTCTGGTCGTGTTCCACCTTAAGCTTCCGTATTTCACGAAGCAATGAACTATCATTCGAAAGATAAAATAGCGATTCAAATCTTCCTGATCACATTCATAATAAGATGGATCTATAGAAGTCATTTTTAAGGTGATATTAATGCAAGACGACTCTATGGCAGAAACATGCAGTGGTGTAGTGCTTTCGGCATCAACAAGGGGAGCTCAGCCCCCCTGAGTCTCCCTTGCTCTACACCCCTGGAAATATGGTGTCAACGAGGGAACTTGATTTACCATAAAGAACTGATCACAAAAGATATTGTCGCTACGTAAAGCCATTAGCTGATAAGGGTATTTAGAGATTAATCTGACCTACAAAGAATTACAGTTTAACCATTGAGCAACAACCCAGCAACAACAACATCAACAACAACAACATTAACAACAACAAGAAACGCGGGAATAATTGAATAATCGTTGTCAGTATCCATAATTTGTGAATGAGAAGCTTTAAGATACGGCTTTCAACCGGACACTTTAGAGAACTTATCTTGTAATGAGGAAGTCAGCAGAATCTTAGCCCTACGTCACAGACCAAATGGAATATCGATTATCCTTGCTAAAAATAATCTAAACACTGTAATATTAAAATTCAGAAATCCATAACACCGGGGATTAACTAATTACTTAGATCATAAACTTGGTGTCTTCTCTCCCCTCCACACGGGCAATGTTAATTACATAGGGCGAAAATACGGCAAACGGCAACTCAAGCTAAAGGGAGTTGAAATATTTTACAGGTGAGACAATCTGCAGAACTTCGCTTTTCAGGTAAAAATTACAGACAGTTCACTCCATTCCCTTGAAACATTACTGATAAGAATGTATATTTGGGCGGAAAGAGGGGTAGGGATACTGGTGAGCACTTTTTGCGAAATAAATAAACTGAATAATTTCAAGAAGCTGTAATGTGTTAAATTATCAGTTTAATAGTTACCGATTTCTCTCTTCTAAATTAGCAATCATATCCCGTTGCTCTTTCGAAATCTCGCCACTGGTTCCTGCCGATTCCTGCAAAGAATATGATCAAACACAACTCAAATGAGATTCGAGAAACACTTATCTCGCAAAACAACCCATTCCCTCATCAAAATTCAAGCTATAATTATAATGTTGCTAAGTCACAAATGACAACTGTGGGTTTGATCGAAATATCCCTTAAATCTTAATTCTGTATTAAGTGATCTTATTCAATAGATTTAAGATGCGAAGAGCGCACCTGCTTGTCACCACAAAGAGAAATTCACTTAATTGATTTTTATAAATAATGATGAAACAGTCAAACTCCAAAGGAACAACAGCTGACAGATTCCAAAGCTCGCTTTCAATCATATCTTCGTAAGCAAAGATGCTCCAGACGAGTTCGAGTATACCACATGTTGCTAAGGAGAAGCTGCTTAGTGAAAGTAGAGTCTGTTTCGTGAAAGTAAACGAGTTTTCCTTTGCAGTGTGCAACCCTCAAATTAATATACCTTCTTTATTTTCTAACTTCTCTGCAGTTCTCTAACGATCGCATAAAGCGTGAAACTAGGAGAAGTTAGTTAGATCCGTCCAGCTCGATCCGTCCTGCTCTATACACCAAATACCGTGTACAGCTACGCAGGGGTGTAGAGCTAGGGGGCTGAGCCCCCCTTGTTAATGCCGAAAATTGGCAAATTTCTACTTTTGCTATTGTTTTTTTTGCAAAATTTGTGCAAGAGCCCCCCTTGTTATTTTGATAGCACTACACCACTGCAGCTACGCTTTTACGGCATCGAGCACTTTATGACAGTCCAATAAACAGCAATTTTTATTACTTTCATTAAGATATGACACGATATGACACGATATGACACGATATGACACGATATGACACGATATGATACGATACGATACGACACGATACGATACGATACGATACGATACGATATATGATATATGATATATGATATATGATATAAAATAATACGATATGACATGAAAACAGGGATAGCTTACCGCGCTGTGGCTTGCTAGCCTGAAAGAATAAAATTTATGCTGGTTAAATAGAGAAAAACTCATTTATACTACATGATATGAAAAGTAATACATAAACACTTAAAAAATCGACGGAATCTCATTCTCTTGTCCTGTAATACCAGACTTAGCAAGTATTTCATACTACCGTATTTCAAAGGGTTTTCAATTTTTTTTTAAATTTCTAGCATTCTGCAAATCGTCTGGGTGACAAGGTAAGGGGAAACTTTGTGTGTGTGTATATATATAAATATATATATATATATAGCTTTTTTTATCAAATACTCGCATACTTGTTTCTGTACATGTCGCACGCATGACCGATGACCATTTGATGTTTACAACATGCTGCTAATAAAAATGGGGTCAAATCTTCTTTTCGTAAAGTTATTTTTCAATCTGCTTGCATGTACGTGCAACGCGAGTCTTTAATCAAACGTGACCGGGTAAAATAACAAAACTTTGTGTGCTTTTGCTTTCTGTAAAATAGTTTCAACACGCCATAACAAAGTCATCGTTCCTACTTCTAATTTCACAGGGCACACTCTGAAGGTTATACTTGTATCACATCGTATTTCAATTCTTCCCTTCAGTTTTTACCATTTCATATTCAACAAAACAAAGGAGAACCAAGTCAATTTAATGGAAAAGTACGAAACATCAAGTATAATCTCGTATCTTGACAAAAATTAATCTTAAAATATGTGAATTTCTTTTACATATGATTTGTTAGAAAGAAAACAAGCGGTAAGCTTTTGATTAGGCACTTATAGTTCCCAAGCCACACAAAATCTTGGTTCTAACACGACCAGAGGTCCTTTGCTGAAAACGTTGGCGTCATCACACTCCTTATAGACAAGTAGCACACAAGTTTTGACGTATTCGATGTCCGTATTAAAAGCCGAGCTATCCCCGATCATTGTGTCATGCAAAAACATAAACAAAACTTTAACATAAACACTGATGTTGACTTCCAAATAAATTTGCCAAAATAAAAGAGGATTGTGAAAATGCTACGAAATCCCAGATAAGGAAACCTGCCGTCTGAATTAATGTCTACAGAATCATTATGATGTCCAAAATATAGTCAATAGGCCAAATCTAAAAGTGCAAGGACCTCTTTGATGATGGTGGAGGTCGAGCCATTGAATTATATCAACTATCGAAATTGCTTTGCTTGTGAAAATAAAAAAGGAGAGAAGAACAAAACAAAAAATTAAAGCAGGGCAAAGCGAGATATTAAAGTATTTTCGACCCAACCTAAGAGTATACTCGTCGGATATTGCTGAAAGGAAAGCAGAAATCAAGAAGCGGATTGTAATTAATGTGAGACGAAGAATGACGTGTTGACTGAACGTTTTCAAGTTTTGCTATACCAAAGATATAAATACAAAGCAAGGGGAATTAGACATGTGAAACCGAACAATCAAAATCAACTAAACTTACATTACTAGAGAAAAAAGTATCAAGGACTTACTTTTGAGCATATCTTGCTATTAAGCGGTGTTCGTCATCCATTCTAGAAACAGAAATATTTCAAATCAATATTATAAATCAACAAACAGCAAGAAAATTTGAACATGACGTCACCGGTACCTGCTTATGGCGCTCACTGGTTTAGATTAATTCCAGATGCTTTCTCATTAAAGCACTTCTGAGCGAATCTTCAATATTCTAATGCATTTTGAGGAGCATTTGTAGGAACAAAACCTTGCACGCGTAATCGTCGGCCTTCAGAAACTGAGAAACCCAGAAGATGAAAGCCACAACAAAGTTTACCGCGAGGAACCCGGTCTTTCACCAGGCGCGCTTTCCCTAAAATTTCGCCCTTTTCTGTCTTTCTCTCTGGGATTTTTTCAGTTATTTCTTCCCCCTACTTTTCGCGTCTCGTAACTGGTTGTATTAAAACCAAATAATGACATTCCCCCCTCCTTTCACCCCGTTTGTTACTCCTCCCCCCTTAATTATTGTTCATATTTCCTCCTTTTTGGCTTTAACGTCGTTTGGGAGTCTTCCCTATCTGGCTTTTTAGTTTAAAAGTATGAGGTTTTCCTCAAGTTCAAGGGCATTTCAAAACTTACATCCACGATATTATATAGCCTTCTGCCCATTATATGTTTACTGCAATCAGGGGCGGGGCAATCAGGAGTTATTGTCTTCAGTCCTTAAAATTAGACAATCAAATTTATCATAACCATTTATTTTTCTCCTTAAAGTAAATACATTTAACTTTCTCCTCCCAATAAACACAGGACCGCATCTGGTCGTTCTCACGCCCAAAGCTACGAATTAAATCAAAATAGAATAAATTCAAAGACCCGTGAACAGGATGATTTTAAAGTATGTCGTCCGTGCCGCACAAATATGCAGGGACCTTTGTTATGCAAATATTTCACCGAATTTTACCAATCGCTTTTCATCTTATATTAGTTATCATATTTGTGGGGCACGAAAAGTCTGTAAACACTATGTTAGATTACTGTGCCGCACAACTGCTGGAATGGGAACAAACAGGGTGAAAAGAGTATTAATTTGGAAAAGATGTAATTATTTGGTTTTAATATAGCAAGTAATGAGACATGAAGAGAAGAGGACGAAATAACCGAAAAAATCCAAGAGGGAAGGAAAGAAAGGTAGGAAGAAAACAAGAGTAAAACTAAAGGGAAAGGCTGTACTTGAGGAAGACAGCAGGCATGAAAAATATGACAAAGAAATGAAAAGCGGTTAGCCCGGAGAGGCGGAACTAGCAAACAAAAGTACTAGAAATGTCGGATAATGCCGAAAGGCAAGCAGAATTATACAACCAGAGGCGGTTGGAAAGTAACGGGGGAGAAAATATGTTGTGCTTGATTGAATTTTATAAAATTGTGCTGTAGCAAAGGTCTACACGAGAAGCAAATGGAGATACCCGTGCAAAACCGAAGAAGAAAAATCAATTAGCCTCGTGTAAATCATCTATATCAGATACCTAAAGCCTGCTACATAAATTAACAGTAAAGATAATTAATATTATTCAGAAAGATCAATTAAAAATTGCTAAAAAAGTTCATGATCAACCTATTTATCAGCAGTTTTTCCAAGACGTGTGGATCCTTGTCTTCAAAATTTCATTTTGGTGATTTAAATCCCCTTTATTGACGAACACGTCGTTTTTTCTAACCCTTCGACATGCCGCTTTCAAATTTTCTCACAAAAACATATTCATAGGAGAGCCAAAAGCTTTCTCTCATATGTCAAGGTAAAATAGTGATTGCTTTTCAACATAAACTTATTACCAGGGCCGGTGCAAGTAAAAGTCCGCCTGTATAATGTGGGTAACCTGGATCAAACGTAGGTGAAGATTAACCAGCTGTATATGATTTAAATGATGGCGCTCAGGTTTTCATGCTTATACTGTTGAATCCCGTCAAGTTGTAGCTCTTATGACTGGGATTTCCATCAAACCGGTTCATCAAACCGGGCTGATTTTTCCATTCCCGTTGGATATTCCTGTATTTTTAAAGACAAGAGTCGTTTCCCGGACATGTCTGATATTCGCTGAGATAGACAACTTCCTTACATGTCTTGAAGGTCCAATTTAACGGGATTCAACCATGTGTATTCAAGTTGATCCCGTTCGACAACGACAAGAGGTAATGTATATCACGCATGCGCAAGAGCTGATTTCAAGCCTGGGTTATTGCAGTCAGATGGATTTATAACAACATAGTCCGGTCTTAAAGCTACTTACCGACCCACGGATTCTTGGGACATGATACCGCTTACTTCACCATTTGAGCTTTTAAATGATAAAGTGCTGTTTGGGCTTTCATGATCTGAATACATGCGACTGTTCATCGTTCCCATTGGTGAAGCAATATCTGGCGGCATGGCTGGGCTATGAAAGTAAAGACACGCGCATTAGAATAAAAGTCGACATTTCAGAAGAATATCAACCGCAAATTAACCGGTCAAAATTCTTCAAATAAACATAAATAGAAAGGTTGGACAGCAAATCACTTGACTAAAAGTTTGTACTTTTTGCAAAAAATGCACAATTTCAAGAGAATAACCATCAGTAAAGCATCTTTTTATTCGGTTTTAGCACCCCACCCCCACTATTTTAGACCCCCACCCTTCTTAAGACTCCGCGGTGCCTGAAAGTTTCCTTTAGGTTGGATTTCTATAAACAAGGGTATTGGAGAGTTAGTCAATGCCGAAGAAAAATACAGCGATTTGATAAAAAGCTAGAGAAACTCCCATTGTAACAGATTGAAAATACAAAGGTCAAGTTTTAACAGCTTAGGGAAAACAAAAATAATACAAAAATATTAAGATATAAAAATATCTATTTTACAAATGCATCCTAAATCAATCGAAATCAGGACAGGGAGTCTCGTTACTCCAGCCTATAACATGTGAACGCATGCGCAGAAATGGAACGGGTACTGAAAAAAAAGCAAAAGACATTGTCTTCTGTGCAAAAAAAGCAAAAGACTGGCACATTGGTACAGGCATAAGAAAATATCACAGAGAATGGCATTGGTGCAGTATCTATCTACAGATGTTATGCTGAAAGAAACATCAGAAGTGCAGGTACATAGAGAACGCAGGGCAAATACGACAAAAATTCCAAACGAGCACGATGCCCAAGATATGTGAGCAGCGGGTTCAGACGCCATGTTTACAGAATGTACATGAACACTAAATTTACTGCACGAAATTGTCTGAATATAAATCTTGGTATACTTGATGTACATTGCAGAGAATATAGAAAAGCAAATACCCCAGAGCACATCCCAGCTGCTCCACCTAAGCGCTCGAAACCGATGTTGTTTTTAACCTAATTAGTTGTAATCTCCAGCCAGTTTGAGACAAATATAAACAAGAGATTTAATAAGCTCGTTTTGTGGCTACATGCTTCCTGTTGTTTCTAAATGGATAAGAAATTACCGTTGAATTCCTTGGCGTACAGGGTAGTGCATTTCTTTATCCGGTGACACCAAACCCAGAGCAGTTTCTTGAGAGATAATGACGTCAAGGAACTCTCGAAGATCCTTTACATATCTCTTGGAAGTCTGGTTTTCTTTCCGATAGCTTAGCGCTAGCATGTAGTAAAAAGCAGAAGACTCTCTCTGCCTCATAATCAACGGTATCATGGTTCCGTCAACACGAACTGAGCCACGTTTGAGACATGGTTTATGCTGAAATCAGCTTCTGAATCTTTTCGAAACTTTAACCGCTGGCAAATTCATTTCTTAGTTCAATAAAGCACAGCAAATCGACGAGTTACTTCAAAAAAGCTTTTCTGCGGTACACTTCAAGGAAAACTATTCACACATCTAATAATTCCAGTTGATGAATTTATCAAGCTTTCAAGAGACAGGTGGGTCGTGGCTTAACCGTATCTAGAAATTGGACCTTGTATCGACAACAATCGTGAATTCGTAGTTACAACAAAATATACTGACTGCTAGTTCTAATGTTATCGTATAATCATGAAGTCCATATAGAACGGACATTTACGGCAGTTAAACTGAAGAAAACTAACCATCCTTGACTTCACTGTAATCAATCTGTTCTTTCTTATCAAGAAGCGTTGCACAAATTCATCTGAAAACTGGCAAAGTTGAATGTCAAGCTTGAATCTTACATCCTAAATAGCATTTTTGTGAACGTTTGAGCATGATGACACCGGATATCAGAATAAAATGTGTCACATATGTTTAATGTCTGGCAGGAGTATTGGAAATAACAAGTCTGCGAAATCCAGTGTGAAATCCAGTAGTTGTAGGTCCTAAGTATCAATAAAAAACAACTTGTACGGGTCCACACTGTTCAATGCTGAAAATTCTCCATAGGGATCTTAAGTATCAGCACCAATAAACAGTATTTTTCTTTCTTAGCTCACCAAGATGGTGGCCATTCAAAAATGTTCAGAAATGGGTGTGGCGATACGAGATCAATTGTAAGGGCAAAAATATGTCGCTTGCAGCATTTTGATATTGGTTGATCCAGGCTTTGAAAGTGGTCGAATTCGTACCTCCAACGTCCAGTTCAAAGATACAAGGCAAACATAGGTTTTACAATATCACCTTCATACAATATTAGAAACGGGTTCCTTTAATGTATGGGCAGAGCAATCCAGAATGAAATCAGATATCAGCGAGAAATAGGTTTCTTGAAAAAATTTTGCAGTCACACATTAAATATTCAGCTCCACATGGCACAAGTTTTTTGAAAATGCCGACAGCATGACGCCTATCCAATATCCATTGCTTGTCTATTCTTTTATGTAAATTTGCTACACGATCAATCAAACGCAATCTTGAATGTCTAGATATACAGCATGACAACGAGGTAAGACCGTTCAGACGTAAGACCAGCACTGGGCTTAATCTGGGCAGAGCTTTCTCTAATCAGAGCATGTGCAACAGTTATGAGATAAAATGTCGTATTCGGCATACAATTTGATAAGATGCAATATGCAACTAAACTATAAAGTTACCTGTTGTGAGCAGATGTACATACGAATAAAGATATCATCACAAAGAAGACCACACGTTAAATATTAATGTTTGGTTGTACCTAAGCCGAGAAAGCCATTTTTGTTTTCTCCACGAAGCCTAAAGAATACCCGCAACACAAAAGGAAAACACATATTGACTTTAAATCTTAATTCTTAGCTGAATTTAAGGAGAAACAGCATGAGAAGAAAGTGGAACACGAAAAACCCTCACTAAGACGGATCGAAATAAATAGAAAAGATGATAGAATATTTCAAAAGCAATATTTGAAAAAATGAAATCGCAAAATCTTGGTTTACTTTGTCGAAGAGACCTGTATTTAGTAAACCCGGTGTGAAGTGATTGACTAGGCAACGAGAATTTATTGCCTGCAATGCTTTGATTCAATATATTATCTATAAAAATAATACGCTAAAGCAATTTCATCAAAGCAGAAATAGCCAGACACCAGACCAGAGTGAATCTGACGTCTCTCTGCAAAGAAGAATTTTCTTCAAGATACTTTGGTGTCAAGTGCTCCAGTTAAAAGGGGCCAACTGCACGAAGTACAAAATAATATTTCAGGGTAATTTGACACGTTTGATTTTTTAACAATGATGTTCTAAAGGGCTAAAATCTATTTGTTCAAATAATGATGCCATTTAATGTGAAGCATCGACTCAACCTGTGCATCAATTCTCGAAGCTAAAGTTCTTCCTTGAATAGGCTCTCAGATTCAATCTTTCCAGTGATCAATCTCTAAAAGCGCTGCTTGGTCGAATAATGTCATACAAAACATTACAATGTTTGGCTATCTATCTAATTCTCAGTCAAAAAAGTCCCTAGTCATGGATTAATAGAAGGAAAGAATCCGTGACCAAAGGTCACAAGCAGTTTCCAATCACTAACGAATAAAAGAAAATAAACCCCAGACAGACACTAAGAGCTTGAGTCAGAAGTCGATTAAACTTTAACAAACAGATAAATTGAAATTCAGAAAAAAGATCTTGGTAATAGCCACTGATAAGGAAAGAAGCCAGGTCGATTGCTTATCTGCGATCATTGAGTAGAGACCAAAGAGCAAAAGATATTGAAAGATATCTAGATCATAAACGGGTAATTCAATATCGTAATAAACGGAAGATGATAGTGGTGATAGCTTGGTAAATTTTCTTTTTTTAGATACTTGAATAATACCAATACGTATTAACAGGGCCAGTATTCTTACTCTCTATTTGTGAGTTAACTTGGATGTATTTAGACTTTCCCAAAGTCTTTCTTTGTGAAATTCGTAAGGCATTCGTACAACTGCGAGGGCATATCTAAACTGCGGATTCTATCGCCTCCTCCGCAGTTTAGATATGCCCTCGCAGTTGTACGAATGCCTTACGGATTTCACAAAAAAAAGACTTTGGGAACGTCTAGTATGAATTCAACTCATACAAAAAAGTTGAGAAAAAAGTAATAATATTCCGAATTCCTGATAGAATTGACCAAAACTAATATAGGACACTGAAAACATGCAATTCAGTAACTATCAAAATAAGTCCCTTAATAACTTACATTGCTTTACAATACTACCTGCTGATTTTCTATTGACGATGTAAATAAACACTTTCAAAAACAAAAGGAAGAAGATTTCGGACCACAATAATTATTCAACTTTTACTTATTATTTTGAAAATACCACGAAAAAGCAGATGCATGTCATAATTAAAGTAGATTTCGTCCGCGTCACCTCAGATGTCGAAAAATATCCAAAGGTAAGATCAATAAAAAACGTGCGATGAAGTCTGGCGCGTTTGAGAAAGAACTTTCTGCTTATCTTTAAACATCATCCGACGTTTGTACGCTAAAGAGTGTTGTACAGAAAGTACTACAAGTATGATATATTTCCGCTATTCCGTGCTAAATACAAATCTGACGACGCCATATTTGCATCTGATTTTATAGAGCACAAAGCGTCTGATGCGCAGGAGCTTGCATAAATTACGCACAGGGGAACGACGACAGCCGTTGCTAACCAAAGTCGAGAAAAGGAATCGGTTTTTCTCTTTCAGTCGATTCAATAAAGATATTGCCTAGGAAACTGAAAATTGAAAGATCTTTGCATAACATAGAAGTACAGAATGGAAGTCTGAGAACTGAATAAAAACAAGTTGTTGAATCTTCAAACTAGGCATCCACAAAGCATGAGCAAAATGGATTTGAGGAAATGGAACTTACATTATATTGCTCATGTCAAGGGTCTTGTTTGGCTCTGGCTCCTTCGGGTAATCGGGTAGCTTGTTCGAAGTTCTTGTTGGGGAACATAGAAATCTTCGTCTTACCGAATTCCCTTTCTCTCCTTTATTCTATAACGGAAAAAATTCAAATACAGTGGCACAACTAAAACTTTCAACTTAAAATTGAGGTCTGAGGGGCGAAAGAGGGGGGGAGGTTGTTGTAGATTTTTCATTATCAAAACTAACATTTTCAAGCACATCGATTTAAAATTGCTTTTATCTAATATTGTAATTAGCTTTTTTTATCATTTTAATTATGTTTTATCATTAAAGCATTAAAAATGTATTGCATTCATATGGAGTGCCTTTACAAATTCAACAATTGTTGAAGGGATACCGCCCTGTAGTATATGAAATGAAATGAAAGCAAATTAAATCAAATCGATAAATGCAGTAACGGATCAGCAGAAAAATACCAACAACAGGGCTTCTGCTATAACTTTTTTAGCTTTGTATTACGTGATCAAACTATCGAGGGCCTAAAGCAAGCAACCTTTTCTGGATGACTAAGCTACGGCAATTAAAATTACCGCTCTTTTTTAATCTTTACATTAGATACAGCCTTCTTTCAAACATATAATATTAACTAGTGTAGCCGTTAGTTGAATCATTATTATTATCATATTTTTTAAATTACATCATGCAAATCACTTTACTAGTAGCATTGAAGACTGCATGTCTCCAGACTGCCCAACAAGTTGTTACACCTCTACAAACAAATATAATTTCTAGAATAAAGCTAGTTAACATCACAGAGTATCCTAAGCATACTCATGCATAGCTCATTTATCTTAGTCTTGGCAGGTAAAATGAACTTTCAAATGCTGTTGATAGCTACAAAATGTTGTACAAAACTGCATGATATTTCAAAAATTTGTCAAAGTTCGCGATCACTCTCCATAGAGCACAACGAAAGGTTCATCTCTTAGAAATCCTGAATTCAAAATTAAGGTGTTCAAAATCTAGAAGCTCAAAATTTACTGTCTCATTTTCCAATACTTATTAATAGTTTCTAAAAAATTTAGATGCAACGACTGTTACTGACTAATATGGCGTGCTAGGGAAGAAGGTAAAGCATTCAAATTCATTTTCTAGTGCTTCTTGCACACAGGCTTCTTAAGAACGTGTTAATTTATAATTCCTAACGTTCCCGACTTGAGTTTTTTTCAAACGAATTTCCCATGAAGAAAACGTGTATCTCAATAGACAACAGGAAGAGCTTCATTTAAAGGCTTTTACGCAACCGGCGCGCCTTGCAAACATAACTGAAAATACAGGCGTAATATCGTACTGCATGAAAATACAAAACATATTCAATTTATCATAACAATTGCCGCTAAGCATGTCGGTTGCGCAAAAGCCTTTAATGATAAGCCTCTAGTTCCTCATTCCTAAATTTCCCTTACAAAAAGGGTTTTTTATAAAGAAACGCGTATACCTCGATGGACTTTCGTGCATACTTCATTCTCCGCATCCATGGGGAGCCTGACGCACTGTTACACACAGAAGAAGCCATTTACTCAGACATAACAAACAAGTTTTGCCATTGATTATGTTTTCTCGACTATGACCAACACATAATAGCTCGACCAGATGTAAACATATTGCAGATCAC
The DNA here is from genome assembly GCF_013076305.1 of Rhopilema esculentum. The sequence goes on along the minus strand of NW_027019541.1, from coordinate 4,619,525 downwards.
ACGACCAGCTCTAGCCATAGGCAGGCGATTCAGATAATCCATCAAAGCTTCGCATTACTTCACGAGTGACCAACAGAAATTGAGTCAAATCCTTTCTATCGTACATCGAGTAGCTAACAATCAACTTTCTTTCCGGTGGTTAGAACACAGGTTTTTGATAAACGGGTGCCCGAAAAAATGAAAGTACAGTCAAAGTCGGAGTAATTTGCTGTGTCCTGATATCAAGCACAGAGAGGGTGTTCACGTTTACCCATGGTGTTAGACCAACAAATCAACAAAAAGAGAAGGAGGTACAGTTTCATTGTGGGAGGGGGGAGGGGGTGCAAAAGAAAATGAATGGGAGGAGAGAGAAAAGAGGAGAAGTGTGGGAATAAAGGAAATGGAAATACAATATGGGTAAGAGAAAAAGAGGAAAGAGATGAATTGGAAAAGGGTGAGACAGCAGCAAGGCAGAAAATAAAATGGAAAAAATTATTAGCTTGCATTTTTAACTATTCAAATGAAAGGGCCGGAGAATCATTGTGTTCTGACTGCCTTCTTTAATAATATTGCTTTATTCAGGCAGACACAATAATTACCGACAAAGAGCCCTTCACCTCCAAATCCATGAGCCTGATAAAAATTTGCGCGTACATAAATAATCAAAATACATCTAGCAACTCACCCATGTTGAATATTCTCTGACGTCGTGATCACTGGTGTGAGAGCCAGATTTTTTTTCCCGCCAGAAACAGTCCTAAAAAGGAGAAATTACTTCAAGTATTTGTCTGAAGTACGAAATGCCCGATCCTGCACGTGCCAAGCCTAAACAGTTTGATGAAAATTTCGGTTTCAACTATATAAAAAAGAAATAAGGTTTTAACTGGCAAGACTCGGAAATGATAAATTAGAATAATTATTCAAGAATATGCATAAATATTTGAATAATGGAGCCAGCATCAGTTAAAATATGTAAGCGAATTTTTAAACGTACTTATTTAGTACTCTTTTTACTTTAAGAATATTCAGGCTTTTTATCAATTCAATGCATGCTTCAATCATTACGTTCTTTCTTTAGCTTTCTGGCACTTATGCAGGGAATGAGACCCAAAAAGCACGCGGCAGTACTTGTCTGCAAACAGTGGCGAGAGGCAACCGTGTTGTCCACTACACTAGAGGAACAACATGCATTTTGCTCCAATTTTAAGGGCTTCTTAAAAGGATCATAAAGTATTAATCTCTAAACAAATTCTTATAACGAGATGACATATCTACGGCGATATCTAGACGTAACAACGTTTATCTTAGAACTATCCTCTTCTAGAACCAAAGCATATGCAGCCCTGTCAATTTGGCATCGGCCACACAAGAACATATAGGTAAACGGTAGTGGCAGACACTTGTTCGCCAAGTATAAGGGGGGCAAGCCTATTGTTTTGAAAAGACCATTGTCTTCCAAAACATTCGGGGGGAGGCGACCATCCTCTTTCGCCAGCTACTGGCCACTGTCCGCCATTTTTAAACAATAATTATGCAATATTTCTTACCATGGTTTCTTTGTACCTATCGGCTTAGCTAGCCATAGTTGACTTTAAAGAGAAAAAATGCGTTGAATTTAGGGGTATGTAATACTAAAAAAAAGCAAATAATCAACGTTTACGCAATATCTTACCTGACATATGTGATAATTATAACATTCCAGACACTTGTATCTAGGAAGAATAAAGATTTTTGATCTCGCTTTAATAATAATTTAGAACAGAACATTAATTTTTCAGATACACCATAAATCGCTATAAGGCCCCAGGAGGAGGGTTCCAAATTTTTGAGGTTCAGAAGGGGGGCTCATCAGAGTGGGAAACAGATAAGAGATTAGAAAACTTTAAGTGAAAGATTAAGGTCATAAAAATGTTTGGTTATTCTGTTTACACTCCTTTTCTTAAAAGAATATTGTTTATAAGAATATTCAGACTCAGAATCATTCAAAAGCGTGGTTTTTATTCAAGGGCGGACTTATTCCTCTATAAACATATCAGATTTGGAAAAATAAAAATTATTTAAGGATATACTCAGGCTCAAAACGAAAATATAAAACATTAATTTTTCAGATAGACCATAAATCACTAGAAAAACAAAAATTTCTTAAGAATATCGAGGTTGGAAATTATAAAAAAAGAGTGTATCAAGCTATAAATCTATGAACAACAGCTTAAACTAGCAGCTTCTGTAATCTGATAAAATGGTTATACAACGTGCTTTGATGAAGACTTCGATCCATAAGAAAAAATATAGAACATTATACATCTTCTTATGGATCATGTCGATTCACAAATCTGATGCAAAACAGCTTGTCTTAGAAGCATCCGAGATGGGCGTGACCAGCACATGTTTATCCGAGACGGCCTTGGGTTGTATAAACTCTGAAACATATACCTAAGAAAACTGATGAAAGCTTCAGGAGCATTAGGGCAAAACGACGCCTATGCAAGCCTGAAATTAAAGCTGGTCTTTCATAAGCCTTGCTTTCAGAACAGTTTACTACAACTTTTACCTTAATCCATTAAACGGTTTTCTGCCACAAGCTTTGCATTGTATCTGATGTTCAACTGCAAAATAAGTTAGTAGACATGAATGGACTGTTGCTCCATATACTGTTAGCACAGTTGAAACTCAAGGTTTGACAGTTACGTTGTTCACATTTACAGATAAGAGGTCCTTAAACATCAAAGCTCTAATTATGTTACTTTTAAACAGATAACGATTGTAGAATGCTTGAAAAATATCTTAAAATATCGTTAAACAGAACAAGAAGAAGAAAATAGTGTTATGTAATGACGTAAAGTATTGTGGACTGGAACCTAGGGACGATCTATTGTTTTGTTATAGGGGGCGTATTCAGTTTTTGGTTGTAAGCTCGTGCAAGAGAGTTGATAATTTTTGCTGTGGTTTAGAGATTTGTTTGTAAAAGGAAAAGATCTAGAAAACGGAAAGTTTGTTGTGTTTATTTATCACTTCATGACATTATAATGACATATTCAGGAATACAAAGTTATCATGGTTGGCCTGAGGGTGGACAATAAACATGATTTGTAAATGGCTCATTTCCTTCATTCATTTTTATTCATTCGTACACGAAAAAACCCTTGAGCAAATAAAATACAAACTTTACTTATTAATTTACACTCTAAGATTTAAATTAAATATTTAAATCTATATACATCTAAAAAGCCAAAAATCCTAGTCCCTAATCTGCTGATGTTACAGGGAGTCGTGAACCCCTCAAACGCGTTTTTATTTTTTGTTTAAAACGACTTAAAGTCGGTATCTCACGAATTCCTGAAGGTGTATCATTCCAGGCTTTCGAAAATGCATGATGAAAACTCTTTTTGAAAAATTCTGCACTACGTTTAGGAAGCTGCAGATCCTGAGAATTGCTCGAGTTGGATCAAAGGGATAATTACCGAGCGTTAGGGTTAATCCTTGAAGGGCTATTTAAACCCATGTTGAAAGGCATCTACAGCTAACACTTTTTAGTTGGTAGTTGTTGCAGTCTATATTGTTTTCATCAACATGGCATTTATGTTCCGTTTTGGCTATGTTCTACTCACTACCCTCAAATTCATAAGTTGTAGCTTATAAATAGAACAAGTAGAATCTTGCATGAAATTACTATTCTTTGTTCAAATATTATAGGCACAAAATCATCACAAAATCGAATCTAGGCACTTTAGAATCCCCAGGACATGGCCATTACCCTTCGTATAGCTTTTACCAAGATCATGCTTTTACATTGCATTTCTTATATCTGTAGGCCCTTTGAGTGAAGAAAAGAGAGAATACGACGAGCCTGAGCATTAACCTGTCACTTTTGGAATGTTTTATCATCCACTGGTCAGTTTTTTTAAACGATATGATGGTATTTTTTGGAATATTAAGGTGATTGGAGGATTTAGCAGTCACTTAAATACATTTATTTCATAGCGTTTAAAAAAAGAATAAAAAATGGAATTTCTCTTACTAGTTTATATCGTGAAAAAAGAGCCAAAAAATAATCATTTATTTAGAATGGTGTACAAGTTTGAGCCGACTCATAAGCGCTTGAAATGGTCAGTAATTCCAATATCAAACAACTTCAGATATGCAACTCAGCCTTCGCTGCCAATTCAAAGAGCGTGCGTTGCTAAAATACAATTTATTCAACTGTAGTTGCCTACAAGCAACAAGGAATAACAAATTTATAGATTTTGTTAACAAAAGATAACTTATATTAATTTATAAAAACATACCTGCATATGCACGCATTAGCTTGTGCAACATGTGAACCCAAAATAAAGTACCAGAAGCTCGTTCTGCTATCATTGACTGCAAAAACTGCTCCAAATTGGCACTGTTTGGGTCCATCATCTGCAAAAGTCACCAAATAATATTCATGATTAAAGATTTCTAGCGTAGAGTTTTCGATCTATGTTCTGACGTTTTAAACTCTGAAGAGTGGCAGCAAAAAGCTTTAGTTTACTCCAATGTTTGCATTTTTCAAAGCCATTTTCAAGTTTTGTACCACCAAAACATCGATTAAAGATATCATAAGTAGGCCTATCTTGTTTCATAAAATCCTGCATCAACTTCAACAAATTCAAACAATCAATGATCTCTGAAGATGTAATCATTATATTCATAACTACCATTATTATTGATACTGGAGAAAACAATTCAAGGTAAGCGTAATATGACCAATATGGCAAACGGGGTAAAAGAATGGCTTAGGAATATTGCCGACATACATTCATCGTGTTGGTAAAATATGACGATTGATGATCACGATTGACGATCGTGATTAACGATCATGATTGTCAACCATGATTGAGATTGATTACTGATGATAACGATAAGAGAACAGATGACGATTGATCATGATCTATGAAATGATGATAATTGATGACAATCGATAACGAGATGGACAAAGATGATTGACGATGAGGGTGATTTACAAATGATGATGATAATGATGAAAAAACTTACCCCACTGGGTTTAAAAAATTCTTGATAACCACCTTCCTCATAACTAAAATTTGGTTCTTCTCCAACGGCAGCAGGCAGCTAGTGACACAAAAACAAAGTTAGGTTTGCTTTGGCAGAGTACAAACATACATTGTTATCATCAGAGAAATCATACAGTAACAGGATTTCAGGGCCCACGCCACCAGGGAGGGGGGTTGCCATGGCCCCCTCCCCACTTTTGCAACCCTTGTCCCCTTCCCACTCTCAAATTCGTGGCGTGGGCCCTGGATTTGCATTGTCAATTAAACAAGAGTGATATTCGAAGCATATTGCACTCAGTAAGTATCTTTTCCTTATCGCCATTGTTTAAATATTGTATTTGGATTACCCACCCCCTCGAAAAAGCCCCCCTCGAACAAGCCCCAACCTTAGAACTAAAAATTGTCAATAACCCCCCTCCCCTCGAATAAGCCGCCACTGCTACCGTAAATTCTCGAATGGGACCCCTCCATTTGATGATTTTTGCCATCTGAGGTTGCCTATGGCGTTTTATTGAATTAACACAACAAAATCATACTTTTGTTAGTAATTAGTTAAACGCTCATAAATAAATTCTTACTAAAATGAACGAGGTCTTTTAATAATGTCTTCTTAATGTCTACAATAATTATATAAGCCCCCTCCCTCGTATAAGCACCCCTCCCTCCCATCAAATAAGCCCCCATCCAAAAATATAAAAAATAAATAAGCACCCAGGGGGCTAATTCGAGAATTTACGGTATTCCAAATCCGGATGAAAAAAGTCGGTAACACTTGAAAAAATGTTAGTTGACAGATAAAAACGGCAACATTAATTTAAAAAAGAAATTTTCTTTGACTTACAGTCAAAAGTTCCCTGAGATAAAATTCGAACCTTGATACATTTAAAATACCACTTGATTCAGAAATTTGCGTGAAAATGTCTGCAAGAAGAAATTCAAAAGAAATTTTTGTAACATTGATTTTACCATAAGACTTCGTGTAGTTATATTGCTTTTATGGTAATTTAAACAGCTATAAAGTTTTAAGTTATCTATCACTTCCTTATAAAACTGTATAAAAATGTTACAATTTATTACAGTAAATGATTGAATCAAAATTTAAAAATAGTGAGGTAAAGAATGGGAAACAAATCAATGTTTCAAACTGGGGTAAATTATTTCTGAGTAACCAGACAAATTTGGGCAAGCAAAGAACCAAGGGGACATTTTTTTCGAGCACAAGAATAAAGCCACAGTCTCAAACAGAAATCAAACATATATTTCTTCAAAATGATCGAGACATGCTCAAAAACAAAATTTTCAACAGGAATCAAACACGTTTTTCTCAAAATGTTTAAAACATTTTCAAAACCAAAGTCAAAAACAGAAATCAAACATGTATTTCTTCAAAATGATCGAGACATGCCCAAAATCACAATTTTCAACAGGAATCAAACACGTTTTTCTCAAAATGTTTAAAACATTTTCAAAACCAAAGTCAAAAACAGAAATCAAACATGTATTTCTTCAAAATGATCGAGACATGCCCAAAATCACAATTTTCAACAGGAATCAAACACGTTTTTCTCAAAATGTTTAAAACATTTTCAAAACCAAAGTCAAAAACAGAAATCAAACATGTATTTCTTCAAAATGATCGAGACATGCCCAAAATCACAATTTTCAACAGGAATCAAACACGTTTTTCTCAAAATGTTTAAAACATTTTCAAAACCAAAGTCAAAAACAGAAATCAAACATGTATTTCTTCAAAATGATCGAGACATGCCCAAAATCACAATTTTCAACAGGAATCAAACACGTTTTTCTCAAAATGTTTAAAACATTTTCAAAACCAAAGTCAAAAACAGAAATCAAACATGTATTTCTTCAAAATGATCGAGACATGCCCAAAATCACAATTTTCAACAGGAATCAAACACGTTTTTCTCAAAATGTTTAAAACATTTTCAAAACCAAAGTCAAAAACAGAAATCAAACATGTATTTCTTCAAAATGATCGAGACATGCCCAAAATCACAATTTTCAACAGGAATCAAACACGTTTTTCTCAAAATGTTTAAAACATTTTCAAAACCAAAGTCAAAAACAGAAATCAAACATGTATTTCTTCAAAATGATCGAGACATGCCCAAAATCAAAGTTTTCAACAGGAATCAAACATATAATACTCAAATATTTCCAGTTATATATGGATTTCAGACTGTGAAAATGTAATTCTAGCATGAGAACTTTTTCTTCCCGCATTGTTTTCTTTGGTGTGCCTTTATTCCTTGTTTATCTCTTTAGGTTGTTTACCATTCCTTGTGACTTCTCTCGCACCCTGATTGCTCCTCTAGCGTACTGCTTCACCACATGGTTTTAAATCCCCTTTGTTTAACCGATGTATTCATAGTTGTTTTTTCGCCCTTTAATATAAACTAAAGATGACTCTGGATAGAGTTGAAACGTTTATGTAATCTAACAAATTGGATATGTCTTTAAAAGGAAGTATCTTATACCGGATTTGTCAAACTCCTCAGTATGAATACCGGATTTGTCTAATTATCTGATTTTCAACAAGAATTTGTCGACTGTTTCAGAGAATATGCATTTTTTATTCGTGGCGGTTCTTATTATCGAGAAGAGAATAATAACTGAAACAGCAAACTTACACCGCATTTTGTCAACAAGTCTTCCATTGCATAACATCGTGAGTGCAGTCTTTATGGATATCACTCGAATTCTTCCGGAATTATTTCTTATGAAACATTTTAAAAAATTAGCATTATTCATGTATAGGCATTGCAACAAAAGTTAGTTTCGTAAAATAAAAAAATTTTGGACTAAAAATTTACATTTGGCGACGAAAGATTCAAATTTGAAAGCCAATTTTTAGAAAATCCTGAAATTTAATTGAGATTGTTAGCAGCATGCTGTCTAAGTCTACAAAAAAAAGTTCAACAGCTGAAAAATATTTCAGCAATTTTGATTTTAAGCGATGTAAAGCTCAGAATCATTATGCATTCGATGATCCGTTAGCAAAACAAGGGATGGAGGTTGTGACGTCATCGGCCTTTTGCTATTACATCAGAAAAACAAACAATTGAGCAAGCTATGCAGCTAATGTAGAAACATACTGAGTTGATTATATACTCAATTAGCAGAAAAAAGCTAATACTTAATTCAATTCTAAAAAGTGCAAATCTTTTCTAAAAAATGACAAAACAAACAAAAACAAAGTAGATTTTTGATTAGAATATAGGACATTGGATTTGTTATTCTTTTACTTTTGCAATAGCGAAAATGATAAAATGCAGAAACTCATTATGGCTCATACCCTTTTCAGCTTCCTGTATGTGATGTAAACATATGACATTGAGGGCTTGCCAAAAGCTAGTTTCATTTACTAATTTATAAGAAAAACTCACCGATCATAGGCATGCATAATCCATTGAGTTAGGCTAACAATGTTGTTCTCCACATCTATATCATTGGAAGATGGCAACCTCTTATAAAGGGCATAGAAAACACTTGCAACTATGCACTCCAGGCGAGCTTCGTCTATTTCTGCATTGTACTCAAGTGTATTAAGGCCATTCTCTCTAAAGGCTTCAATCATGTTGTAGATATCGATCAGATTCACTGAAAAATAATGATATGTTTTCTATATACCACCATCCTACAACAGATCTCCGCTCAGTTGAATTGAAGCACCGCCGACAGAGGGGGGGGGGAGGGGGCAGCCGTAACAATGCAAACTTAGTCCGTATACCATAGCCAAAGAGCGTTCGCCACCTAAAAGGGCTTGGACCCGAAAATTTCCGCCTCTGGGGACCGGACTATATTCTTTGCCTCGGGGCCCTGACCGCCTGACTGCGGCCCTACTGAATTGGATCAGGTGGGCCGCCAAATAACCTTTTGGGTGTTCCTCCGTGGACAAGGTAATGCACTACAAGTTGGCGAACCTTGATATCATCAATAAACATTCTAAACATGATGCTAACAAACATAAAAAATAGCAATTTAAAACAGAGTGCTGACATTCTAGTGATTGGAAAAGAAAGTACCCCTGTCCAAAGGGCTCAGTTGAGTTGTGGCAGGCACTGCTTGACAAGGAGAAACAAGCCAAAATCAGAAACCCCTTGCCTCCAGAGAAACCATTACACTGAGCCAGTCATCATAAAGCAAGGTTACCGTAGTTCTTTGATTAAGCCCATGCTTTCGAATAAGAACCCCCCCCCCCCGCCTCGAATAAGCCCCTACTCTGGAGTAATTTTTGAGAAATAAGGCCCCACCATTGAATATGCCCCCATGAACTAAGGTATTGCCTAGAAAACAATAGATTTATACCAATATATTGGCATTTTCGAGCTTACTGACTAGCGCCTAAAAGAAAACTTAAATATTTTTGGCTGCTGCTAAATACGCCAGACTTTAAATAAGCTCCCCTTGGAAAAAGCCCCCCTCCCAAAATATTTTTTGCGAAATAGTTCAAAGACTCACGTTATTATTGTGTCAAGCAGCTAACAGTAAATGCTTGTGTTTACAAAAACAACAATCAAATAAAAAATTCTTGATAACAATTGGCAATGCCACCCCTGGGTGAAATTGTTTTTAAAGAAATATGGCTCAATTGAACATTCCAGAAAACTGTATACTCATTGGGAGCTTAATAAATCTGTTGACGACGAAATCAAAACTTCACTTACAGTTGGTTGAGCGCTGGATGTAAAACAACTTTGCTGCTGTTCTGTATGTGGCATATTTGATGGAATCAAAATTTCGACTTTCTGCAAAAGATCAATTGAAAAGATTTGATTATGAATTTGATCGTTAAATAATTTTTTCTAAAGGCAGTGCAAACAAAACGTCAAAAAATTCCCAAAAAAACTATAATGGAATCATTTAGGCTGACATATGAAAGGTCGACACTAAGTTAAAAGATATAATACAAAATTACTGTTTTACCATTCTGCTTACACAGCATGGAGCACTTTATGACGGACTGGCAAAACATTAATTTTCAATCAAGGATTGTCCAAATTAAATGTTTGTTATAGATAATCCTGAAGACCCAAGAAACTTGTGAAGTACATCAATATATCAAACACAGCTAAAATTCACAGAGAGCTTCCTGTTTGCTTTGAGATTCAAAAGCTGACACATGTAACACTAATGGGAAAAAACAGGCAATAATTTTTACTTTTAATTCTCCAAAAAATGTTGCTATAGTAATCTGGTTAATTTAAAGCCACATAATCTCAGCAAGCAAAGGTTACTAATTTAAATCTTGCATCTTTTTAGCACATTTCTGAGATATATATATAATATGACTTTTGTTTAATCCTATTGCAAGTTTCTGGCAGTCTCCTATTTCTTGCTCTCGGTATTACCATTCCTTGTGATCCCCACACCCTTAATTACAGAGAGCTTATAACTCTCTTCACCCCCAAGTAAACCTTTGGTCAGGGCAGAAACTCAACAATTAGACATTTGGATCTGTTGTCTGCAACTCTAACCACTGAGCAATCTTTGCACTTTTAAACTTTTTTCTCTTTGTGAAGCAAGATGGCAAGGAATGTTTAAAGTAGCTCCTGCTGATGAGAACTGCTGCAGATGCCCAAAAGATTAATGTAGTAATGTATCCGAAAGCTATCAAGTAGAAGCTGTTTAGGGCCTACTGCCAAGACAATAAAAATTTATATGCAAGGGAAACATGTCCCTCTTCATAACCTTGTTTTTTAAATTAAAAATGTCATTCTGCTTATGTCCAACAGGGTTTATTCCTGTGCAAGCAACAGGGGAAGAAGCCTGGTCTACCTTATAGCATAAAAATCATTCACTTGCATTGCAACTTACTGGCTCAGGAAAGTCTTTAGCTTATCAAATTAGCATTTCAATTTGCATTTGACATACTTTACCGGCCTTTTTTGTTTATCTTCCGTCTCAAGAATAAAACAGTGCTAGCTTTTTTTAAATTATGATGCATTGATGACCTCTAATGTCTAATCTGTCTTATCTTTGTCTTATCTTCCAGTTTTTAAAAAAGTTCATTAATGATTCATGAGCATACGACACTGTCCACAAATATTTTTAGCTTTTCCCTTCTCTTTCCCATCTCCTCACTTGCCTTGACAAGGTTCCACGAAATCAAGCAAACATCAATTGCTGTCTCAATAATGACATAAACTTACGGCAAGGCAACAATATTAAGAACCAACAATTATATCATAGGTGTATGTGGTAATATCATCCAAAGCAAGAAATAAACTACAAAGCTCTTTTCTTTGCTTGATTCTGGATTAATCAGATATGTCTAAATAGCAAAACTGACTCCCAGACAGATTAAGACAATCCACTGTTATACCCAAACATCAAATCTCAAAACAATTAAAGATGGATGTAATTGTTAGGCATTACAAGAATCCAACTTGTTTCTGAGAACTAATCAAAGAATTAAACAAAAATAATCTCTGAACACTTGAAGAATTCATAGCAGTCATTTAATCTGTTTCTAACAGAAAATCCCAATCACATAGTAAATCACATGGATAGGAACACACGTAATCAAAATGAAGAAATTAAGCTTACTGAAAGATTTTAAGTGATTGGAGAACAGGATTTGGGGAAAAACATGTCAACAGAAAGTGTGAGCAGGTTACCTGGTCATGTCACTGGCACCCATCTTTTCTCAGAAAAAATTTAGTGGGGCTCTAAATATATGTAAAAAAATTGGCATTGACTTGCTGGAACAGAGAGTACATCGAATGCCTCCTTGTCTTTTTCAATCTTCACCATGATATAAATTCTCAACAACCTTTGGCTAACTACCCAAAATTTATAATCTGAGCAGTATATTATAAAGCAGTGTCTTCAAATTCTTTCCCTTTCCTACTTGTTTCAACAGCAGTGTCAATCAGTGGCAGACACCTGCAGGGTAGGGGAAAAGGGGGGCAGTCACCCCCAGTACTTTGGAGGACAATGGTCTTTTGTTCTAAAACAATGGAAAAATATTATGTCATTTTATTAAAAGAATAGGCTTGCCCCCAGTATTTGACCAAGTGTCTGCTTCTGGTGTCAATATGCAATCATTCTTTGTAGAATTGAAATCATTGTTAACCACTTACTAAGGTCTGCAAGAAACTTTCTCAGGGTAGAATGTCCTTGGCCTCGTGCCATTGGTGTGCTATAATGGCTTAAATGTAGAGAAGAGAAAAAATACATACCAAAGGTACAACTGAAACTACTTAAGCTCAGTTAGCAAATAAACTGTGCTACTAAACATTATAATTTTCTTTTATTTTGCACATTTATACAAAATGCAAATTTTCGTTGTGAACCTATCTGTAGTTAAAGGCCTTATGTCCTGATGCATTTTGATGGCCATTTGAATGTTACATTGGAAAGGCTACACGATACCGTCAATCTTTGAATTAGCCTCCAGGGGGCTTATTTATTTTTTTACATTTTTGGAGGGGAACTTTTTGGAGGGGGGGGGGGGTAAAAAAAGACCTCATTAATTTTAATAGGAATTTCTTTAGGACCATTACATCAATTATTACCAAAAGTGTGAATTTCTTGTGGTAATTCAATAAAACGCCATATGCAACCTCAGATGGCAAAAATCGTCAAATTGAGGGGTCTAATTTGAGAATTTACAGTAGGAGTAGAGGCTTATTTGAGGGGAGGGGGTTAATGACAAATTGTAGTTCTAGTGTGAGGGCTTATTTAAGGGGGGCTTCTTCAAGGGGGGGGGGGCAATTCAAGGATTTATTGTATAACTATTGTTAGGCATCAAATCAGCAAGGTAAGACGTAGTTGCAATGTTTTCTTCATCATAAATGCCGTGCCAAGCCTATTGTTATCTCTGAACAGTTGACTGAATGGACAAAGTGCCCTTAACCAAAAAAACAAACCAGATGCCTGCAATATTCACTGAAAGTTCACTATATTTGTGCAAATATTGCACACAATTAGTTTTGTAAATGCAGTTAAAATACATAAAAGGATATAGGGACCTCTTTATCTATAAATGGTTTGTGAAATGTAAGGCAAACTTTCTGTCAATGGCTATCTAAAAATATGATAGTGACCAATCAAAAACAAATATTTTTACTTAATATTATATTTAGATATCCTATCATACACAAGCAAACAAACAAGTATAAAAACTGCAATCATTTCTGATCACCAAATAAAAGTTAAGCCCAAAGTTTAATTGAATGAATACTAGGTGAATACTAAACTTCAAAAGTAATGAAAAATAGATAAAAACAGATGAAAAAATAAAATTACCCAATGAACTTAGATTTTTATATAAGAAACACTGACTTAAACAAATTACGGATTCTAAAATCAGAAAGGATATCAGATTTACAAAGGTGTGTATATGTGTGATAATGCAGGTATAAAAGATAGGCAGCTATTTGCCTATGTACTCACAAACTTTCTGCATGCCCGGGATAGCTGGGGGATGGTATCTGACTCATGATTGGTTCCAGGTTTCATGCCAAAGCTAACATGATCTAAATACAACAAGCTTTTATCTGAAAACCAAAAATCATTGAAATAACAAACATCACAGAAATCATTTCATCTATCACAAAAACAATGGGCACTGCAAGAAATAGGTGTGTTAATTACTCCAGCAAAGATCAAGCAAATCCCTTACAATGAAATTGTTTTTATAACTAGCAAGGGGCACAACTCTAAAACAGATGCAACAATGTATCAAAACAAAATTTCTGTGACAGAACAGGACAGTAAAGAGCAGAGCAAAACAGATCAGAGCAAAGCTGAAGAGAGCAGAAGAGAACAGCAACGAACAGAACAGTAGGGATAGGAGCAAAATAGATTAAAGCAGAGCTGACCATCGTAGCATAGAGTAAAACAAGAAAATAAAAGTACTCTAGATGAAGGCAAAAATGTTTGAAAAGTTTACGAATGTACAATAAACAAATCCTAATGTATATATAAACACTTTTACATTATTTTACAAAAACATCTCAAGAAGAGTCATCAACATCCCTATTATCTACACAATTTTCAAACCCAAAACTTAAACAATAACAAACAACAGGAAATATAACCAGACATAGAGAGGTTTAGTCGCGATATCTTTTCCTGCGATTTTCTGGTCCTGGTTTTCTGGGAATATCTAACAAATATAGTTTGAATTTCATGTCAGCAATTTTTTGTTTCTGATTTACGAGCCCATATCTGTCCTCAAAAATAAGAAAAATTCCCTTGCTTGAGCCCTATAATTAAGAGAATAAGGGACAACCGGAGGACAAAAACCAACTGATCATAGATTAATCGCACGAAATCCTGACATAGGGTAAAGATTAATATTATGCTACATTAAGTTGGATAATTCGTCACGCATTTCAAATTTTTTGAATACCTTATCACCACGGCCTTCACCACAAGAGAAAGGTAACCCAAAAAGCACACAACAAATTTGCACTCACAATTCTTGCAAAACTCCCTCGCACTTGACAAAAAAGCTGATTCGATGCCTCACAATTGGAAAATGAGCTAATTCGATATATCCACTGGCAATTGCTTGGCTGTCATTACTTGGCAATAGTTTTAGAATTTGAAGATAAAAGAGTGGGCGATTACGCGTCCTTGTCTTTGGTTGCAGAGCTCACTCGATGTGGTTACTAATCATTAAGCCTCAGTCTACTTCGCACTTTCGCTTTAAATACCTACCAGCTCTGCCATAAAACTAAATTCAAAATAAATTAGGTATGATTTGTTAATTTCGGTTTGATTTAATCGGAAGTAGTTAGCCTGCAGTCAGCTTGCATTACAATTTTCCATGTCCCTATGATTTTACAAACTCAGAGCCGATATTTCCAGCAAGCTGCATCTCGCAAGTAAAATCGCAGCTCTACTTCCACAAAAAGAAGTCAGACTGCCCGCCAATTCTTTGTGGAAACACGAGCACCTTTGATGCACCCAACTAGCCAAAGAATAAGCGTTCGGTTTCTAGGCCATTTAGTTCGCTTTTGACTGCTGCCAGATAGCTGTGTTTACAACAAGCCTGGAAGGCAAAGAATCTATTGTCTCTGACTTTTATCATAGAAATTTGTTATAAAGAATGTTGTAGCATGTACCTGTTTGGCAAATGAAACTTGCAATTGTATCCAAACCAAAACAGCCCGTGTGTACTCCCTTTCGGTTTCAAATGGCTGCTCACTTGTCTGCCATTCAAACAGTGTGCAAGGGAGATCAAATAAACGGGCGGGGCTAATCATTCCAATCACATTAATCACTTGTTTGATCATATCTGCTGAGCTGCATCAAAAAGGCGAACCGAACCATTGGTAAACAAATTGAAGAAAGCTAAAGACAGGGTTTCAACATGAGTGTTTCCAGACGTTCCAACCTAGGAATATTTAAAATCGGGAGTTTTCCAAAAAATTCTTGCGAAGTATTCGGATCTGGTCCATCTCCCCATACTATTATCCCAATAATTTTGTGATATACACTCATTTTTTTAAAAGAAACAAAGGTCGATGTTGAGTACTCCAGTTTCTTAATGTTCTGGAAATTTCAATACTCATTGTTTCTTGAGAGTTTCTTAATTATGATGTCATGAATGATGTTATGAAATGTTCGTGACCTTTTTATCACGTCAAGAGATTCGCTTCCGTTCCGATGCTGTATTTAGATATGGGAAGTATATTTTTATCCCTTGTGTCTTAAGTTCTAGGCCAACAGGGCAGGGCAATCTTGTTCTTGGATTTTACAAAATTTCGTTGTTCTCAGTTTAATCGCGATTTAATAGTTTCTTAATTTTTTTGCTTCGAGTACTGAAGTTTCTTAATTTTTTCTGACTGTCCAGTACTCGTTTCTTATAGCCAGTTTCTTATTAAAAAAATTAGTGTAATTCATCAAAAGTAATGACTTTTGCAAAAATTGATTCCCTCAAAACCCTGGGTAGGTGTAGACCTGAAAGATAAAATAAAACCTTTTCCCTAGAATCTATACTGAAGGACGCTTTCACCAGGGGGTAGCGGGGACAGTGGCCCCCTTGCCTTCGCGAAACTGAGCATTTTTATTCGTTTTTTACTATTGTTTTGCCCTTTCTCTTGGCGCTTTGCCTCCGCTGCCCTCTTCGAGTGCAGACTTATCTGTCTATACTAAAAAGAAAACTACTTATTTTTTCTTGCTATAATGAAAAAAGATGAAAAATTTTGATTTTGAGATTTCTCTTTTTTTTAATATGATGATGACAAAGTGATATCTTTTGGGGTTTTGTGCTGGAAACAATAATGAAAATTCAGCCTACATTATTTTTAGAAAAAAAACTTCTCAACTTCTCTAGGGCTCTCGTGCAAACGAAATATACATTGACTTCTGAGCTTGTAAACTAGGGTATCAAAAGTATCGCCAAAAAGGTGTTCTATTGCCAAAACATGTCAAAACAAGGCGGTGTAATACTTTTAATACCCTAGCACCGAGGAGGAAACTCAGGCTTTCGTTTTTGGAGGGAGGGAAGGTGGGCTCAGGCCCGTGATTTTCCGACTTCTTATCTGATATGCCCCAATATGAGCTCCCATGCCCCAATAAATTCCGCCGCTGTCCAAGTTTATACGTGCTTTACTTCACAACATGTTCTGGCTATGTGCGAAAAATGAAAAATCCTTTGTAGCATGTTCTGCCTAGCCATTTCGAGGATTTGCAAAAGAATCTAGGATCAAATTTACATATTGCAGGGCCGCTGGAGCCATGGGGGCCACGGGGGCACAGCCCCCTGATTGCTAATAGGGTGGAAAGTGCCCCTTTTTGAAAATATATCGAGTGTATTTTTTTTCATTAGCAGATATTCTGCCTTTAGAAGCTAAGTGAAATAGCCTATATCTAGGCATTGTTGGAGG
>NW_027019541.1:4582140-4602537 GCF_013076305.1 Rhopilema esculentum | reverse complement strand
CATAACGACGTTCAATTCAAAAAACCTCTCAATATCTAAACGCTAATTCACATAAAAGCGTTCCTAATGAGATTAAACCTAATATCACGATACGCGAAGTAACCTAATTAACTACACAAATTAAAACAATAGTATAGAAATACGCCTCGTTACTTCAGCTAAAAACTAAAAGCACAAAATCATGCAAGAGATTCAACAACGTTATCGTTTATAAATGTAGTTAGTAAGTCAAGCTCGAGGTTAGCCTCGTATTCAAATCAAGGACCATTCACTAAAATTTCCTTAAATTTTTACTTGGTCATAATTCAAAAAGCGCATGCTCTTGTGATGAAAAATATCGATTACGAAGGAGACTGTCAGTTTGGCGAGAAAAATCTCCTTAGTATGTCTTCAGTAACAAGAATCAAAATTAGGAGATTTGAAAACCTGCTTCGTCCATCGATGATCCAAGGACGACTTAACCACTGCATTTTTCTTTTGATAAACAAAGGAAAGACTGATGAGATAAACCTAATGAAAGTTGCAAATTAATTTTGCTATGGCCAGCGGTGGCGCTAGAAATTCTCCGACGGAGGGGCTTGACCTTCCGACAGGGGGGCAAGGCAATCGGAGTGAAAACATGGAATCCCAGACGCACAAACATTGAGATTATGACAGGAAATGAATTCAACAAACAAGAAAGAGCAGCTCTTTGGAGCGGGATTATTTTTTTGTAGAGAACTCGCTTTTTTAACAAAATGTCCCTAAAAGAAGAAAGACATTAAGAAAGTTCTTTGTGGATCTTTTCCCGTGATTTTTCTATATTCTCAACGTTCTCAAACCTGGAACAATTTTTCTACCTTTACAATACAATGTTATTCTTAGAATTAATATTCACAGGTGGAACTCTAATCTTGTCATTCGCTCACCCAACCCTGAAACATTGTATTTTTTGCTGCCGTTAAATTTTTGCAGTTGAAATTTTTAACGTGCCAAGGAGTGAAGAGGATCAAATCGCAATTAAAATATAAACAATTAAATATACCATTGATTATCATTGATTGTTTAATTAATGCCACCGCCGAGTTTGCCAAGTAAAAGTTAAGAAAAGATTCAGAACTCTTGGGGGAGGGGGGGTGTCACCAATGTTTCCCAAAGAGTGGGTTATTAGATCTCCAATATTTTTATGTCTCTTTAATGCTTTTAATATATTTTACTTATATTGATAATTCGATTGCCGTTTGGTATGCCGAAAGAGAGGGTCGAGTTTCCTGATATGGTGTGTAAATTACTTGGGAGTTAGCTGTTTGTACATTTATACTCAGTGGGATTTCCGTAATCGTAACCGTTACTCCATCTTTTTCTTAAAAGTTTTACAAATGGTAGCTAAATCTTGCTCCGACAAAATTATAGATTTTCTTCGTATATCTTCCGACCAATGGCGGCGCCAGCCACTAAGCTCTGGGGGGGACAAACCAAAAAATTTTAGGCCACGCCCCTTTAACAACCAGAAAATGCCCTTTTACCAACAGAAAACGCCAATTTTATCCGAAGGGAACGCCTATGACTAACTTTTGTTTGAAAACTTGCAGTTTGAAAATCATAGGATTACATCACAAAAAGTACGGTGTCAAAATATTACCCCTCTCCCAACATTTTCTAATCGAATTTAGACGAACTACAAAATCGATTCTCCTGAGAACTGGGGGGGACACGTCCCCCCCAGTCCCCCCCGTGGCGCCGCTACTGCTTCCGACGGGTGGGCTAAGCAGCTCTGACGGGGGACTGTAGCTCCCCTCCCCCCCCTCTGGCACCACCACTGGCTATGGCAGTGAAGAACGTACTCACACCATCGTCCAATCACATGAGGATGACTTAATCTAAAATTTTGTAGCTTTTATAAAATATTTCATGAAAGCAAAATAATTCAAGTGGCGTAGGGGTGGGAAAGCGCGAAAACGAAGTGGTACTGGAATTCGCTTTGAAGTAGTTAGAGACAAAAAGTTCGAAAATTCCTTTCAGTTCTTTACATCATGTTTCGCGTTTAACTTCCAAAAGTTTTTATTAATTTTGTATTTATGATTGCATCAATAGGAATTAATTGGCATCTTGCAATAAATCCAAACATTTGTTGAGTATAATGCACCTGCCACAAGTTTGGGGAGAGGATGTGTGCCTGCCGCTTAGCCAGGGCGAAATCAACTTACCATGCAAATTATACGAAAAATAAGTACAACGTATTGTTATAAAAATATGAAACATATATGGAAGGGAGATTTCCACCCTCAAAAACTTCAAAGCCCATGACATACACATAAGGAGTTTTACAATTAAGTATGATCAAGAGTGCGTAGTCCCTAAATGAAGTACATAGCCATGTCTGCTTTCAACGAAAATAGTTCTCATCATGTACTGTGTGTTTCATTGTTTTTTACAAATGTCTAAATTACCATAAAAGCTGTACCATTGTTGGCACTTGTTCGGAAAAAAATGTTTGCCCCATTTCATTCGTCTTGGCCCCCCTGTTCAAACCTGCGTCCGGCGGCCTTGGAGCAATACCTAAGGTAAGATCACAAGTTTACAATTGCCTCTCTCATGACCTAATCTTAGTTATTCAATAAAATTTTGTTAGTGAACACTTTCGAAAACAAATGGGTACGTATGTTTTCTAGCGTAGAGTTTTCGATCTATGTTCTGATGCTTTTTAAACTTGAAGAGTGTCAGACGAAAAACTTTAGAGTATACTCAAATGTTTGTGTTTTTCAAAGCCATTTTGGAAAACCTATATTAAGGAGGGTGTCCCACATGACTCAATTATTAGGCCAAACTTCCTTGCATTTTACAGAGAGTCTTTTCGTTTTCCTTGTTTCACTCTCCTTCTTGTTTTCTGCTTGCCTGGTCTTTTTGCGATTTGCTACTGAGCTCTTTGCAATCGATTCAGGGAATTTCCTTTTCAAGGTAAGGGCATTGTGATTCGTACAACAGGGCCCGCGCCACGAATTTGAAAGTGGGGAGTGGGGGCAAAACTAAAAATGCAGGGGGCCAAGGCTTCTTATACTACTTGCTTCGCAAAAAAGTGGGAGGCCATGGCCACCCAGGCCTCCCAGGTGGTGCAGGCCCTGTGCAACAGTCAGTAACGATGGTGACAGTGAAGAGGGAGATGATGACAGCGATGATGAAAGTGAAAATAGCGATTATGGCTTTGCTCCTGAGAGTATCTTCATAAAAACAAAAGGTGGTCGTGTCTACAATCGAGTACCACAAACTACAACAGAGTTCGTTTCATGTAGATACATATTCAGTTACAATAGACCAGCGTGAATTAGTGTAAATAATGGCTCAAGATAGATATTTATGATGAAAACATACAAACAAAATGAAACATCTAGATAACTAAATGCTGAAAAAATAAACCATGAAGTTTTGACATGGGCCACGAAAATTATTTACCTTTTCACAATGGGCCATGGAATTTTTCTGTCCCTTCTTTTAGGGGCGATGAAAATTCATGAATACAGCAAATTTTCTGGATAAAACCACATATCCTCCACCCCCCTGTCGTGTATACTTTATAATGCATTCCTAATCAGATAAAGAACAGCTTATCAACCATAGAAATGTTATCAACTAACACCAACACTAATTTTTCATCAGAGCGCCTAATTTTGAAGCAGCCTCCTGTTCATTTTCAGGTGCAAATCGATAACACGATAGGGCCTAGGAAGTGTGCTAGAGGTCAGAAAGTCGAGACTTTGAGACATGCATTGCTCGATAGTTATATTGGAATTAGGCAGGTATATTTACTAGCACATGCTTGGAATATAACTTAGTGAAAGCAGCTATATCTTTAAAAGTGGAGAACAAGGAAGACACAGAGTTGCGCAACGAAGGCAAAGCAAAAATGCGTCTAAGAAACAGAGACTTGGACGTTCAAGGCCTTGATTCTGAAATGCAAGAAGTTGACTCCATGCATAATACATTAGAACACGAATCTTTGACGGGAGAACACAGAAGAGATCGAAGTGACAAAGGAAATATTCTCCTACTCGTTTTTCTGTATGTTTTACAAGGAATACCTTTGGGCCTCGCTGGGAGCATGCCGATGGTTTTACAAAACAAAAGGATCTCCTACAAGCAACAGGCAGTCTTCAGCTTTGTATTTTGGCCATTCAGCTTGAAGCTTCTTTGGGCCCCTATTGTTGATTCTATATACCTCAAGTCGTTTGGGAGGAGAAAAACATGGCTAGTCCCAACACAGTATTTAATTGGGTTGTTTATGCTAGCACTCTCACTGGTTAGTGGATACCTTGTAATTTAAATAGTATACAATACTTGTTAATGTATAATATAGATGACATATTTTTCAGTCATTTTAAGTATAAATTGAGTCTCAATCAAATGGAAACTCAGTAGTTGGAAAATAATGTTTGATTCAACTGACTAGTATGGTTGTCTCAGTATAAAAAGAAAGAAGATTCTAGTATGTTATCAAAGCAAATAAAAAAAATAAATAAAAAAAATAAATCAATCAGTGTTTCATGCCAGCTGTTTAGAGCTGACAAAATCTTTAAGGTGCAATTGGCTATTGGTGGCACAGTGGTTAGGATTGCAGACTACAGGATGCCTCAATGGTTTGATTCCATGGCATGGCAAAACTTGCAATCAGGGTTAGGGATGTTGCCAGCTCTCTTCAATTCCAGGCATAGGAATCACAAGGTGTGGTCATATTGAGAACTCTGCTCTAAAAGAACAGCCTCTAGGTGTTCTCAAAACTACCTTTGGGTAGTAACAAATGCAAAAACAAATTATTGGGTTTGTGATTGAAGTTTGGAGTCACTATCCAACCTCTTTGTCCCTATTTGATGTTGTTAAATTGTATTTTAAACTAAGTATCGCCTCGTGTGTTATATTTTGTGATATTTATCAAAATTGTTCCCCTGTTCTTATTTTTTAGAGAGTTCATAGCTACTTGGATTCTGAAATCCCACAAGTCACAATTTTGACTGCATTATTCTTTGCCCTCAATTTTCTTGCTGCAACTCAAGATATCGCTGTTGATGGCTGGGCATTAACAATGCTCTCAAAGGAAAACAGAGGCTATGCTTCAACTTGCAATACTGTTGGTCAAACTGCTGGATATTTCATCGGGAATGTGGTATTCCTGGCACTCAATTCACCAAGTTTTAGTAACCAATATTTAAGATCAGTTCCTGCAGAAGTTGGTGTTGTTACATTACCACAGTTTCTTTGGTTTTGGGGAATGGTTTTTCTTGTGACAACAACTCTAGTAGCTATTTTCAAAAAAGAAAAAGATTCAACCCAGGGAAATGAAGAGCTCAATGTTTTTGAGACATACTACACCTTGCTAAAAATAATTAAGCTTCCTGCAGTTATTCAGTTTGTGATTGTTCTATTGACAGTAAGGGTAAGATTTTGAGCATTTTTTGACTTCTTTTTTGCCTTAACTGTTTCAATCTTATGTTTTAGCACCACAGCTAGATGACATCTTGCAGTAAGGACCATTAAAAACTAGCGTTTTGACTACAATATTGGTTATTGTTAATCACCAAGCACTTTAATAAATGGAATTTTATATACACTATGTACATCTGCTGGATTTTAAACAGCCATTTTTGGTTATGTGTACAGTTGAATCAACAGTCTTCCATAGATATGACATCAACAAGCTGTCTGAGCTAAGTGGCCGAAAATCCTAAAGTCTACAATGTGTATTTACTTTTCTTCTGCATCTGATATTTTGTTGCCAGCTTATAAAAATAATTAAATATAATAACAAGTTTTTTAATAATTAGATATGTAAATAAAGTATTTAAAAAACCCACCTCTGGCTAAAAGTTTAAGGATTTTATGCATTTTAAACAGATAGGATTTGCTGCTACAGATTCTGTCACTGGCCTGAAACTGATTGAAGCTGGTGTTGCAAAAGAAACTCTCGCAATGTTGGCAGTTCCTCTTGTTCCTATACAAATTTTTCTTCCTCTTTTAATCAGCAAATATACAGCAGGTATGATCCTTAAATGTTGTAAATGTACTTGAGGTCCTGGAGTAGATATTTAATATCATTGTATAAATATACCAGTGAGAGTCCTTCCAGATGGAAATACACTTTTCATAGTATCAATTCACTTTATGAAGCAAATTAGTTTTAAGTTGGTTAGTTACCTTATTCTTCTTTATTCTTCACTTTTGAAGTTCTTAGAAAACAACATAAAATGGCAAGTTTAATTTTTATCACCAATTATTAACTTGTTTACATATTTATTTTTGTTTGGAACTCTGGTTTTACTAATCTCTCATTCTGTTTTATCATAATTGTAATCAAACAAGCATATATTGTTATTGATTACTAGCTAAGGATGGGATGAACCTAAGTGCCCAAATGTTCTTCTATTTACTAAGTCATGTCTTAATTGCTTTCACTATATTTCTATAGCTTTGACATGGCATAAAATAGCGGAAACATAGCATATTGATGTACTTTTCATCAGGCATTCAGAATATAATATGTCAGATAATGATTGAAAGTAAGCTAAAAAATTTGTATCCAGGTGTGGATCGAAAGTAAGGTGAAAAGATTTGATTGGTTCTCTGTTTTTTACTAATCAGCTACTGCTAACATTTCACCTAGTTGAAGCGTCCAGGAGAAAAAAGGAACTCTTTCTATTGATATAAGTCTGAATCTTTTGTTTTTACGTAAACAGATTCCAGAACTCCTAAATGAAAAGACGACCTTGCTTGCCAAAAAGTCAATTTTGAAAATTGTTGTCACTAAATGCTATATGTTACCGCTATTTCTTGCTATCTTCAAATTCTGTGTTATTCCCATAGTTATGTTTCAATTGTTTAGGTCTAACATTTAGAACTCAATTGATCAAAGGCTGATTTTTCTTTGATTATCTGGTTTTTTTATCACTGTTTCTAATCACAATCAAGATCTCATCATGCCAATCTGCTCAACAAATTTGAAAGTATTCAATATTACGTTGATACCTACAATTAATCATTAGAATGCTTTCTTTTTAAGCAGATTGATTTTTTCTGTTTTTCGACTTTTCAGAATTCCAGACATTCCAGACATTTCAGACATTTCAACATTTATGTCATTTTCTAAAGTTGATTCTGATTTTTTATTTTGTTGGTAATATTATTTGCAGTCTATTGCCATCAAGTATAGAGTACCGAAGTGTGACGTCATCATAAATCTGTTTTTAGAATTTCTTAAATTTGACCACATAATCTGAAAGAACGGCATAAAATGCCTCTCAATGTGCAAAATCAGTTAGATATACTCAAAATTAGGCGAGATATGGCCAATGGAAGGTTTAAAGTTTGCTAACAGATTACTATTTTTCTGGCCTGGTTCATAAAGTTATGAACCAAGACCAAATTACAGAGGTTTGATGGGGCAAGATTCTGTGCTCATGTGGCCATATCTCAGCCAATTTGTAATATCTTTAACTGATTTTGCAGATTTAGAGGTATTTCGTGATATGCTTCCAGGTTATGGAAACAAATTGCAAAAATTCTTAAAATAGATTTTTATGATGTCATCACTTCTGTACTCTATATCAAGTCAACTCATTGTTGTTCCTAAATTCAACATTTGCATTTTGCATAAAAATAATATGCAACTGAATGCTTTGCAATGAAGCTTGTGAATGTGGTGCTTGCTTTTCAGGTCCACGCCCCCTTGATGCATACAAAAAAGCAATACCTTTTAGATTGGCTTTTGGCATCATGTTTGCTCTACTGGTCCAGTGGACTCGTAATGTCCGTGATCCGGGTGTTGAATCTTTCCCAATCTACTATTACATAGTTATTTTATCAGCATATGGACTACATCAGGTATGTTTAGGCCATAAAACATTAATTTTGTTGTGTAATTTACTTAAAAAATCTTTCAATATTTTAACAAAACATCTTATTTTATATGTGATAAATTTTGTAAATAAATTCCATTTACTTTTGACAGATTATGAACACGCAATTAATTCAAGAATAACTAATTTGTCTTGAATGGAATACTAAAAAATAACTTGACTGAACTGTAAAAGAAATCTGGACCAGATCATAATACTTTCTCTTTCTTTGAAAATCATACAATCACTATATCTTGATAAATAGCAAGGGTTTTATAGGGGTAAGGGTATGGGGGACAACCATCCATATATATTGTATTTATCAGGAAATGCAATTTAAATAAGGAACCATTTTCTTGATATAACTGACATAATGCTATATAAAAGAGGACTGAAGATAAAATTTTGTCACAATCTACAACTTCCCTCACACCAATTCACTGCACCCATGTGAATAAGACTAAGTGGATTGATTAGAAAAGCAAACATGTTCTACATCAAGTAAAGTAAATAGACCAATAAAGAATCTCAAAGATTTGACAAGTTATGATTCACATTGAATATATTTAGCAGATAATATATCAGATATCAGGTATATTTGATGAGAAGTATTGTTTATTGAAGAAGTATCATTAAATAAAGTTATGAAACTTTGAAAACTTAATACTATTATTATGCAGTCTACTTATATGACATCCCATAACGTTTTAGATTTCATTATACACCATGTTTGTCAGTGGCATGGCATTCCATGCAAAAATAAGTGATCCACTGATTGGAGGGACATACATGACGTTGTTAAACACGGTCTCAAACCTCGGTGGAGTGTGGCCCTCCTCTTTATCACTGTGGGCTGTTGATGGTTTAACATGGAAAACATGTACTGGTGTTGCTGGTAATATCCCATGTAATACTGCAGACGAGAACAAGGTACAAATTGATTTGTTAATAAGAGCCTTTCATGATGCCCATCTCTTAACACATATCTATGTAGTCTGTAACTCTATGAATTTAAGGTTGTAACTCTCAGGTTAAGTACAAACTTTTAAACTACCTTATACCAGGTATTTACTGTCATGCAGTGTATCACAAGCAGGCCTTGCAAGGAGAGGCATTCTGTGAGCTTATTGATCAAGCACCTATCATGTTTATGCTGTCTAACAACTAAATGGGAAAAACCAAATTTTGTTATTGATGATATTTTATGATGCTCAATCGAGCACCTAGAAAGTTGAAGGTACCAGTTTTTGAAGCACCTGCTTTTTGCACGTCACAAGGTCTGATCAATGCTTTCCTTATTTCTAATAATCTGATGGGTGTTATTCAAAAATTTTTTTAAGACTTTATACTTTCTCACATGAACCATTTTTATTACAATTTGATCATTTATTAAAGAAAGCACTTGAACAAAATTTAACTTTCCTTAAAAATTTTTAAGTTTGATTATAGCAGTGAATTGAAATCAGGAAAAAATATTGCTAATCCAAAATAATTTTTTGTCCTAAAACTCTTTTACTTAAATAAGCAAAGGAATTCTTATGATAACATTTATCTGCTAATTCGTGAATATGCAAGGTTTAAATACCATACAATTCATACAATGAATGTATTTAGAGAGTTGGAATGACAAATGATAAATTCATGTGTTCATTGATTAAAAATCCTTTTCATTATTTTAGAATTTATTATATTGTTTCATATAATACATTTTACAGTTTATAAGGAGATGCTGTCTTCATCTTTTAGATCTGCATGGATAATGGTGGAGTTTGTAGTATATCAATTGATGGATACTATATTGAAACTGGGATTTGTGTTGTCCTTGGTATATTGTGGCTACTTTGGAAAAGAAAAACCCTTGTTAATCTACAGAATTTGAAAGAAGATGCTTGGAAGGTATCAAATAATGCAAAAAAGAGCAAAACATGACGACTTCACTTCTTAGACACAAATAAATTATGCCAAAAATGTTTATTTTTCAATGATATCATTTTGAAGTTTTATTTATTCGACTGCAAGATGCTTAGTTAGTTTGAATAAAAGTTCCTCTGTTGGTTGAAAATCATTTTTTTATATATTTTCTACAAGGGTAGCAGATCCTAGTCAGGATTCCGTTCTAATAATGCCGTGGAATTTTTGAAGCAAATGAATTAGGTCTGAGTGTATTTGTATGCATTTGCTCCTTTGAACACAATTTGAAACATATGTTCCAAAACAAGTATTTATGAAACAATACATGAGTGCTTAGAATTTAAAAGATGTTCACGTAAAAGGAGCATTGAATTTTGATTTTTCTTTATTCATTTTCCCAAACAAATACATATCTGCATTGATATAGACAATGTCCTTGTTTCAATTGGATGTTTGATTGTCAACAACTACAACCAGTAACATTTAATTGATAAATATATCAACATCATAGATGCAGAAAAGTGGCAAAAAATCAAAATTACCAATAGCAATCACAATGATCCATTTGCAAGGTCATTTTCCAAGTTTGCTTTTGAGCCTGTCTGACATCCTGGGCAGGTGTGCAAAGTTTCATGAATAAATAGATCACAGTCCATGCAGAATATTTGCTCACAATTGGAACATTCATAAACCTGTAATAAAGCAAATTGCTTATGACAAAAATATTAAGCTATGTTTACCGCTATAATGACAACATATATAGTAATGTACTGAAATGATGACATCACAAAAATATGTTTCTAGAATTTTTCAATTTTGACCATATATCACAAAAGAGCATTATGTGATACCTCTAATTGTTAGAATCAGTTTTGGTGTTACAAATTGGCTGAGATATGGCCACATAAGAACAGGCTCTTTCCCCATTAAACCTTTTGTAATTAAATCCTTGTTCGTAACTTTGTGAACCAGGCCAGCATAACAGTTATCTGTTAGCAAACCTGAAATTTATCATGGGCCATATCTCACCCAATTTTAAATATATCTAACTGATTCTGCATGTTAAGAGGTATTTAATGCCATACTTTCAGATAATGTGGTCAAACTTAAGAAATTCTGAAAATAAATTTTTGATGACGTCACACTTCGGTACTTGCTAAGCATCAGACTTGAAAACGAAAACAAAACGAAAGCTGTCGCGTATTCAGAGTGCGTCCATCTTTTCTTTAGACAACACCCTTAAGCTTTTGGAATCTACTCAAGAACGCAATAAAAAATAGGGCAGGTTTAGATGTGGTACTTATGTTTTGTGCTCTTCAAAACGGCGCTATATTGATGGTTGTATAATTCCCTCTAAAATCGTCATAAGGCTTAACTTATACCATACTAATATAATTTTGCTAAAACCATTATCTATATAAAAAAGACTTTCAATACAAATCCAAAATTTAGAATAAAAATACCGTAGACCAGGCTGGAAAACTTGCATATGCTCGCACCTCGCACCTCTAGTGACCCAAAATATCAAGAAATTCATATATCATACTATAATTCAATGTCTATATGGGCATCGTTGCTCGCAGCTCAAATGCTTCCGCTCGCAGGTCGCAGCTGATAATGTGCCGTTGGTCGCATTGACACGTCTGCATAATCATACATGTTTTTCAACCTGGACCGTAGAGCGAGTGGGAAAATTTTTGCAGCCAGGGCAAGATCAAAAAAATTGTGCTAAGTTACAAGCATAAATAAAATATGATTCAAAATATGTTTTGTGAACGAATATTCTTCAGTCAATGAAGAACCAACCCCCGGTTATTTTGATAATTGTACAATTTTGTGAAATGCCTATAGAGATATTTGTGAAATGCAAAACAACTTAGATAACATTTTAGAGGAAAAACTTTCTGCAAGAAAACAAAATATTGGTCACATTTGCTGTTTTATGGTAAATTTCCATCCACAATAAGGCACACTTTGATGGACTTTTGAATCAAATGCATCGCGCAAAGAGTTGATCAATCAGTATTAAAGAAAGACTGACTCAAAATTGCGATTTGCTGATAATTTTTTTGTATTTGTTTTATCAGGATTTGCTATAGAAAATTTTGCCCCGAAAAATCCTAAATTCTTTAAAATAATCTTTCAAGGCATCTATCTTAGTTGATACAACTAAGTAAAGGACAAAGGTATACAAATCAAAATAAACATTATCCCCACTAAATTCCAAAACCTCCACAGTCAATTAAAAGAAAGTGTCATTAAAATACTTTTTTACTTACTGTTGCATCAGTATGAAATCTTTGGCAGCCTTTACAATTTCTAAAAATTGAAAAGAAAAAGAACACCATAGCCACGTGGACGTCAACCATTACCTGATTACAATATTAACGATAGAATTCACAGTCTTCGTAATCTATTAATTTATCTAGCTTTCCCCTTTGCACTA
Organism: Rhopilema esculentum; assembly: GCF_013076305.1. The sequence goes on along the minus strand of NW_027019541.1, from coordinate 4,590,321 downwards.
AAACTTTTCACATGCACTTTAACCCTAGTGTTGCATCAAAATACCGTAAAAGCTCTTTTAACCCCCCCCGGGGGGCTTATTTTATTTTTCAGTCCTAGAGATGGGCTTAATAGAGGGGGGGTGGTTAAAAGAAAGGGGGCCTAGATAAAGATTTTACGTTATACAAGAACAAATTTGATAGGTAAAACCAACCACACTATGCCTTTGCAAACACACTGAACGAAGTCTTCATCCGATTAGAGTGTTTGTAGATGAACTTCGCAGCTTTATAAAGAATAATTCCAGTTCATATATATATACGTATATTCCAACGAAGAGCACTTTACACTAGCTGAGGACCAATTAAGAACAAGCTGAGGACCAATTAAGAACAAGCTGAGGCTGAAGTACTGTAAATGTGATTTTGAAAAATGTTGTGAAACCTCCTTTAAATATTCCATCTCAAAAATGGGGAGTTTTTTGTCATCTAGGGATGCTTTGTCAGCGAATTTCTAAACTTTTCAGCGAATAAAGGTTGATACACTCACTGTTGGCAAATGCTGAAACTCCTCTTGAGCACAATAGCTATCGTTTGCACTGCTTCACCCAATAAATTTAAGTACAAATTAAGAACAGTCCTGCCTCAAAGTTTTGGAAAAAATAAGAACAGCAAGCCTGAACTTCAATTTACTGGTTTTCATAAAAAGGAGTGTAAATGCTATGTTTCCGCTCTTCCGTGCTATTTTCAAATTTGGCGGTGCGAGATCCTTTTTTGGATGTATACATTCATGTATACACTCTTTTTTTTATAAGAACAATTTTATAAGAACACGAGCCTCAAAACTGGTCAAAAGTTAAGAACAAATTAAGAACAAGCTGAGGCTGAGCTTCTGCAAAATGCAATTTTGAACAACGTTTTTTCTCAAAATCGAGGATTTTTAGAGATGTGTGGGTGCTTTTTCGGTGAATATTCAAATTTGTTAGTAAATTAAGGCTGTCTCGCTCACTTTGTTGGGAAATGAGGCCTGAACACCTCCTTAAAGCGAAAAGGCTAGCAATAGCACTGCTTACACCCTCTTAATTCAAGAACAAATTAAAAACAATCCAGCCTCAGATTTTCGAGAAAGTTAAGAACAGTCAGCCTGAACTTAAATTTACTGGTTCTTATAAAAAAAAGAGTGTATAGAATATTCGTTCATATTATGAAATCATAGAATCACAAACCCTAAATTTTGTATTGCCTTAGCTTCGAGCTCTTTGAACGCTCTTAATGGAAACAGATGTTGATAAGACTTTGCCAGATGTGGAGCAGACACTAACGTTAGGCCTAAAAAATGAAGAAGATACTGATGTAATGAAAGTAACGAGAAATGGTAAAAATTTTTTTTATCCAAACTCGACAGCTACATCCTGTTTTTATTTGAAAAAGTCTCAAATGTAAAGTAGGAAAGAACTTAAAAAGAGAAGACATTACAGGCACCGCGGAGCGTTGAGAAAAGTGGGGGGGGGAGGCTAAAACCGTATAAAAAGAGACTTTTCTGGTAGTTTGATACTTAATATTTGGCATTTTTTGCAAAAAGTGGGGGCTAAAGCCCCCCAGCCCCCCTGCTCCGCGGTGCCTGCATTAAAGGAATAAGCACACAAAAAGAGGACTTTCCTGGGTATCCATTTGACTCAGCCGAGGATGTACAGACAGGAAGGTTCAGGGGTTTGAACCCTCCCTTTTAATCCAATACTAACCCTTAATCAATTCTTCCCATGTAGAATATTGTTGAGAGCGCCAACCTTGCCCTTTTATTAGCACTAAACCTATAATCTCAATAATAAAAAACTGAGTCAAATAATTTTTATCTTGATTTTACCTAAAACGCATCATGGTACTCTCCGAAGGTCGTACAACTTCTTTGAATACATCACTATTTCTGCATCAAACAAAGCGTTTTGTTTAGGGGTACCAGGGGACCACCTGATTTGTCAACTTCCACTGTTTGCTGTTTGTATGAAACTTTACATTTAGAGGCGAAGCAAGAACAATCTCAAAGGGGGTAAAACTTCAACAAATTTGCCAAAGAAATGGGTGTAACTTGGATGTGGACAACGAAATATTTAAAATCCTTCAACCTAGAAGCCAGGAAGCTTTCATGAATTAAGACACGTCTTCCAGAATAATTAAAAAATGGGTTTCATTAGGACCTTGAAATGATACTCATCGAAAGTTGGTTTGTCGTCGGTTTAAAATTTAAATGGCATAAAATTCCCAAAAATAGGGACATCTCATACGATGATCATTAACTCCATCGAAGAAGTGATTATGTTTCCATTTTGACCCCTAACTTTAGGCCAAATTGTCCGTAAATTTCACTAAGCGATCGACAAGAGTCTCACAAATTTTTAAATCGAAAATGTCCTTTCTCCTTTCCAAATGGTAACTGAATAGGTTTCCCCGAATAGGTTTCTCGTCAGACAAATCCTAGTTTGTGTTTGATTTTTGCTTTGTTTGTTTTTTGTGATATCATTTTAAATCGAATATAGTTTAAAGTTACAATACAGTAACTTGTCTTATTCGATTACTTAAAAAATATACAAATAAAATTAACAATTTTCAACAGTTTTTAAATACAAATTAACAATAAAATCATTAAGTTTACCATACATTGATGGACAGGTTGCCCCGTCCCATGTTTTCGGTTCTTGGGTCTCTTTTGAGGCGACAACCTCTGAAATGTATGACTGGAATGCCACGTTCCAACACTCCTGATATTCGATGGGAAATATTTGAATTTCCTCAAGGTATTTTTAGTTTGTGTATATATTATGTATCATGTCTCTGATGAGTATCTTATTAATTTTGGAACAGTTTACATTGCAGTAGTATTCGATACTTTGATATTTTCCTTTATAAATCGACCTTTCTTTTCTTAATGTTTAATTGAATTCTCATAGCTTTTGTACATGTCTTAGTGGATCAATTGTGACGTAATTTTCCTGGGTGAATTCCTGGTTATTTGGACAAGGCCCCCGATTACGTTGACAGGGGGCCAGGGGGTCATGCCCCCTCTCTCGTTTCTGCAAAATTCTGTAGTTTTGCCCTTGCCCCTCCTCTACATCCAAACTTTGCAACTGCAGTCAGAGCCCCTGGTGGATGTTTCATGTTTTCGTTCTCCCTCTGTTTCATTTTTAGTTAAATTCAACTGAGTTTTTATTGGAAATTAAATGTTATATTCTGTTTACTACTTTTCGCTGTTATTGATACAATTTCAAAATGTATTTTCTCTCCACTGAAACTTCATTCATTCTGAGCTTGCATCGAGCTTGACGCTTCGCGAACCCCTATAACCGCGACCCACCGATAGCTCAGTTGGTAGAGCGGAGGACTGTAGAGTCAATTCAACCATGATATCCTTAGGTCGCTGGTTCGAATCCGGCTCGGTGGACACTTTTTCCATCGTCAATTTATTCTTTTCCTTATTTGGAACAGTTTGTTTGCGTAAAAGTTATATTTCGCAGCATGAAGCATTTAGATTAAATTCAAATCATCCAATAAAATACTGGAGAGCCTATGGAATAGTCTAAATCATTTCAAAATAAAAACTATCCCATTTTTCGACACCATGGTGGTTTTTAAAAGGGTAATTCTGTCATCTGAGAACTTAAGCCACTTTTAATAATCGATACAGTTTATCATAATAATTTAGTTTAAAGTATCAAGGAATATGTCACGCTTGGTTGTTACTATGAACGGTGAGAACTCGACAGAACTTGATATTAATTATGGTGTTTTAACTTTGAATGTTTAACTTTGTTTTAAATTTGTATTTTAAGTTTGAATATTTGGTATATTGTAATTAATATTTGTTTTTGATGATAAAATATTTTGAGTTTGAGTGTTTCTTAAGGTAGCGTACTGGGTCCCTTTCTTTTCTTGCTCTAAAGTACTAATATATCTAGATATATAAAGGAATATTAATATAAATCTTTATACAAGTATATAACCTAAAAAAAATGAAGAAATGTTGAAACGAGATCTTTACTAAATACCTAGGCGTATTAATTGATGATAAACATAATAAGCAAACCACTTTTTAAACTCCTTTATTAATCCATGATATCACAAAAAGAAAACTACCATCACCATCTAGTGTAATAATATGGAACGATACTCCAAAAAATATTGACTGCCCCTTCTTAAAATATTTTTGGAAAACGTGTCAAGCAAATGCTAATGAAGCGTTACTAGCTTATCCCAGGACCGCCGAGAGGGGTAAAGGGGGCGAATTGCCCCCAGGGCCTCAAGGTCTAGGGGGCCTCACCAAGTAATGAATTCCATGTCAAGAATTAAATTGATCAAGCGTAGCGAAAGTATGCCTAAAAATATGATATGATATGATATGACATGACATGACATGACATGACATGACATGACATGACATGACATGACATGACATGACATGACATGACATGACATGACATGACATGACATGACATAATATGATATGATATGATATGATTGATATGATATGACATGACATGACATGACATGACATGACATGACATGACATGACATGACATAATATGATATGATATGATTGATATGATATGACATGACATGACATGACATGACATGACATGATATGATATGATATGATTGATATGATATGACATGACATGACATGACATGACATGACATGACATGACATGACATGACATGATATGATATGATTGATATGATATGACATGACATGACATGACATGACATGACATATGAGCCCCCGTAGCGCCCTGACAAACGGTTTCTCACCACATATTCTACACTCCATTGGCAGCTCACAATACTTGCTTTGACACTAAAAACAGAGAAAACAAAAATACATGCTAGATAACGTAATGAAATATAAAGTAACGGAAAACATCATAACTTTATAAACTGAATCCATTTCTTAGTTTTTGACAAGCTGTACCTCTATTTTTGTATGGTTTCAAACAAACCCTTACATCCGCCATGTTCATGCAAACCCTTTAATCTAGAAACCTATTCCTCAAAGTTTGGGTCTGCAAGTAGGACTTGAATCTGAAATCATTCTAATACCTAAAAGTTGTCGAAATTGTGAACTTGAAAAACTTCCCGTGAAGCCCTCCCTTCATTATTTCCATCTAAAAAAGTCAGTCCTTTTATCATATCTTTGCTATGTCTTTGTTACTGCCTGACCTAAGCTATAATGTTATAAAATGAACTGGTAAGAAAAGACGCATGAAAAGATTTGACAGTAATAAATCGATATTAATGGATTCAAATCGATATGAAATGTCCGATCCTTTGAACTTCAAACCGTCAACTCGAAGTTTCGAAGCAAAAATCGGTTTGTGTGCGGTTCTAAAAGAACTTTGTAGTTAGAAATTGTAGAGCCGTGAGTTTTACACAAAGGATATATATCAAAAGTAAATGGGTGGATTGACTTACCTGTGGACAAAAGTATCCGGTTGTGCTCAAGGAGCATTCGGACTGATTGTCAATATGGCTGCAATAAGAAAGGGGGGGGGGGGTTAAAACTACAGGTCAAAGAACATATGACAATTAACAAGATAATGAAGAATGCAAGAGTTGGAGGATATAAATTTCCCTGAGGTGGCTACAAAATGTGAAACTCCAAAGCCTAAACATATGCCACACATCATTCGATACTGTTTGAGAATTTTAGAGCGTTAAAGAGTATGTTTGAACACCCTGTCGCGCGATATTCGTGTTGAGTCAATAGTCGAGCGTAGTGTTGCATATGGATAAACAGGGCTTTATTTCGACGAAACTCTAATGTGGCATTAACCATGTTGCTAGTTACCACTGATATCAAAGTGCTCTGAATAATATTACATGGCATGATATTTATTACTACATGGCATGATATTTAATATTACATGGCCATTTTGTTTAATTGTAGCTCTGTCATACAAAATTCGCTATTGACTTACCAAGAGCAAAGTGAAAGTGGACCATCCGACCTGTGTGTGGGAAAACCTAGAAAACAGGATTTACTTTAAGTTTATCTTTGAAAATTGTGTAGAAATGAGCTTTCTGAGCATTATTTTTACCATGACCTGGCTTATCCAAGTCGCAAACTTTGATCAGAAAAACCCACTTTACTATCGAGTCAATATGGACAAAACAGATGCAAACCATTAAATATGATTTTTGACTTGATTGGAAAATTTCATTAAGCCACTGTGACTCTTTTTGGTTCTTTAGAAATAAATTAAAAGCAAGATGACCAAAATTAATTATTGAAAGATGCACCTACCGGGAGGCATTAATCTGATCAATATTAGGAAGATTGGACATATAATTTGACTTAACTGGATAAAATCAGCCATATGACTGGATAATATCAGCCATATAACTGGATAATATCAGCCATATAACTGGATAATATCAGCCATATAACTGGATAATATCAGCCATATAACTAGCATTTATCAGCCATACAACTGGATAATACCAGCCATATAACTAGATAAAATGATGCACTCGTGAAAAGGGTATATTTTCCTTTTCAAAGAAACAAAATACACTATCAACATATGCAATATTTGAGATGATAATTATTAGAAAATGACTTTGAGCTACAGAAAAAGTTTTGGGTTGGTTAGTCGCAAACAAAGCCAATAAAAAGCGAAAATAACTGTGGTGAAAAAACTTCTTCTCAAAATTTTTTTTCAACAATTCTTTTCAAATTTTGTTTCATTCCTGTCGATTTCAGTTACAATCAAAAGACATTAATAGGATCATATTATCGACAAACAAACACCAGGCAAGTTACACAACGAGTTCATTATGGCTGGAACTGTATTATGCACAAATTTAAACTATAAATAATTATACCATGTTAACATAAATTGTGAGACAAAGGTTAGGCCAACAATGTTAACTTAACCAGTATTAGAAACTTACGAAAAGTGATCTGAGAGTTTACAATTAAGTAAGAATAAAGCATAAACATGAATGTAAAACCACATACCCATTCTTATTAAGGAAGCTGCAGTACTTTTCTACAATGCAAAGTAGTTCAAATTTAGGAAAAACATTTAGAAAATTTCAAGTTTTTTCTACAAAAATAGTGTGGCAATCTCTTTCTTATCAAATTAAATGAACGGGTGATTTAATTTAGCATTTTCAATTATCGTTTTCTTCAATCTGCCCTGCTACTGTACTATAAGCACATGTTGAAACACAAAAATGATCCCAGATGAAATTTTAGTGAAAACCAGTGTAAAAACCACAAAAAGTATTATGACAACAAGATGGCTAATCTATCAAGGTAAGTAGGGATTTTCAAGATTTCGCACAGCTATCCTCATCTCAAAACCTCTGCCGACAGAATTGAGCAAAAAATAATAATATTAGAAAGTTTAGCAATGGCTTAGCAAGGTGTTAAGACACTGCTTCCAGACGAAGATTTATATAAGATCTTCTGTGCCTTCAGTTAAACAAATCTTTATTGACAAAAATACAAAATAACCTTGGCCTCTGGTGGACGAACTTTCTCCACAAGAAGATCTTGAAAATGCTTTTCATCAAGAATAACTCCATATTCGCCTGTGCAAGATAACATTGTTCATATCATCAATAAAATTAAAAACATATTAAGTTCATCTTCTAGCTTTTTGATGGAAAACACTGAAAGATAACCTTTGCGCCATAATAAATATCAACAGGTTGCATAATCATGTAACAAGAAGAAATATATAATTCCAAAACTGGCCTTTTATCGATTAGCAGCAATTGATAAGCCATTATCAGTGAATATGCGTCGGAGATTACTTTCATTTAGTATATATTCTCGTACGGAAACGAGAAAATTTCTTTGTTAACCTACAGATCGCCACAAAAGTAAGCAAGAAAAAATGGATTAAGAAACTCTTTACCCAATAGCATTACGGCCATTTTTGTTGTTGCTGTTTGATATAAACGAATTAATGTTGATAAATCTAGTTAAAATTAGCTACTTTCTAATAAGGCTTCTTACCATAACTTTCAAAATTCCATATTTTCAAAGATAACGTTTATCTTAATTTGGATGACGTATCGATAAAACAACAGTAAACAGCTCAGGGCTGTTTCTAAATTGAACAGTGAGAGAGAGAGAGAGAGAGAGAGAGAGAGAGAGAGAGAGAGAGAGAGAGAGAGAGAGAGAGAGAGAGAGAGAGAGAGAG
>NW_027019541.1:4536976-4582040 GCF_013076305.1 Rhopilema esculentum | reverse complement strand
GAGAGAGAGAGAGAGAGAGAGAGAGAGAGAGAGAGAGAGGACTCAATCCTGCCAAACACACCTTGACCAGTACCTTGTGTTTACAATTTTTTGTAGTACAGAGCTTGAAAATAGCTTTGAAAAAAGCAAACATTTCACAAAATATTAACTTAAAGCTTTTTCGTCTGACACTCCTCAGAGCATAAAATGTCAGAATAAGGGTCCGAAAGAACACGATGTAAAATATATACCGAGTTGTTGATCGAAAAGAGAAAATCTTCGAGCCATTACCTTGTGTTTCTTTGCAAATTTGCTTACAGATACGTATTTCAGCAGACAGTCCTATAATTGAGCATCGTATATCGCAACTTTTCAACGCCTGAAATGAAGATTCGATAGCCACGTGAATGAAACAAAAAACTGATTGCTTTGAAACGCTGTTTATGCCGTTAATCGTCGTTTTAGTTGGTATCCGATAGATTTGGTCACACGAGCTTTATAAGGCCGTGCTATATCTTAAAAAATCGAAATTATAACGGCTATGACATCAAAAAAAGAAAATGGAATAGTATCTTTGATGATTTGATGATGATTGGCGATGCTTCCAACAATTTGTTCTGAGGACTGAAAGGCTGTAGTAGAAGGAATGCTGGATGGACTGCAAACAAAAAATTGCAGCCAAGAAGATGAAAAACAGGAATATCGCAAGCATAGAGAAGAAACAGAAATACGACGATTGGTGTTCTTGTATTTTGCTCCGGCAAATAGGGTTTCTTCAGATTGGCAAAATGGCATATCATTTTTTTGTAAGAATCATTTGTGATAGTAACAACAGCAGCTTTACTATCACAAGTGATTCTTACATCATTTTCAAAATCACATCACTATAAAAATACTGACACAATGATGCTGCCATTGTACCTGATTTAAATACATTTTGCCCTGTCTATAGTGATTGTCATAAAGGCCATTTTGTAGCTTTTCTTTACAGCAAAAAAATTCAAAACACAACAATGATCCTGTTACCAAAAGCACTCCCTTCTCTTGGGAATGTGAGCCATTAACTGATTATTAATGGGATGGCGAAAGTTGTGACAGCTGTATTTATCTGCTATTACCTACCATTCGAATGAAGGTTTTAACAGAAAAACTGTTCTTATCGAGCAGTGTCCTGGTCTTCCTTCTCGATGTGAACATACCTCGTGAAATCTAAAACTGGAATTGCAGGGAGCTGGCAACTTCCCTTACTCTAAGTGGAAGTTTGGTCATGTCATTGACTCCAATCACTGACCCTTGAATCTGTTGTCCGCCAACCCAAAACCACTGAGCCATTCTCACACGTACCGGAAATCCTCGAATTAGCCCCCTAGGGGCTTATTTACTTTTGACATTTTTGGATGAGGGCTTATTCGAGGGAGGCTTAGAAAATTTTTGTAGACATTAAGAAGATATTAATAAAGACCTCGTTTATTTTAGTAGGAATTTCTTTATGAGCATTTAATTAATTATTACCAAAAGTATGAATTTGTTGTGGTAATTCAATAAAACGCCATAGGCGACCTCAGATGGCAAAAATAAACAAATTGAGGGGTCCAATTTGAGAATTTACGGTAGCAGTGGGGGCTTATTCGAGAGGGGGGGCTTATTCGAGGGGGAGGCTTATTCGAGGGGGGGGGGCTTTTTCGAGAGGGGGGCCAATTCCAGAATTTACGGTAGCAGTGGGGGATTGTTCGAGGGGGGCTTATTGACAATTTGCAGTTCTAGAGTGGGTGCTTATCCAAGGGGGGGGGGCAATTCGAGGATTTACGGTAACTGTAACAGCAAGGATGGCCAACCGCTAGATAATAACGCTATAGCCTAAGTTCTTAGCAGCCAGTAGCCCTTTGAACAAAATAGCATAAGAACCAGGCTACTAAATTAACCTTTAAAAAGCTAAGTTAATTTTGTATTTTATCCTTTATTCCTATACGTTTTAAGCTTTATCAAGGTGATGAATCCTGATGCAAAAAAATGTTTTATCGTTGACATGATCCATGATCTATCTCACATTGAGCAGGACCACTGAATGCAACAAGTCATAGAAACTGTCAAGAAAATGATGTGAAAAATATATATATAGCTTTCAAAATTGGTTATTACCGCAATAGAATCATTTATGTCCCCTGGATCACAGGTTGTTAGGCATCCAAATATGATAAGAACTTCACGGCTTGCATGATTCGGAAGATGCCTTGAAAACAACGATAAACAAACAGATAACTATTCATGAAGGCTGACTATACTAATCCCCAATTAAGAAATAGCTACTTTTTCAAGAGACAGACTGTTATTAGATCTTGTTTGAAGGAGCAGCATCATTTAAGATTCTCGATATAGGTAGTAATATGTTTTAATCGAAAAGATGTGTTATGTCGGTGAACTAGGTCCGCCATGCATGGCAGCAGGGATGTTTCGTTGCAAAAGATGGCTGAGCGGACAATAACTTTTTAAATATAGATCTTATGATTCACCAGGCCTTAGGCCAAATAGGTTATGAATCACAAGCTTCTTCCTTGCAGGGAGTTACTGTACATATAATTCCTTATAAAAAACTTATTATATATAATTATTCATATGAAGTTATAATTGTTTATATGAACAGGTTGTATAAAACATGATACAAATATTTTCTTGAAAGCCTTCGTACATCGAAACCTCTGTCTGTTCAACAAGAACCATTTATTAAAGAAAATTATTCATTTCGATTTTGTAGCAGGGAGAGATGCTACCATCTATTGGTCAGGGTACCACTTGATGGAAAGAAGTAATGGCATAGCCACAACTCTCTGCTTACTATTTGTCATTATTGGACGTTGAAACTTTGAGGAGTGTTGGATGAGAAGTATTTCAGTATGCTATATTTCCATTTTTTAGTGTTATCTAAACCGTACTTTATAAAATTAACGACTAGCATAACCTGAAAAATAGATTTGTAGAATTGGAAAAAACATGATTATACTATTGCTATTAAAGATTTGCACTGCGAGACTTAGATATGAAAGAACTTTAAGCCTTACTTCAAAACCGCTAGTGCTGTGTCCAACGAATTTTGTAATGACGGTTCCCCAGAACAACCTTTGTTTACAACATTCTGTAAGGCTGTTATATGTAGTTTTGGGTTTCCTGGAAAAAGGATTGTATCGCAAACATAGCATGAAAATAAATGGAGTGGAGAGGGGGGGGCTAGAACCCCTGGAAATTTATCATGCCCTTTAAATTGGCAGGGACTCCTTCTTTCTACGGACTACTTGACAACGCTCTTTAGATATTTCATAAACTTAATATATTTTTAAGAAAAAAATTACGTGTGTAAAGCTTTTACAAAATTGAGGTGTGGGCGCGATTGGAAGATTCTCCCCGCACACGGCAAGAAATGAAAACTTGTCTTTGAGTTCCCAACAAAGAGGCTACAAGCCAAATTAATGCTCCTTTGCAAGTCAATAGAAATATAGGCTTCGTGTAACTTTTATACTGTCAAAGCTTTACATTAAAACCTAAAAACCTACTGTTTAAAATATGTATCTCTTTGCAATAGCTTTAGACAAGAGCTGTTTTCATAGATGCAGTCAAAAATTCTCTCTTGTGTTCTCTCTATCAAATTCGACACCTCGTAAAAATAGACAGAAAACAGTTATTGCTCGGTGTCATATTAACAGGGTGCGAAGCAGCTTGAAGTGGTTGATATTATATTAACAACTCAGTAAATGGGGGGGGGGGTAACGGTTCCTGAAGCTATAGTTGAAGGAATCAGCTTCATGGAAACATTTGTTTATTGGAAGGCATGTTCCATAAAACGCTCAAGCTTTCTTACCCTGATACCCAATTATAAGATGGTTCATAATTCTGAAAACAATTTGTGATATTTTTCAAAAAACAGGAGGTAGCCCCCGTCCCTCCCCTCACGCGCATAAGCAAATTGAGCACTTTGTCACCAGAGTCGAACTACTTATTAATAGTTATACTCTCCTCGCGCCCTCTCTGATAATAAATTACTTCTTAAAATTTTGGACTACGGCAGGGTGCAATCGAAATTGGTAACTACCTGAAGTGTCCAACGGGAATGATCGACAAATTTTATCACCAAAGTTTTATCAGGAAAGCACGAAGGGTATAATCTGGAGAAACATATGATAAAATAAAATAGAAAAAATTAAAACAACAGGCATACCGCTCAAATCTGTTATTTTTTCTGCTCTCTTGTTTTTCGTTATTATGATACCAAGCTACAATTTAAATTTAACATCATTATGAAAACCCGAAAAAACATCATAAAACTGAAACAAACTTATGAAAACCACCATATTCATGCACATTCCCCATGTTTTTTTGCTTGCTTCTTAATTCTAAAGGTTTTCAACAAAAAATGGATAATTAATGTAGGAATGTGATTGAAGAATTTCTAACATTGTAACTAATGATTTGAAGTTAAGTAACGGATAATATTTACTTGGTTCATAAAGTTATGAACAGAGACTAAATTACAGTGATTTAATTGGAAAGAGCCTGTATGTAGCCGTATCTGGGCCAAGACGTAACGCCTTCCGCTGATTTTGCATATTTAGAAGTATTTCACGAAGCTCTTTCAGGTTATGGGATCCAACGTAGAAAATTTTAAAACTAGAGTTTTCAGTAATGCAGTTTTCAGTATGCCTCTTAATATTACATTGAGTGTTATAGAAAAAATCAAATTAGGTGTAATCATACCTGAGAGATTGGATTTTGGTCAAAATATTCGACAATGAATTTCTCTAGAAGCTGAAAAGAAAATTATACCAAATCTTTTAGTCAGAATCATCGAGTGATGAAAGGCAATTTTCTAATTAAAATTTCTGGTTTATTTCTAGTAAAGACTACCATACATAATGTTTTGCAAATACGCAATATAGAGTGTCTTAGCAAAATATCTTAATCAACTGGCTAACAATAAGATTTGCACAAGAATTGCCTTCCTTCAGCAATGCATCTTTCTTCTCGCACACAATTGAAAAATTCTCAATATTTTGAAAAATGTTAATATTAACTTCCTTAAATTTGAGCAAATCCCCTTATCTTGGGCAAATTATATATTTTTAAAGAGAATATAACAATAGCATGTAGGAACATAAAAGTTTTCCAGTATATCATTCAATCTCATCTCTACTAACATTTCATTGCTCAGAAATTGGTAGATTTATGAGAAAAAATTAAAAAGGAAGCTTGCCTAATCCATCAATAATTTACATTTAAACAAATTTTGCCCTTGAACAAAACAGAAGTAACGGAGATCAACTGTTGAAATCCATCAAAAATACAGTAAAAGCTTCATGCAATTTCCATTTTTTAAAAATTAATATTTCTAGCAAACTATGTTTCCCTTGAAAGCTTGAATTTACAGAAAGCACCTGCATAACTACTTGCTCCTTTAAGTTTTTTTAGGTAAGTGCATAGCTGAAACATTAATTATCAATAAACTCAGCCTCACCTTTTGAGTACATGCAATTCTTGAAGGTCTTAATAGGTCACTCTCTTTCATAGAGCTAGACATGTCCACAACAATGAATAGATGTCTCATCTGTAGAAAACAAAACTGCTTTAAAATTTTCCCCTCTATTGCTGCAGATACTCTACCAGGAGTGTAGAAGACAGGAGACATCTTAAACAATTTAATTATATGGGAAATCACAAAATAATTATTACAGGAAAATGCTGGTTGCCAGTTGCTCAGTTTGCAGAAAGACATTAACTTTGTTGCTTGAGGGCTTCAAGTTTGCTTTATGTGAAAACATTTGTAATGCTTTTGCTGAGTTAGCATTTGTAAAGTTTTTCTACACAAGGACTGTGTTGAAAGTGCCAAGGGTTGGGAAATTAGTTCCAAAGGTTGGGAAAAGAGAAAATGTATATTCTGGATGAATTGCAAACAATAGGTTTTAATCATTGGAAGATATATCATAGATCTATAGCATTTGTTGTGTAGGAAAATTAGCAAAAAGCACAACAAGAAAAACAATTTAAAAACTACAAATCTTTACCTGCATAAGAAAAAATGATCATGAAAAAAACAATAATTGTATTGACTTCTCTCAAAATTTAAAATGCAGCTTAAGTTAAGGCCTTAGTTATGTGATACAAGAGTGTTTCCATAATTTGATATATAGCAGCTTTGTAAACAGAAGATCATTTGCTATGCAAATTGTTCGAAGAAACGTTCAAGGCCACTTCGTAGATTGTTTAACTCTTGTTCATAATTTGTTGATATTTTGCTGATTCAATGGTTATTATTCAAAAGTTGAAGGGTTTTTCTAAATGTTTTGAGAATAATTAGACCTAGACTCCTTGAAGAAGGGACATTGGATATCTGGACAACAATCCATCGCAAGCCATAATATTTATGCTATATTTCTTTAAGCAAAGTGTATTTTATCTAATTTTGATCACAACTCTAGAATACCAGAAAAGATTCATTTTCATCAGATTACATACTTTAGCCATGAGAAGAAGAGACAGTGAGAAAATGGAGCCTAATATGCTTTCTTGTAGACAGGGTCACCAAGAAAGGGGCCAAGGGGGCAAATTGCTCCAAGACCTTGAGGTCTAGGGGTACTTATAAAGTAATGAATTCCATTACAAGAATAGTAAACACTTTGCTCCCAAGGGCCTTATTCTTGGGCTTTGCCCAAGGGCCCCCAAATCCTTTTGGTCTCCCTGCTTACAAACAGCATTAAATACTCACACAAGAAAAGTTTGAGAAGAAAGTAAAGAATCAATTGTAAGTAGGAAAAGAACAAAGTAAATAGAACTGAACAAGCATACCATCCCCAGTCTGACATTTCCTTTGCGGACAAGCAGCCTGAAATTAATTGTCTGACAATGGAAACAATGATGTGACAAGAGCTAATTTAAGAGTTTGTAGATTTTTAAAAAAAATCATAACTTATTCAGTTTTGCAAATACTAGACATTTTAACAAAGAGTCATATTTGTTTTTGTAAAATGCTTCAAAATATCTATACAATTGGTAAATTAGTTAAGAATGTTTCTAAGTATGTAAATTTGCTTTTAAGTAACAAATTTGCAAAATTATCATTTAGTAAAATACCAAACACAAAGAAGGATATTACAATTTTGAAACTTGATGTTTGTAATGTTTTTAAACATGTAATCTAAACAAAACTATCAAAGCTACTTCTTATCATTGCCGAAACACCAGAAAGAAACAGAAACATGCTGAAAAGCTAACTTGAATAAATAAATAAAAAAAGTATATATCAAGAAATACATTTTCTTTCAGAAACAATATTTTCACACACATAGATTTTGAAATTTTGTTTTGTTGTGATTGTACATAAAAATAGCTCAAGATATTTTGCAAGACACAGCTTCAATTAGGCATAATATGTCTTTTTTACAACAAATACTACCAGGTGTACCTTTTTCGTTTTGCTTTTTGAATAATTTCATCAATTGTAGCTTGAAGTGACCCCTCGTCATCTTCCTGTAAAACCTCCCTAGAACACAAATAAACAAAATAATTTTCTAATATAAAAATATGTTTCAATAGAGACAACATCATGGTAAAATGATCTTCTAATATAAAAGTTTGTCTCAAATAAAATATTATGGTAAAAAGTATTTGTAAAATTATGACAATGAGCAGTACCAATTGTCAAAGAATATGAAACACAATTGGAACAATTTTAAAACACAAAAATATACACAAAACACCCATTGTATCTACATCAGCATAAAATCAGCATAAAATTGTTTGTAACCTGATCATATGCAAAATGTAATTTATTACAACTTCCAGCCCCGAAAACTTGCCTTGCACCTGCCAGGTATCAACTGTGCACTTTTTAGCACCATCCTAACATGCTCTTAACATGCAAGCTATACGCATTTGACAGCAGCCACAATATTATTTTTTTCAATGTTCTGTTTACTGTATATACAATATGTTATGCTTTGTTTTACAATTTTGGCACAAATTGCTTCGTGAATTTTGAACTGTGACAAAAGATGCTAGTGTCAAAAAGGAGTCTATTATAGCTTGCTGGGGCTGCTTTGGTTATTGACATACCAATTGTGGCTTAAAAATTTGTGACTGAAATCAAACTATGTCTGTAAACTAAGCTTAATCAAACAGTCTTCTATACTTGGGGCTACATTTACAACAGACAGTTAACTGTAGTGCGAGATTATGCAGTGTGAGATGAAAAACCTTCTGTCTTAAATTGTTTTAGGTATAAAATACCAACTTTCTGTTGGTCTTCAATAAGAAAATAATGCTTGATTGCCAGAGCAGTCGTGTTCAACAATGACAATAAAGGACCACATTTTAAGTCATGTTTAAGCAATTGATTCATACTGGCCCTAGCCTATATATATTATGTATAATAGAAACCCGTAGAAACCCATAGAGGCCACACACTCCAGAACCTCACTCGGGTCAGGTTGTGCAAATATAATAAAATTTTGAATTTTAAATGTTGCATCGTGCTTTTATTATAGAGAAAGTAAAAATGAATAAGTTGGAAATATACCAAGTTTTTTCATATTCATTTAGCCATCTATATCCTCCAGCCCCTTCTCCTTTATCATCATCCGCCATTTTGATCTCGTGTGCAGCAGGAAAACAAAATCCCCTTGCTTCCCTGTACAAATCACTTTGTAAGTAGCAATGACGTCTTCTTTAGTGTGTGGGCCGGTCTGGAACTGACTGGATGTGCCACAGAATTGGGTATCCTTTCCCAATATAAATCATGGGACAGGATATTATGAATTGCATCAAAATTCTGGGACAAGTGGGCGAAGGTGAAGAATCTTGCCTTAGCCCCCCTCCCCCCACTTTTTGCGAAAAATGCCAAATATTAAGCAATAAACTAGCAGTAAAGCCTCTTTTTATATGGTTTAGGCCTCTCACTTTTTTCTAGACCCCCCCCCACTTTTCTCAGTGCTCCGCGGTGCCTGGTAATTTATCCATGAGATCGGGTATAATTTTGCAATATTGTGCCGTATTCTTGGCATACTTTTTACTGGAAAGAACATGCTTTTGGCAACTTTTATGGGAGAGGATTAGGGTGCAAAAAGGTTTTCCGCACACCACTGTCATTTTGCAAGTCAAGTGCCCCCCTTGGCACTGATCATTACCATTTGACCTTGGTTCTTATCAAATCACAATGAGACGTACGTATAGACGTAGACGATAGTCAATCAAACGAAAGTAGCAAGTCGATAAATTTGATTGCTATAAACATTATTACTAAAAACAGTATTGGTTGCCAAGTTATCAAATGATTAAACAAAGTTTGCAAGACACAAATTTCACATACACAGAAGACAACCAAAATGTACTTTGATTCGACTCTAATTACATTTTGCTAAAACAACACCATAAATCTTCAAATTAGCATCCCTCTTGGAACGAGTGCCCCCAAAAAAATTGTCATTAATTTCTTGCTTGCACCTTCAAATGACCAACCCTACCAACAAATTTGTTTCAATATTACTGGCTATAAACAGGATGGTGAGTGGGTTGGTAATGATAATGACCAAAAAAGGACATTTATCTTGACCTCAAGTGGAAGACTGATAAATAACTTCATAATAAAGTTTAGATCAAACTTGATTTTATGACAATCTAGTTTTCTTTTTGCTGCATCTGATCTGAAAAAGAGATTTAAAACCCCTGTGTGGCCTTAAAGAGTGCTCCCGATATTCAGGACAACTTATTAACCAACAGTTGACATTAATAAGCACAATTGTAAATTCTCCCACAACATAGGCGGGCTTGGTGGTAATGCTGATGAAAAGGATAGATGGAGGGCATCAGGATTATGCTTTGCACACATGACAGGAGTCTGCATAAGAACTGATTGCAGATTTTTACACCCAGAGAAACAAAGATACAAAGAGACAGGATATCTTCAACAAACAGATGTAACAAACCTGATCGAACAATGCATAAAAGACTCAATGGATAGTATTAAAAAAGAAATTGTTAGAGACATACAATACCATCAGCAGCAACAAGTCCCTCAACACCCTTGGGTATCATGGGACCCTGCCCTTGTGTAAAGAGAAACAAGTGGAAAAAAGCTCACATTAAAGAAAAAACAAGAAGGTATGATAAACAAAAGATAAAAATTCTGTATTCAAATGCTAATGGTCTAAAATCTAAAATAGACAGCTTATGTTCAATAATTGAGGATTTAGATCCTACAATAATTTGTATAACAGAACCTAAGTTTAAAACCTGTGAGGGTCCTCTCAGTCTAAAAGGATACTGTGATCCTATAGAATTAAGAAGGGAAAAAAAAGAAGGTGGTGGCATATGGATGATATATAAAAATTCACTAAAAGATAAAGTAACAGTCTTAGAGGTAGGAGATGATGATAATGAACAGGTCTGGACTAACATCAGTCTTGGATGTAGGGAAATAATATTGGGAGTGGTGTATGGTAAACAGGAATCTAGGACAAAAATAAAAAGTAACTTTACTTTCTTTGATAAAATTGATTATTATGCTGTAAAAGCTAAAATTGAAGACAAAGCATTGATAATACTAGGGGATTTAAATGTAAAAGTAGGAGATAACATAAAAGGGAACCATCCTAAAATAACTACAGGAGGAAAAAGTCTAATGAAAATAGTAAAGAAAAGAAAATTAAACATATTGAACAACAGTGATAAATGCCAAGGGCTTTGGACAAGGGTATCAACTACTGACAAGTGTAATGTTAATAAGAAGACGATACTTGATTATGCATTGGTTAATCAAAAAGGCTTTGATAAATTTGATAGAATGATTATTGATGAAGAAAGGAGATATGTTCTAGAAAGAGTGGGGAAATATAGTGTGAAAGAATCCGATCATAATACAATGGTGCTTGACTTTAACTTCAGGAAAAAGGATGTCTATAGCCAAAATCCTCAAAAGGAACAAGGGCACTGGGTCTTATCAAGTGACTCACTTAAGGAATTTGATAGACAAGTGAAAATTAACAAAATAGAAAATGTTTGGGATCAAAACAAACCAGTAAATGTCCTATATAAAGAGTGGAAAAGGAAAATATATGAAATTATGGCAAAATGCTTTAAGAAAAGGTACAACAGAAATAAGCACCATGCTGCAATGAGGGCATGTAGGGAACTGATAAAGAAGAAAAGAGAGTTAAAACAGAAACTAAGTGAAGCTATCAAAAAAGAGGACAATTTGAGGGAAAGTGTTTTGAAGATAAGAATCAAACACTTGAACAACCAACTAGTGAGGACAGAGAATGAGAGTAAAGATATTAGGATGAAAGCAAACATTGAAAAGTTAAGTAGGGCTGCTGTGCAAAGCTCAGAATTTTATAAGATAAGGGCCAAAATCTTAGGAAGAAAAGCAGACTGCCCAACTGCTGTAATCAATGAGCAAGGAAAGGAATTAGTTGAACAAAATGAAATCCTTGAGGAGCATGAAACCTACTTTGAGAAATTACTCACCAATAGAGAGCCAGATGAAAAATATAAAAATCATGTAAGATCAGTTGATAAGCTATTTGCCAAAGTAATACAATCCCAGAAGGGACAAAAGAAGAGATATGATGCCCCTTTTGAAATATGGGAACTGGAAAAAGTACTTAAAAGCCTGAAAATAAAGAAATCTAGTGAGGAAGAAAGGGTAGGTCAACATTAGATCATTTGTTTATTTGGCAAGCAATAAACGATTATTACAAATATCTAAAATGCCCAGTGAAGTTTGTGTACCTGGACCTAGAGAAGGCTTTTGATAAGCTGTGGCTAAAGTCTTGCATCATAGATATGTATAGAAGTGGGGTGAAAGGAAACTTTCTTAAAAATGTCTACGAATTAAACAATGAAGGATACATTCAAATCCACACACCTAGTGGAATTACAAGACAGGTTAGAATTAAAGAAAATTTAAAACAAGGAACTATCTTGGCAGCCCCCATCTGTGCCAATCATATTGATAAAGGTATGCAAATAGTAAAAAGAGAAAACCTAGGAATTAACTTTGGGAACATTTTGATACCTCCACTACTTTACCAGGATGATATATTAATTGCTTCCATATCTCACAAGAAAATGCAGGAAATGATTACTATTGCTGAAGAGTTTCAAAAGAAAAACCTTCTGAATTTCAACTTGGATAAAAGTGAACAAATGATCATGCAATATAGCAAAAGTAAAAAATTCCAAAAAGAAACTTTAATTTTAAATGGCCAAGTTATTAAAGAAGTAGAGTCATATAAATATCTAGGGGACTTGAAAAATAACAAAGGAACCTTGGATTTGTGCATCAGTAAACGAATCAACACTGCCTTGGGAGTTATTAAAGAAATAAAATTCCTTATTAAACAGGAGGCACTCAAGAAACAAAGTTTTGCAATCAGTATCAAACTGATTGAAGCAATTTTGATGCCAAAAGTTCTGTACGCATGTGAAACATGGACTAACGTAACTAATAAGCAATTTAAAAACTTAGAAAAATTGCAAAAAGATGCAGTAACAATAATTAACTCTCTACCCCAATCAATGTCATATGATGGAATAGTCCTTGAATGTGGCCTGATGCCTATGGAATTTAGAATAAAAGAGAAAAGATTAATATACTTCCATAAGGTATTAAACATGAACGAAAGTAGATTGACCAAGATAGTTTATGAAGAGCAAAAACGTTTAAATTTCCCAAACTGTTGGTATAAAGAAGTGATTAGTGACATAAAACTGATTGATATTAACCTCAAAGAAAATCAGATCAAAAATTTAACCAAAGAACAGTGGAAAAAAGTTGTTAGAGAAAAAATGATCATAATCATAGAGAATAACATTAGAAATAATAGTAAGACTAAACTTAGATTTATCAAGGGTAGTAAATTTGAAATGAAAGAGTATCTGGGGTGCGAAGACGCGTCATCCCTGCTGAAATTAAAACTAAACATGGTTGACTTAAGAGCGAACTACAAAGGAAAGTACTCTGATTCTCTTTGCAGAAGATGTGGGGCCCATGAGGAATATATTGAACACTTATGGGATTGCCCAAGTTTTTATCAAAAACCCAAGATGGAAAAAACATGTTTAGCTACAAATAATTCAAAAATTCTTAAAAGTATCAACAACACCCTTCAAAAATTTCTTACCAATGGATGAAATAGAAATAAAAAGATTGGCTAAAATTATAGCACCAGCTTGTGATACCCAGTAGTTGGGTAACTGCTCCGAAATGGAGATTTAGCTTCAATTATTATTATTATTATTACAATGGATGCTCATTAGAGAATTTACAATTTAAATTTTAAATAATTTCTAAAGAATACTAACACTCTGCTATTTTCAAGGAAAGGATAAAACATATACAAGGATATGGTTCAGTTACAGCCAGGATAATTAAATAACAATGGTATTGTATAGCTCTATAAAATCAATCCTTGATATGTTGGATAGAGCTCAAGCATGCTGAAGCAAAGGGGGTGGGAGTTTAAACCATCACAATCTTGGCAAAGATTGGAAAAGTGGGGGCATTGTCTTTAGTCTTTGATAAAGGTGGCTATAAACGACCACTCCATACAGGTAAAAATTGCTGGCTTTAGGAAAGAATTGTATTTAGCCAAGAAAGAATTGTATTTAGCCAGGAAAAATTAAGTACAATGATCAACTCTGTTAAAATGTATGATATGTTTTTGTTTTGACAATTCAGCCAATATGATACATTGTTGATGGTGGGAGTGGCCCAAGATGGTTAATTTACAGCAGTTCTGAAAAAGTTATTTCAAGCAAAATAAACATAATACTTGAATATCATCTTCTATTATAAAAATATCAGAGACAGACCTGTGCAATTCTTGCACAAAAAAGTGTTTTAAGGCTAATATAAAATAATTCTTGGTTTATAAATGTATTTGTGGTAATTTTTGAGAAACCTTGTCCAAAGGTTTCAGCTCCAATTATTACAATTTTGGATGAAGTATACTTTTTTCATCACTTAAATGACTTGGATAGGCTGACAAACCAGAGCAGCATATAGATGTTGCTAAATGGTGGGATAACATACCAAGATATAAGGAAACAATCAGACTGGCTTGGGTGATGTCAGACCTGGCCATAAGACTTCTAACAGGGGAGCAGTAAACAGCTCTCCTAGTAGTATTCAGGTGAGCTATAAGAATAGAAACAAAGGAAAAATTGATTTCAAGGAGGGCAAATTTGCTTTTTAGAACAATTTGGGAGAGCTACCTCTAGCTTCCCTCCAGCGTTTGAGGAGAACGGAGGAGAGCCTGGAGGGGAGCAAGAGCTATGGCTCTCCTCAAATGGCCAGGCCTGTGATATTATCTTTGCAGTTATACTGCTATTCAAATGGCACTCAGAAGCAATGAAATGCAATTCAATTAGTCAGTTTCTCCTCTTTTTAACTTGCCAATAGCCTCTTTAAGCATTTGATTGCACAAAGCAGCGTAAGGATTCATCTGCATTGCCTGCGCTTTTGCAAAAGTATTTCCAAGTGCTGCTGCAGCTTTAAAGTCATGATAAGCAGCCTCATCATCACTCTGCAACTTCCTTATCATTGCTCTCTGGGTAAAAGCTTGGGCAGCAGCTTTTCCATGTCCCTTACTCAATTCAATGGCTGTATTGACATCTTGGAGTGCAGCATCAATGTCACCTTAAAATAACACAAAATATGCGTGCAGGGTTTTATAGTCTATTATTCATTGCAGCATTCTAATCAATGACAAAATTACATACAAAAGAGGTAAAAGTTAGTAAGCATCAAGTGTAGTTTAAAATCTAGAGTAAAATAAACAGGAACATCGGTGAAATTTGGGTCTGCTACAGTACAAAGAATGGTTCTTCTTAAGGTATTGAAAGAAAAGCCTACTTTTTGATATCCAAAAGGAACTGCCTACCTACATTTATGTTTATGCGAGTGTATAACGTTATGTTAACGTTATGTTCGTTCTGATCTGCTCTTTAATGAAGCTGAAGAAGAATGAGCTCTCTAAAATATGACAAAAAATTATACCTTTTAGCCTATAAAGCTGAGCTCTGTTATTATAGCTTGATGCATGGTTGGGAGCTAAGTTGACGGCACTGTTAAATGCCTCCAAACTTTTATCGAAGTCACCCGATTCTGCTGCATTTACCCCTTCGATTTCCAATTCCTTCACTTTGCTTAATACACTGGCTTCAACATATTCTTCTTCAACACACTGATCACAGTCTTTCACTGTATTTTCGCATGCAACTACTGGTAAACTCGGATTGAATATAGCGTCTAAAACCAGGTCATCGTTTCCCTCAGACGCCATACTGCCACCTCCACTGTTAGATTTGGCTGTTGCTGTTGTTGTGCAGAACAGTTGTGTACTTTTACTGAGGCATTTCTACAGAGGCATGAACTGGTCTTTTACTCGGCAGATTCAAAGTTTCTTTCTGCTTACCCAACAAACTTGGTAGTCTGCATACATTATAGGGCCCACGCCACAAGTCCCCTCCGCCACTTAAGCCCCCTCCGCCACAAGCCCAAGGCCCCCCTGTCAAAGACGCCAGAGCATTCTGTTCTATTAGCACGGATAATTAAAACATCTTTGTGCTCAACGATGACACAGAAGAGATTCAGTTATCTATCGATAATAGCCATGATTTTAGCTATATGCAAGGACCTTGTAAAAAGCTTGTATTTAATCGATGCTAATAAACCAGTTGTATTTCCTAATTTGGCAAGTTTGTCAGCTCTGATTCGTAAATATTTCGTAGATTTTTTTTAGTTAAAGTTGTATAGTGTAAAAGCAATACATTGTAAAAATTCAAAAGCCATAAATATAACAATGAGAATATTTTATTTTACAAGTTTATATGCATAATTAATCCTATTCATAAGTTAAATTCCTTATAATTGCATTTATATGTAATATGTTCACTCTTATATTTCTGAATATATTGTAATGAAATTTTCAATGTTGAACATAGGACATGAGTCTGAGTTTAAATTAATGATATGACAGAAAACCAAGATAATAAGTTTTACAACGTCTACTTTTAGGCCATAGGCGGTGGTCGGAAGATTTTTGAGCTACCTTTATTAAGGAATTTTCAATGAATGGTCCTCCAACAACGTCCAGAGTTATGTTATTTTACTTATTTTCTAAAGGCAGAATATCTGGCATTGAAAAAATACACGCAATATATTTTTCAAAAAGGGGCACTTTTTTATACTTTTTGCAAACAGGGGGGGGCTGTGCCCCCGTGGGACTAATTCAAGTTCTTAATTAGTTAGCCTTGGCCCCCTTAGCCAAGCCACGTAGCTGCAGGGGGGGGGAGCACGGGGGCTGTCATATAAAAACGAGTAAAATTCAGAAACAAAGCAAAACGGCGACGAGAATCCAATCTTACGAGATAAATTTTCATAATAAATTAAATTAAATGAATTCTGTCATATAAAACCTACTTCGTCTTATAAAATACTGACTTTTTGCCCCTAATCAGAACGAGGATACTGTTGAGCTTATTTTATGCTTTAATAAAAGAGACACACTGAAGTAAGCAATTGTTTGATTTACTTTTGTTGAATGTAATTTTTATTCTCGTTATTACATCCTGGATGATTCTGCAACCACGGAGTATTGAGACTGAACGGACAGTCAGAGTTTTTTAGAGATCAATGCTCCCTTTGGAGTGATCTCTTTAGTTAATTTAATACGTATTAAACTTGCATCAATCAATGTTGTTTGGGGCACCAATAAGGATAAGAAGAATCGGAAAATGGATTATATTTTCCTAATTTTTGAGGGCCTGTGCCATAGACGTAGGAAGGGGGGCACGGGAGCACTAGGGGCACGTGTCCCCACCACTTTTCACAAATTCAGGTTAAATGCCCTTTTGAAGCTTACCGTGTTGCCCTTTCTGCCACGTGTATAACCAAAGAATGCCCTTGAAATGCTTTTGGGGCCATGATCTAAAATTGCATTTAGAAACATGAAAACTCCAAAATCTTGCAGCCAGGATCGCGGGGCAAATTGCTCTCACACTTTGACCGTCGGCACATATAGGACTTTTGCTGGGAAAAAGAAGAAATGTATAATGAAGAAGAAAGAAGAAAAGAAGAATGTATCAAGATGATATGCCAAACACAGCTTTATCGTGCTACACAGTTGGTTCTTAGTGCGGGGTCTTTGCTGATTAACTTTGAAACTTGTACCCAAACCTGCTTAAGCTGTAAGGATAGTATGTAGTTGCAGCCCCACCTGCCACAGCTGCATCACAATTACAATTTTGTCAGACAAAAGCAGGGCGCCTACACTGGGGGGCTTACCAATTTATAACAGTCATGATTTTTATAAAACTAAACGTTGTAAATAGTAACAAAACAATTTTTTACCAATTTAATTTCATCAACTTTTTCTCTATGTTTAGAATCTTTGGTGGTAAAAAACCCAGCTGTATGGGTGGCACTTAACCATAAATATTTTATTATGTCCCCCCCCCCTACGAATAATCGATCATGTCAGTAGAAAAATTCTATATTTTGTCCTCAGCACCAACACTGCCCCTCCTGCCTTAATCTTGTGCAGGCCTTGTTCAAAATAGCATCAAAAGAGATCATGGCAGATAAAATAGACGAAGAAGTCTTGTTCAGTGGCGAATCTAGCGTAAAACCTCTTAAAAGGTGGGTTTTACAAACGTGAGTTCTTTGTAGGCAGAAATTATCAAAAATAAGGCAAAGGCGGATAAGTTCAAAATTCTTCTCTTTATGAAACAGCCCTTTATATAACCTAAGCAAACCTTAAAATAATAATTACGTAATACAAAAAACATATTTACAGACGCTGATGCAATCACAATGGTGCAATGGTGCAATTGTCACGTGATACTGTCCGTAAGGGAACCCTGTGTCGTTACACTAGCCTTAAAAATCTGGGGAGGGGGAGCTAAAAGAATGGAGTGGTGACTCAAAATTAGCTACAAGGCAACGATTTTTAGCGCCCCCTAGATTAGTATGTCATTGATACAGCTCTATCAAGGCTGTTATCATTATGCCAAATAGATTTATAAGTGACATAACGAACAGCTGCGTCCTCTAGGAAAAATATCAAAGGAAAATTGTTGCTGTGGGCCCCTAAAGGTTCGGGATCCTTATGAGTTTTGAATCCTATCTGTTTAACAATAATGCATGAACATTAGAAAACTACATGCTTTAAAAAGTAATTTCGATATGTTTTCATTTGGGTACAATACACCAAACAGACGTTGGCATTATTGTGAGGTGGGAAAGAAAAGCAGTCTCGAAAACAGTCAAAGTCAAAAAACGATTGAACAGCTTTGGAAGAAAACACTGAATTTTTAATAGAAACTTTTGAAAAAGCTGGGGGGGCAAACAAGGGGCAAAGAAAATAACTGGGGGGCTACGGGCCCCCTGACCCCATGTAAAAACACCACTGGTCTTGTTAATTGCTAGCTATCCACTCTGAATTTAACTTTTATGTTATTAGCTTTTATGTGTGTAAACTTTTGCCTATGAAATTTCACTTTTCTATTGAGGGTTTCAAAATATGTCAAACTTAATAACGTCGCTCTGAAAGCTACTTCCGTATCATTTGGAAACTTTTCTTTGGCTTCACACTACGCTTCTTGGGCACACGCTACGATTTTGAAAGTGAGGGGGCCATTTTCAAGAAGCTGCAAAGTTTACTATCAACCGGGACGGGAGCTGAAGTCGAAGCAGATCTTTTACTTTGCTGAAAAGTGGAAGGGCCATGGTCCCTCTGCCCCCCCCCCCAGGCACGTAAATAATAGGGGGGCGTGGGGGGCGTAACGCCCCCCCAAAGTTTGGAAAATCCAGTTACAGTTGGAAAACGTAACGGTTGACTTGGAATTTTTTTCTTAAGACCAAACTTGTGAATTTTATATTTTAAGAAGTTTTTTTATTTTAATTTATAAAAATTCTAAACATTAAAATTCACAGGCTGAAGCTGATCCATCCAATCGTTTTCTATTGTGAATCCCGTCTCCACTGGGTCCAAATTGCACACTTGCCCCGTTTTCTTTTTCTTTCTTTCTGACGGGAGTTGAATCAAATTACGAACAGGCAAGGTGAACTTACGGATAAGAAACTTGAAACTTACAGTTTGGAATAATAATACCGGCATTGATCAGAAAATATTAGAGTGGGAATTTTTTTAGAAACTACGAGTAGTTAATTCAATAAAAGATTAAGAATCTTTCAGTACTAAAAATTCTCAACGCTTCTTATAAAAAACGAGTTTATGCTAAACTCCCCCTGTTATTTGTTAATGTCCTTGAGTCCTTATCATAAATTCCTATGACAAAACTGCTGTGGAGCAAGAACACATTGCAAAAACTGCAGTAGAAGTATTTGATCAAAGAAGAGTATTTCATCTTTCGAATCAGGCATATGCACAAGTTTGTTCTCAAATCATCATTTCAGTTGTAAAGAATGAAAAGGCATTTGGCCCTCTGAAAAGTTTAAAGGTAGTTTTCTTCGATCAAGAACGAAAATAAAAGGCCCAAATTCTTGGTGCTTCTATATCGTGAAAAATGTATTTTAGATAAAATTGATCAATTGATCTGAAAGAATACTACTAATCATTAAGTATATCTAATACTGGTTTTGCTTAAATGTTGCTTTACTTCTTACAGTATGTTTAATGTTTGTTTCATGTTAATCAAAATTTAGAGATTTAGGCTTTTATGCTTTAGGCTAATTATTGAGTAAAGATTTGGTAATTATAAAGAAAATAGAACTATGGTGCTCGGGCTATTTACAAATATCAATTTGGTAGGTACAACAGATCTACTGGTCGAATGAAAAATTTATCACTTGAAGTTGGAATTTTCATACTTCCACGCCCCCCCCCCCAAAATTAGCAACTTGTTTTCGTCCCTGCCCCCCCCCCCCTCGGTAGCGTGGACCCTGGCCGCCCAAGAACTTTTTAATTATGATATTTCATCGATTTTATGCATCAAAGGTGCCATAATGAAATAGCCTCTTTTAGGAACAGTAGTTTTCATTGTTCTTTTTCATTTCTGAACAGTCCGTGACTTTCAGTTTCATTGGTGGTTCCACTATACTCTGCAATCCTTAAAAGAAAACAAAGTTCTGGATATCAGTAAACACACTGAACAAAATGCTGCAAAGTCTTCCAACTGTGCCTATCAAGGTTTGTTGCCCTATTTTGAATCTTTGTTGGCAAGAAGGATTTCAAGAAACTTGGGGAGGGGCACCGCCTTCTCTACAGTACAATCCGGGTCAGACTTAACTTTCTGTGAAAGGGACCCGAAAATTAAACGTTTCAACTTTTCTTCCAAAATCAGATTAGTTGCAATGTATTCTTTGAGCAAGCCAGACGAGCAGTGGGGTAATAATGTTTGTGGCTGTTACAGGGAGAATATACTGTTTTGTGTAAGCATGGTTGCCAACTTTTTTAAATCAGTGAGACTTGGGGTTTTTCTAGTATCGACTCAACGGAAAAATGTCTCCCTGGAATTCCCAGATTGCCTTAAAATTTAAGTGATTTTTGGGGTTTGAATAGATACGAAACACCAGGTTGATTGAAAAATGCAGGAAGTGAATTTGAAAGACATTTCAATTTCTATCAAAAAATGACACAAAATTGTATGGCTTACTTTACATTATAAGTTCTCAAGGCCATTAGCACATTGTCAAGCCTAAAAATCATCAACTCTGAGACAAGATTTTCTACCTTACTCTTCCAAAATGCTCACAATTTTACAGCACCTTTTTGACTTACAAGACCTAAAAAAAAGATTCACTCCATTGCAAAATTTTGCAAATATGATTATACTCTGCTAGAAAACTGGTTAAAGGTTGCTAGATCCATGAGACTTCTAACAGCATTTTTGATGATGAGAATATTTTCAAGACAAGGAGACAATCTTCAAATATGTAGGTTATCACGGTAGTTCCACCAGTGGCGGATGGCTATGTTTTCCCTGAAGTGGGCAAGTCGGTTTTCGCACCCTATCTATATATCGAGTTTGTACATAAGCACGTGTTTCTAGAAGGGAAATCAATTTTTGCAACTTGAATTCAAAGTTTCATGAATAAGTTTTGATTAAAAATGTGAATATGAATGGAGTAAAATTTTGTAATCCCAACATTTGACCTTCTCGATCATGGTTCGGTAAAACATCCACCTATTTTGAATTGGCTTATTTTCAAAGGTTGGCCTATTTTCAAGAAAATACCATAGACAAAACATAAAATACTAATAAAAAAAAAATTCTGTTCAATTACACTGATGTTTCATACAGGCTGGCGGCCCTTTGAACTCGTTTATTCTATCCAAAATACCAGCTTCAGAGTAAAAAAAACGTAGAGCAAATTTTTGTTTCGGGCTCCTTGGTTTTTTAACTAAAGGTACTTAGTCCATTATGCCACTGCTTATGGGCAGAGTTTATTTCAGGGAATTTTTAAAACTGCATTCAAAATTTTTTGAAAATTTGGGTGTCCCCTTTTGAAAATTTTCATGACCACACACATCAAACTAACTGGATTATGAAAAAACTCGATAACGTTTAGATACTGAACAAATTTCAAAGAGATTTCATAGATTATGATCATTGTCACTGTTACTGATCATTAATCATTAGTACTTTTATGTTCCAGATTTTAATACTGCAATGCACTTTTATCAGCTTTATGTGTCTACTGGTAGTTCCTTTAATTTTGCTTTTTCAATGCCAAATCTCTTTATTTTAGT
Source organism: Rhopilema esculentum (assembly GCF_013076305.1). The sequence continues at coordinate 4,560,306 of NW_027019541.1, read as the reverse complement.
TTTATCACTGCACAAAATCTGAGTTTATCACTGCACAATAACGATTTATTGCTGCACAAATTGGTTATCACTGCACGTTAAAATAAACCCTGCTTATGGGCTATTTTATCAGCCTAGTGTCATCATATTTATGAAGTATGATATACAAACATGGCTAAAAGTTTTTTTATTCTTTAGTAGTAATTAGATAGTAGGTTTTTCAAAAACTTGAAAGTTTTTCAAGAATGGGATTGCACCGTTGAATCGGACAGAGGAGGGGGGCCACAAAATGGAATCTGGGGTTGGGCTAAGAATGAAGTTTAGTGAGATAGGAGGACCCACCATGGTTGGGTCCGACGCGAAAATGCATCTCCCAGACTAAAATTTAACAAATTACTATACCGCTCAGAATAGACAGTAAGACGATGCTCAGAAAAACATTGATTTTTATTATTAGAAAATATTTTGGAGGGGAGGATTCATGCATTGGGGAAAGAAAGAAAGGGTGACCTTTGGTTCAGAGTGCACATTGATGTTAATAACAAAAAGCTGCTGTATTGATTGCCAGGGTGCATTTCATGTACTTAGGCCTGAAGATCTTCAGCGTACACTCAGGTTGGGTTTCTTTGGTTTTCCGAGTACAAACTAACAGAAAACATTTTTAGCATACATAAAATCTTTGTTAGTTGGCATGCTAAACATGAAGCCACATACATATTTAACTCGAGAACATATGACACAAATGTTGTTTGGGTCAGGTCAACGCAACATGCTGCAATTGTAGAATCACACAATTTATTAGGTTCTTCACAGCAAGTTACAGCGAAGTGTTCTACCCATGATTTAATCCTGTCATTATCAGACTGGTATCAATGCACATTTATTTAAACTATTGCATCTTTTTTCCTTGTAGTACTTTTTGATTTCACATTTCATCCTGGTTACATGGTAAGTTTTTTATATTCCTTTGCCTTTCGCAAACTTGTCCTTATTCAGCATTTTATTTCGTCACTAGGCCTTACATTATCTGATTTAGAAAAATTTGCAAATTATATATCTGATCTAGAAGAATGAAAAGTCAATCTCAATTCTTTAGATGTAATTAATGGCATGTTAAAGCCACGACTCATTGCCTATGTATTTAGAGGTGTCGGTATCTGCTGTGTTGTGTTGTTCGTTGATGGATGTTTCATGATGAAAGATAACTGCTGAAACAGACCCTCAAAGTCTCCCACATTTTATGTGAACATCTGGCGAAGGGAAGGGAAGAATATAAAATACGATTAAGAAAAAAAAATGTAAAATGGTTGAGAGAATGAATCTCCTGTATCTAAAATGATGAACCTTGCAGAAACAACTAATTGAAGGTCCTTTTTATCTTTAATAGGCTACAAAGAGCCTGTAACACTTTTGCACTGCTGTTGTTTCTAGGCGTGTGACTGAACTCAGACAGTGCACGTCAGACAGCTTCGTTTATAAGAGAAAATTTGATTGAAAAACCTTAAATAATTGTTTCTTCAATTGTACAAGTTTACCTTCTTTGACTGGTGGATGATGCAGTAGGCCTTTTAGCACAACTAGTAAAAAAATGCAAAATCGTTTTCCTGAAAGTGTCATCAATCACGCTGTAATCAATCAAAGCAGCGATTGTAATAGATTGGGAATTCTTTGCATAAATTTTGGTAAAGTATGGGCATTTGAAACTAAGATAGACAAGATAGTTTTAGTGAGTAGAAAGAGAGAGTGAAAGCAAAGGGAGATGAGACAGGTGGTGAATTTAATGGATGGATAGCATTGGAAGGCAGAGTAGAGTAGGTTCATTTGAATGCCAGAGAGAGGAAACCACTGGTCCACTGAGGGCTAATGCATCACACTAACTATGAATAATTGCAGTAGCTGGATCTAAATTTGACATTCCTTCTTGACTAAAATAAAATTCAAAGATGATTATTTTTTGCATATCAAAATGACTTTTGATGTATTTTTCTTTGTTTAACAGGGCAGCCCTTTACCTATGGATGGGAGAGTGCTACATATATTCAAACTATCTAGTACTGATTGTGGGTCTTTGGGCATTGAAGGATAAGTCATCTAATGAGCCAATGCAGTTTGTAAGTCCAAGTGCTTAGTCTTTAAATTTTGATTTTATGATTTTATTATTTTTAGGCTTCTTGGAATCTAAACCTTGAATTGATAGTTGTTTATATGTTATGAACTCAAATACAGAGTTTAGCTTGCCCATTCAATTTGAAACTGTATTTCAAGGGAGATTTAACTTTGTAGCAGGTCTTGTGAGGAGAGTGGCTAGAGTTTGATTAAGCACTTCCAAAGTTAAACTGCACAATTTTTAACAGAATTTCTTTATATTCATTTTCCAACTACCGTTGACTAATTAAACAAGTTAGCTTTTAATTTGTAACATTTATTTTCCTCAAGTGCCCAGTTGAACATCTAGGAAATTAAAGGTGCTTAGTTTGTCAAGCACCAGTTTTGTCAGGGCTATATTGGAAGCATAGGGGGCTGGTGGGGCTGAAGCCCCAAAATAATTGTCAAACTGCAGTTTATTTCCTTTATAACAGTGTATGAAATGGGAAGCAATACAATAGGCAGCTGCCACCCCCACCCCTAGCTAGCATTCATTGGCCAGGTCTTTGCTGACCCTTCTCTTTCTCTCAATTCATTTCTTATCTTTTCTGTTCATGTTTTCTTGGTCCTATCTCTACCAACTCAACATTTTACCACAAAAGCACTGCATTTACTTAACCAAGCACACTCATATTTTCTCTCAATGTGACCAAACCAGGGAAGTCATCTTTTCTGCACACAAGCCCTGATACTCTACTTCTAAGCTCTTCAGATATATAATTCTGTACATATGTGATTAAGAATATATCTTTATTATTATTGCACTTTAAAGAATGCAATTGATATATGACTTTCAAATTTTTTCAGTTGTTAGGAATACATTTGTTCACAATCTTGAATGATATCATACTACTTGGAATGTATTTTCCAATTTTCAATAAGGGTATGTATTCGCATTAAAGGCATTGAGTCATGATAAATAGACTGGGTATACCCTAAGTGCCAAAATCCGCTGAGTCATGATTTCCATGACTGCGATGCTATTGGTTGACCTTGAACTGGTCACATGAACTCACCTGGTACTGATTAACATAACAGTTTCCATCAATAGCAAGTTGTCAACAACGGATGCCAATATCACATGAAACAGCAGCAATCACCCGGAAACCAAATGACCCCCTATAGAGAAAGCCTATTTACCATGACTCAATGCCTTTAAACTTGATTAACAACTTGTCATAGCTGTGAACAAAAAAGATCTTGCACCAGGTGTTATTGGATTTTAAAGAGCTTGAATTTTATTATATAATCTTGAGATGTAATGCAGTAACAGTTTGTTTCTTACATTTTATCTTCTTTATATGTTTTTAATCCGCTAGAAAAATTATTAAAGTCAGTTTTTCTGGAGATATTGCTCTTTTGCAGTTTAACAGAGCCTTTTTCTCAGTTAATATCGTAAAGATATGGTTAATATTCAGATAAACCATTATTAATTTTACCAGAGGGAAGTTTTTTGTGTTCCATATACTGACTGCACTGGATATAAATTAAGCTAGTTTCATTTATATAATTTAATTCAATTAAGCTTTGCTCCGTAATACAATTATTTTGGAGCATGAAGGAAACATTCTATGTTATTCAATATAATTTATGATTGGTCCTACCTTGCTGTTAAATAACCAGGACAAGTCTTTTTATCACCTTAGGGGTAATTTTTGAGGAAATTAGATTTCAATCGTTTTCATATGTCATCCCATATTACGCATGGCCATTTTTAAGAAAGGATGGTTTAGTTAAATCTGCTGCTCCATTGTTGAAAAATTTTTGGGTTGATCTATAAAGTTGATCTGAATCATGCTTTGAATTAAAATTTATGACAGCTGCATTCAAGTTTTTAATAAAGCAACAGGGCGAACTGTGTAAACACACTTTTATTTTATGAGAAACTTGGATCAGCACAAAGTACTAAAAGTTTCTTAATTTGGTCTCCGATTTTGGCGTTTTAGTGCTAAAAGATTCTTAGTTGGTTTTTCATTTCGGGACCTAAAATTGCCTTACTGTTTTGAAGTTGAGCATTTTCAGAAGAATTTCAAATGCAGATCGTCACAAAAAACTCATGCAGCTCAGAATCCAAAGCATGTTACCTTTTCCAAAGAAAAATCAACAATATGCAAACCTTTGGACTCTTTTTTCAAAAACGGAAATTTTACAGTTTATTAAGCCTAATACCAAAGTTTCTTAAATTTTTGGGCATGCTAGTTCTAGTTTTTTATAAACCAGTTTCTTATTAATAAAAGATCGTGTAATTATTTTGATGCCTAAAGAACCATGTTTCTTATTTGATAAATGGTTCAGTATGGGGAGATACACCAGTTAACTCAAATGCTTACTTATTGAACCAATGTCAACAATAATTGTTATTTTCAAATAAGTTTCAAAATCTTAAAGATGAATTTTTTTGGTTACAGCCGGGAATTCTGCCCGTTTCCAGTTTACTGCAGCGTATCCTTTTTCTGTGAATGAATTATTTGCTAATAGACGGAATGTCAGTGTTATTCTAAGTATGGTAACAGAATAGGAATTAGGCTAGGAATAAGGGTACATCCTGTCCATCAGGTGAAGCCTGAAAATTCTAGCCCATGCGTTAACTTATACGAGGCTTAACATGTTTCTGTCGAGGAAATTCAAAAAAAGAAGGAAAGTAGACAACTTTATTGAGACGAAATGTCCCATGATAGTAAACAAATTCAATTTTATATCATAATTCGTTTACAATCTGATTAATGTACGATAATTTGTCATGGCTAAGTTTGTCTAATGAAATCGAGGTTAAAGGGGAATTAAGAAATTCTATTGTTGACTCAGGCTTCAAAAACAACAAAGAACCGACGAGGGTTACCCTTCTGCCTATTTCCTATTCTGTGGTATAATACTCTAATTATTGTAATATGGACTTATACTGCGTTAACAAGGTTGGCACTAGTAGGCTGTTGCGCAACCGGCATGCTTTGCGACAATGTTTTGAAAACCGGCCTAATATCGTACTGCATGAAAATACAAAATACAGGCAATTTCTCAAGACAGCTGCCGCTAGTCTTAAGTGCCTGACAAGCCGGAAGTAAATTGGCATAATTTTGCATGCTTTGAAAAGATTTTGCATTAGAATAAACACCGAATCCATTATCTGTGTATTGACGGCATGGAAGTGGGATATTGTCTTCTTTTTATGCAAAAATAGTAAGATGAAAAATGCTAAATTTGTCTATTTCAAAAGTTTTAAATTTGTGAGTCTTCAGGCAGGGCCGTCACTAGCTATTATGTTCAAGGGGGGTGCTCCAGGTACTAAAAATTTTATCAAACGGGGTGTCATCCCCTTCCCCATGCCCCAGCCATGGCACACCGTAGAGACGGCTCTGTCTTCAAGATCGGAGACAGTCCACCCTTCACTTGATAAAACTGTCATATCGATTCAATGTCTTCTGTTTTTTATATTGTCACCTTCTTCGTCATCTGTAGACACCAAGTTATGTAATGAGGCAGATATCTATCTAAAGATACTCAGATACCTAGATTGAAGATACTAACTATTTATTGCACTTTTGTTGGAGATAAGTATAGCCTTCTAGTCTTTGAGGAATTATTTGTACACTTGCGAGAAAAATATCTCATGCCCAATCATTTATAACCTTGACTCTTTGTCCAGAATGGCCATTATTAATCTGCTGTTGAAGGTAAGTTAAAACCATTTTCTGTTTACCTATTTTATGGGCTTTATCTTTAACTGTTTTTTCTGCTTCTCTTAGCAGAATATTATGAAAATTATATTTCCATGTATTAACCCTTTAAGCTATATTACGACAGGGCCCACGCCACCGGGGTGGCCGGAGGGGCCATGGTCCCCCCCACTTTTTTGCGTAGCAAGTAGTTTTAAAGCTACAGTAAAAGGGGAAAAAGCCTTGGTTCTCTACTTTTGCTAGCCTTGGCCCCCCCCCCACTTTTAAACTCGTGGCGTAGGCCCTGTACGAGTCATATATTTTTCGGTCATCCTCGGAACGTCACAAAGAGGCTCATGCTCTTTATTTGTCCTTGGGTAACTTGCATAACAGCCAGCAAATCAATATCTTTGGCACTTCAACACATTTCTCAGTAGTATGTTTGTTGCCAGTAGTGTATTAGTTGTTCTTATACTTGTTGGTTATACTGGTTGGTATTGAGAAATAACCAATGGATAGATAGACATTTTTGCGACGGCTATTGACTCGGTGAATTTTTTTGCAGCCAGTGAGTGGCATATTCATTTTCAAAGAATACCAGATTAGAGGTAAGACCATATAGAATACACTAATTTTTTTATAAGAAACAAAGGTTGATGTTGAGTACTCCAGTTTCTTAATGTTCTGGAAATTTCAATACTCATTGTTTCTTAAGAGTTTCTTAATTATGATGTCATGAATGATGTTATGAAATGTTCGTGACCTTTTTTCCTTTCGTTCCGATGCTGTATTACGATGTGGGAAGTATATTTTTACCCCTTGCGTCTTAAGTTCTAGGCCAACGAGGCAACCATGTTCTTAGATTTTACAAAATTTCGTTGTTCTCAGTTTTATTATGATTTAATAGTTTCTTAATTTCTTTGCTTCGAGTACTGAAGTTTATTAATTTTTTCTGACTGTCCAGTACTCGTTTCTTATAGCCAGTTTCTTTTAAAAAAATGAGTATAGATCAAAAGGAAATAAGAATCACTAAACATGTGTCAAACACAGTGCCCGCGGGCCATATCCCGCCCTGCTTGTAATTATATCTGGCCCGCGAGATCATTTTATGTGAATAATACATTTTATATAAACACAATAGAGTTTTTACACTGTGTTCAATAAATGTTTATCCTGTTCGGCCCGAGACCCAAAGTTTATCTTGGATTTTGTCTGCTCTGATATGAGATGCAAGTGCAAATATATTGCTCTAGTTCGCACTTGTTCTAGTTTCTCTCTATCTAGGCGAATTGGTTTATTGTTATGTCTTTTCACTGTTCAGGTTTTCCCTTTGGGTCTTCCATAAAGTCAGTTTACATATTTATGGAAGACCATCGAGGAAGCTTGTGATATACAGCAAAATGATGTAAGAGTGATAAATACCTATTGTCTGATATATGGTTTTGAAATAAAAATGTGTCCTGCCCTCTCTTTTACTTTCAATTATCTTTCCTCTCCATTCATGTCCTTTCCTGTCCTGTCATGCACTACCCTGTCCTGCACTGTCCATCTTCTCAAGACATTACAAGTTTTTTGTCACATTTGGTGTAGATGCAAAGGCTATCTCAGAGTTGTTCAGGGCTGTCTTAGGGCTAGGCCCCAGTTAGATTCGATCTGCTGGCGGGTAAACTCGCCAGTCTATTCATTCCGTCAACGGGCCTCTCGTACTTACCGTCCGTCATCAGGCATCTCCCCAAGAGACCAACTGCATAAGGTGCTTGTATATTACGTATTCTTTTTCTAGGTGCCGGCGAAACATCTTACGAGGATCTTGGTGGCCCCGCAGGACCACCGAGTGGCAAGCAAGAAGTCGCTCCACCATATGCACCATCCGGGGGCTACATGCCACCTACCAGTGCAAACACTCCATACAACCAAGGAAGTTACTGAGTGCAAAGGTTGTATTTCGTTTTCCCCCCACTTTTCTGCGAAGCAAGTAGTTTTTTAGTTGCAGTAAAAGGGGAAGGAAGCCTTGGCCTTTTACTTTTTCTAGCCTTGCCCCTTCCCCACCCTCAAATTCGTGGCCCTGTAAAATCATAAAGGCAAATGTTCCTTGAGGATCACATTAAGCGTGAAATTCGGAGTGGCAACTTAGCGTCGTCAAATTCTCATATAGGTAAAAAGTAAAATTGTCGATCAAATGAGCTTTGCAATTATTTTACAAATTTCGATTCACGATATTCAAATAAAATTTCTTCTTTTTCTTATAAAAAGTGTTTAGGTAATTCCATTGAAATCGTGTTGTTAATATGGCCGTGTTAACCCAGACACTTACGTTTTGGACCAGAAACTTTTGGACACTTATTTCCCTGAAATCCTTGTAACCATAATATTTTTTCTGTTTTAGACTGGCATATATGGTTGTTTTTGCTACAAAGACATTGATCAATAAAATTTGAAGGGTTCCAGTGACATTTGGGAGCTACATTTATTTTTTGTGGCGTTTATGGCTAGAATTTTGCATTGGCACCCTAGGATAGTACAAGATAACATGATGAATAAATCAAACACAGCTTTTGGATGCTCGTTCTCTATTTACATTAGTTTTCAACACTTCATAATAGTAATAGTTTGCAATGATTAATGCAAATGGTTTTCAGCTATCCCCTTTGAAATATCAATGTGTCAATATTATTTTGCACGTATAAAAGCCTTAAGCCAATTTCTATTTTTCCAAAATCGTTATAGCTTTACATTTGGTTGCACTGTTTGGTTAGTAGGCGAGATTAATGGAATACAGACTGTTATCATGCTGAGCATTTCAAGGTACTGCAAAATACTCCACAGTTTTATATAACCCAACTTCCAGGGATATTATAACCCAACTAGGAGAATCCTTCGCAATACCCTTCCCCCGTTCTTCATCCTTTGACTCTCTGAGGCTCTGCCACCCAGGGTAGGGATATTATTGCTTACCAAATGTTACACAATTTTCTCTACGAATACCTAATTTTTTGCTGAGCCTCGATTGTCTTAATTTTTTATTTAAGCCTAAGATTATTCTTAACTTATTCTTAAGCGACGCAAGGTCTAACTGAGTTGCATTATAGTGTCAATGACTCCAAGGCTGGATACGTCTATTCTAAAACAAATAGGGTGAAGCTGGCATCTACTTTGCTTTTAAAAAATCTCAAATGAACAAAAAATTCAATCCTTGATAAGGCTTGAGCCTTGTATTTATTCCCAAGTTTCAGCTGTTTTGAACCTTAATTTTCTTAGAAACTATACTCCCTAATAGAAAGTGTGCATAGAAAAGAGCGTTTTGACGTTTTGACGTTATGAAGTGTTCTGGGCTACACCAACTCTTGACAACCACACATATCTAAAAAAAATTAGTTTAGAAAAGTAAGAAAATAAATAGTTTTACACGGTTGTTACACACCACACTCTTCACGACTAAAATTTGTGTTCAATTTGAAAAAACGATGTCTTTATCATTAGCTCATTAGTGGCGATAGCTGAAAATCTGTAAATCTATTTACATTATGCTGGTGAATTTTTCTAAAATATTTCATGTGTGTTGTTTGTGCCTATTCGAGTATTTCACAAACTGGATTTATTTCTGTTTTCAATCTGAAAATTCAGCTCTATGAGCCAGAATGGTCACTTAGCTTCTACGAGGGGGATCTTTGGGTCCAAAGTGATGGGGATGTGCCATTATGTTTTGAAGTGTAGGGGTCATGATTCTGAGTAAATAACAACGCCCGCATTTCGATGTCATACTTTATATTTAAAAAAGAAGTAATTTCTTCTTTGCGGTGCTGCCTATTAAATAAAGATGTTCAGGATTTTGCCATTTATCTAATGGAGCTCTTGTGGATGCCATTTATCTAACGACATGTTTTCAATTATTTATAATTAGCATTTCTATATAAGATCGAAACACGTTCGTATTTGATGAGAGAGGATTAGAAATTCCATTGCATAACATGTCTCCGAAAGTTCGAAGGTGTCCCAATACTTTGTGAACTTGAACGTAAGTTTATGGATACGTGCGCTTGTTTACTTACCCTTTTGGTGAAAAATGTAAATACACGACTACACATTTCATTCCCCATATTTGGCACACCCCAAGTGGCGTAACACAGTTTAGGGCACCTTAATTCGATCTAGGGGGCCCCGACCAAAAAGGGCCCCTAACTTATTTTATAACCATTTTTTAAAAATTTCACCGCGATTTCAAAATCTTTTATTGTTACTATTTTTACATTTTGTATTTTGTTTGACATGCTCTACGGCGTTTGATGGGACTTCTTGCTTCGAGAGAAGGCACCTCAATAATCTTGATGCTACCGTTTTATTGCCAAAAAAGATGGAAATATTTATCCTGGGAGGGAAGTGGCGTTTTTTAATTATTTAACGTTCAAAACTGCCAAAAGAAATATTGCTAGCAGAATATATTGTTTCTTGATTTTCTTTGTTTTGTATCGATGTTTCTCGATACAATTGTTTCTTGATTTTCTCTTAGGTCATCTAACGGCTCGTTTTTATAGACAGTATGGATGTTATTATCATGTTACATATCAAAGCACGTGAACAGAACATCAGCTCAAAATCCCAAAAGCAAAATTAAAAGTTACCAAGTCTAGTTTTCGGTCGATGGGGGACGAAAATCTACAATCAATTCTAAATCGTCGAGCTGCGAGGCTTATGAGCCATATAATGAACTTTTAACAAAATATTTTGAAATGTAATTTAAATAATTTTTATCACTCATCTAAGTTTGTAATTACTTTTATTTTTGACAGGATACATGCTGCATTAATAACAATGTACGTAAGATTGGAATTTATATCCTATCAGTGACGCATTTACCTATGGGCCCTCTAAAATTCTTAGATTTAGGGGGCCCCGAGCAAAATTTTGAAAATATTTAAAGTGCTCTTGATTTTAAATTGAGCTAGGGGGCCTCGTAAAGTAATGCATTCCATTTTAAGAATTGAATAAAAGGCGTGGTCACAATGGTTGGTTATGATTACCTTTAGCCAAGTACTATGCACGCAACACAATTTATTTTGGTATATTTTAATTGGCCCCAATCAACTTTGGGCCCAGGGCCCCAACAGTCGTAGATGCGGCCCTGTATCCTGTATAAAATTTTTAAATAACTGTTATTATTATTGTAAAGAGGCAGACTATGATGATTAGGATTCGCTTTAAAACTTACGAAAATAACAACACATGTAGATCTTTGTTGGAAAATCCAAACTTCTAGCCCCTCTTTTGAATACTTCTATCTACGCCACTGCAGGAAACGCATATTTTGAAAATCTCGATGCACCTTCTCTTGTCATGCTTCGCAAACAAGACACTTGCTCTGTTCCATTTTAGTCGCAAGAAAATAAAATTCTAGTGCACATTTACGATAAACTATATCATAATTCAGTACATATAGTCCCTTCGCTGAACACTACCGCTGCTTTCACCCTTCAGATTGACACCCCCCCCCCAAATAAAAACAGAAAAACAGATTGCCCGATGCGAGGCCTTGAAGTTATGCAACAGAGTAGCGCCCAGTTATCGGACATTTCATGATGGCGGCCAGACTGTACGGCAGTGGCTTACTGAAACTATCTACGTCAAATGTATGTATTGTTTTGTCAGTTAATCCATCTTGTTACATAATTCAAAAAATTATGAAACTCTTCTCAATTTAAAATGTTCTTGATTAAAATTCAATCATATTAATCGACGCAGATAACGTTGTCAGATCTAGACTGGCCTAAGCTATAAATTCTACTTGTCTAGCTGTTTTGAGTTTTGGTTATAAGGTGAAATGGCATCAAAGGTTGGAGTACAAAGATTACAAAATCTCGCTGCTTCGGTAATTAGTCAGGTTTATGATTTTATTTTGGTTTTATATTATTTTTCATAACGGTCCATTTTACGAAACTTGCTTATTACCTAAACAACAAACTGGAGCTAATTTAGAGGCCAAAAGCTATGATCTGTACTTACGGAGTGCATTTTAAATGTAGATTATCTAAGTAACTTTGCATGAATATTTTTTATAACAACTCTCACTTTGTAAAGTTGATGTTTCTGGTGTGGCAATGCAGGACACAATTTGCCAATAGGCCGTATGTACCAGTCTGCAGAGTATGGCATGTGCACACCGGAGATATTTTTGTGCAAAACCTGTTGCACACCGGGTATTTTTGGGTGTGGCAACTAAGATGGGTGTGGCTTGGTGTGGCTTGGAGATCTCGTCGAAAAGTGCCATACTCTGCAGACCGGCGTATGTATATGTTACATAACAAGACAGTGTGTTCAAGTCCAGATTCTAAATAACAATCTTAATAAGTATCATTAGATCCAAAATAAGATAAAATCATTTATCAACTTCAACCATGGATCAGACTTGTTGCAATAGCCATATTGTGAAATTTGCAATTACTTGTACAGAGTATTCTAGTGTTACATAAGTAACAATTAGCTATAATATTTCTGTTTTTAAAGTTTTTATAAATTTAAGACACTTAGTTTAAGTGAGTAAAACATAATGCATGGTTGCTAAAATGAGCTTTGGATTTTATGATGTCTATCTTCTTTATTACCATTTATGATATTTAAGAGCTCAAGCAATGTTTAGATATATTTTATCATTATTTAAGCTCTTAAATAACTTGCCATATGAATTTTGATGTGATTTAATTCTGAACCACAACTGCTGCTTGTGTGTTTTATCTGTTGCACCCATACATAATGGTTTCTTTATTTTATTTGTCAGGTTATCAAAAGGGAGGTCCAGACTGCAGCTAAGGCTGCACCTCGGATGAAAACGTTTTCAGTTTACAGATGGGTAGGTTGTTACATGCCACTTTTTGTAGAATATTAATATTTCCTGATTACCATTTTTTTCATAACAAAACATTTATTTATCCTGAAGAGAAATATTTCAAAAAAGAAAAAGAAAAATTTTTCAAAAAATAAACATTTGGTTTTTGTTCCAACCAAATTTTTAGGTTTTTTTGCAAAATCTTATTCCCAATTCTATTCACATATTTTTCCAAAAGTTTGTTTCTTTGTTATTTAAACAGTTTTTTGAGATATTTTGTCTTATGTTCCTAGATATCTTATAGTTACATAGCCAAGAATGATCTGGTTGGCAAATTGCTGATTTTTTCTGAAATTTAAATGCACCAGAACATTGAAATGCGTTGAATTTAGTTTATTTATTTCATAAAAAGGTTGTTATAAATGCCTTTAGGATCCAGAAAAGCCAGGAGATAAGCCAAGAATGCAAGATTTTGAGGTCAACTTGGATGAGTAAGTACTTGTTTATCAGATAAAATACCCATGTAATGCATACTGAAATGAGTTATGTTATTATTTTAACACTAGGGGCTTAAGTAGGAATGTAAAAATTGGTCTTAAATTTATTTGAAAGAAGCATCAGAAGTTTAAGCAGTATAGAGTTTCAGCAACACTTTTTGTAATTCTTGAGTCCATGGTTTATCAGAATCTTATAATCTCTCCTGATTTGTGCCTTGTTTGGTAGCAATTTCGTCCAGATAGCTCAATTTTTGTATAATGTTAAACTTAATGGGCAACTCAGATGAAGGGTGGCTTTTTGCATGAAATAATGCCCTACTGATACATTTGCCAAAAGATTTAATTTTGAGTTTCTAGCAAAGGACTTTATTTGAGTATGTAAGAAGGTAGCAATGCACGATAGGTTACTGTTGTATTATGCGAATCCAGCAATGAGTTTAGATAGAAGGCAATAGACAGGAACAAGCAAAACTATAACCAGAATCCAATACATTTTAACATTTAAAAAATTGAGTTTTATTTTTGCTGTTGATTTACTTTGTTCCGGCCTATTACCTTTTATTTGCATAATGTGTTACACTCTTCTTCATGAAAAATTTTGGGATAACTCTAGTAAAATCAGTCAATTAGGAATTCTGCCAATGAAGTTTATAATGGCATTTTAGAGAATTTTTATGTTTGAAAGCATGACCACCATTTTATTTCTAGGTTTTTAGGTTCTAGGATTTAATCTTCTGGGCTGCTGGTACTGTTCAAAATGTGGTTTTACTACTCTCTGTCAACTCAAAATCATGGCGAAACTAATTCTTTTGTAAAGTTCTGTAGTTTTATTACATTGTAGCTTAACTTGAAAGATATAATCTCTAAAGCTCCAGATAACTTCAAGTAGCACCAGTCCAGGTAACATCATGCTAGCCAAAAGTCATTGGTGATATATTTAAGTTTGCTATTTATAATTTTTAGCTGTGGTCCGATGGTGTTGGATGCACTCATCAAGATAAAAAATGAGATTGACCCAACATTAACCTTTAGAAGGTCATGCCGTGAAGGTCAGTATTGATTTTGTTCATGTTAGAATTTCATATATTCTGATTTGCTAAACTGTGTGAAATGTGTCAGATAAAAGCTTAAGCATATTTTAAGATGTTTGCTTTGTTAATTTACCTTCTTCACTGAATAAAAAGCCAAAAATCATCCAAAACATGATTATTGCTTAATTCCTGAAATGATGCGTGAATAAAAGAAAGGCACCGGCAATTTGGTTAAATATTCAAATTTAAAAAGTAAATTTAGCCAGCCTGCTTTGTTCATGCATCAAATGGTTTTTATTGAATTGTTAAGAGAGGACAAATATGAGACAGAGCTGGGATCTCTGTTATTGAGATATGCCTTTGACTGTCTGTTACACCTTTAAGAATTGAAATGTAATAGAAATAGATCTATAAAACGAAACCTATTAGATAAACCAACCAACTTTGTAGTTGCGCATGAGGCAGCCTTTTCAAATTTACAAGGTAAAACCCAAAAGCAGGCCTTGAAAAAGAATTTTTCTTCCTGGCAGCAAAATAAAAGATTCAAGACTTCCTGCGAAGCTTCAAGAAATTTTCCAGCCACTGAAATTGATATTTCAAGTTGCTTGATTTGTTTAAAAATTTGTCCTAAAAACAAACTGTCACACTAAAAAGAACTAATTGTTGGTCCTGCAGTCTTGATCATAGCTATTCGAACAGGAATCATTTTGTTTATACTGTATTAGATGATCAAGGAGAACGTGATCAAGCACGATACACAAAGTTTGTTTTCAAGATTAAAGAAAGTAGATCTGAAAATCTATAATAACTTTGATTAAATTTCATATCAGTACTAGCAAACTAGATACTTTATAAGTATTGATATATCTATACATCTTGCTCTGGGTGGGTTTATCATCAAAGCTAGTAGTTCATACAACATATAAGAATACTATTTTATTTTTCAATGGTTAAAAAAAATGTTTTAAATCAGGGGTGGTACTAGAGGCAAAGATTTAAGACCAAAACGCTTACATTCTATAAAGCAAGTGAGGAAAAATGTATGCGAATGCCAGTAGAAAAATACGAATAATAATGGACACATCCACACAGGTTTTAGGGCATGTTCACCTTTAAAACAATTGACGTAACGAGATTGGCTGTCTTAAAGTGTTTTTACATATATAGAATGGCTAATGTAAAAAAAGGAATGAACTTTGTTTTAGCTTGCTGGAATTAAATTAGTAGCTGAAAATCATGCACGGAAATTTGGCATAACAGACGCTTATATGACCAGATGATTGAAAGCTAATCTTCACTTTTTGTTAGTAGTGCAAAACAAAAATTATACAGTATGTATGTATATCACAAGAAAACAGCATTCCGTAGAAATATTGTTACAAGAATTTGATGTTCATATTGAAATCAAGCAATGGAGATTTCACGCTAAAAATTTCCTGGCAAACATCAACAATTTCCTGCAATGAATTTCTGCCAAAAATTTCCTGGCAGCGTTGCTGCCGGACCTTTTCCATCCCTGCCCAAAAGAACAATTTAAATGCAGGACCAACAAAACCAAGAGGCAGGGGGAGGGGGGCAGGGGCCATGCTCATCTTTTTTTCTACAGAGCAAAATTGCAATTTTCAGACAAAATTGCAAAGAAATTTGGTATACCATTCTGTTAGTTACTGTGCCTAGAATTATCTTAAATATGCCTCTACTTTTACCTTGGTTACTATGACCCAACGATAGAAGACATATATTGAATTGGACATGAGAATTTGATTGAAGAAATTGTTCATTGTCTAAGATGTACAATGAGTAACAGCTTGGCCTAGAAAATAGATTGGACAAAAGATCCAGAGTAACTTGGTGCTAGTACAAAATGATGGAGTTTATTCTTTCATTCATTATCCAATGTTTATACTCTGAAGGGGACTTAAAAGGAAAACATACTTCACTATGTCATGTTCTGTTATTTTGTGCCATCTTGAAACTAACTGTGGAGGCCCAATTGTACCAGAAACATTCAAGCTTACTTCTTTTTAAATCTTAGCACTGGCTAGTGTGAAAAAGTTCAAAGAGTATGAAAAAGTAGACAAAAAATGGCTATTTTTTAAACAAAGCTCTTTTTTTGCTAGGTTTTGCTAAGTTTTGCTGTAGTTTTTTATCTTATGATGAAGAGCTACAGAGCACATATTTTTACCGGGAGTAACATCTTCAATCATAGATTATTAACAACAGTTAAGCGAATTAAAAATGACAGAGATAACATAAAACTTTTTCCATCATTTAAGGGTTTTACAGGGTTGTTACTGATCATTCTGTTCCAATATAAAAGATAACGTAAACCCACCTTTAATGATGTCACAAATAAACCATTTGCTTCAAAGCAAATGTTAAGTATAGTTTAATACGCGCATCAAACTGTCTTGGTGTCTTAATTTTTATGATGTCAAGATGTTGACAATTTGTCTCTCTGCAATAAAAAAGCTTTTTAAGAATGACCTTAAACATTGTCTTCGTAGTTATATATCTGATTGCAATTGCCATGCAAGAGTAATGTGTCAAATTTAAGTTAAGCATTATATTCTCAAATAGCTGTTATGTTTGTTAGCATTAGGTTATTTTCAATGTGTTTTATTTGTGGGTTACTGAAAGGTGCATTTAAATTGTACTGACTAACAAACTATGCATTTTTATATTTTTTAAAGGTATTTGTGGCTCTTGTTCCATGAATATCAACGGACTGAATACATTGGCTTGCATCTGGTATGCAGTCTATCTTTATTAAGTATTTCTTATGTCTTTTGCAAAAAAACAATGCATAGGTGTGCATGTAATTGCAGTGCAGTTGGAAGTTGAAAAAATTCTTAAATTTGTCTGCTGAAAAGGTCAAATATTATCAGATAGTGTTTTTAAATTGCTCCACTTTGCATGATTATTCATTAAAAGATATGACAACATATTATCATTCTTAGAAAATCAATCCGGAGTTAACAATTTAATTTACAATTGTTGATGAAAATGCTTTTGCAAAGTCTTTCTGCAAAGTAACTCAAAACATAGTTATTTTATATTCACTTCTTTTCCTTGCGAAATTTCAAGTTATTTTAAAGTTATATGTCATATTGTATTGTACAACATGCAAGCTAGCATATTTATGTAATATTTCTGCAAAACTTGGAATTTTTCATATCAAAATGCCATTTATTTTATAGCAAAATTGATACCAAGGCAAAGACAAAGATCTACCCTCTCCCACATATGTATGTGGTGAAAGACCTTGTCCCTGTAAGTATGTTCAAGCCCTGCAGATTTAAAACATTGATTTTTGCAGTCAATTTGCCTGTAAAATCTTTAAGCCTAAGATTATTTTACTATAATCTTGTTCATCTCAAATTTTCCTTCAGTCATGATTCCAGTTATCCTTAGCATTTTAATTAGCATTATTATATTTGTAGAAGTAAAAGTAAAAATGGCAGTAGATGTAAAATGCTCCTTTTTTAATGTAATTATGTATTTTTTCTCCAGGACATGACCAACTTTTATGAACAATATGCATCAATTGAGCCTTATTTGAAGCAGAAACAGCCAAACACATCAGAAAAGGAAAACTATCAGTCAGTTGAAGACAGGAAGAAATTGGTAAGCATTCCTTTTGTATATAGCTGTAGAGCTTTACCAGAATTTGTCTTTTTCAACAATTTATCTGATAAGGATTGGATTAATTTATCTGAAATCATTTGGGTATTCCAATTCTGGAAACCTAATATTTATTCCTGTAGGCTAGTCATGGAAAACCCTTAAAAATATGGCAGTCCTGTGGTCAAAGCCCCTGAGAAAGGCCAATGAAAACATATTAGTATTGTTTCATAATCCCTGTTTACTTCCTTTGCTTCCTTACAAATGATTCTAAGTTTCCTGAACTTGTCCCCAGGAAGGATGACTACCTTTCTAGACTCAAAGCCATAGCTTCATGGAAATAAGGATTAAAAAACTTCTGCTGCTCCTAACAAGTTTCCTCGCCTAAAACAGGCCTGAAATAAAATTTACCTTTCTTGTCAACATTTTCAAGATGTTTGCATGCATATATTCACCAATTTCTATGCAAACCTTAGGATGGACTCTATGAATGTATTTTGTGTGCTTGCTGCTCTACATCATGCCCAAGTTATTGGTGGAATGGAGACAAATACCTTGGACCTGCAGCATTAATGCAGGCTTATAGATGGATGATTGACAGCAGGGTAAGATAGATGAAAAATATATGCCTAACTCGAGAGAGGATTGGCAATATTATATAATTTGTGTACTGCCATGTTAAGAATTTGTCAGTATTTTTAAGGAATTATTACTTCGGTTTGATACATTTGTATGGCTATTAGGAATGATATGTCAAAATTTTAGTTGATTGGGTCATGTAAAGTTCAATCCCATCTCGATGCATTATTTTATTGTTATCAGTTAAGTTAAAAACTATATTTCCTATTCAAAATTGAATCACTGCATCATTTAAAAAAATTTCAAGCTTATTCTTCAAAACTTGCTGTTTTTATACAGGCATTCATTGGAGAAGGAGGAAAGGGCTTCTTATACTTGATTTTTATGAAAAAGTAACAGTAACATAATTCATAAAAAACATAGAAGCAAAGGGAAATTGATTTTAAGGAGAGCAATGAGTTTTTGGTAGCTTAAAAATCTGTGGCTCACTCTGACAATTGAGGAGAACTAGCAAATGTTTAATGTTGCATTATTAACTAAGGTTTTCATTAATTTTTGAAGTAGAATGCTCCCATTTAAAAGTAGGGGTGAGGGTGAAAGTAGGTAGTGAAGGTGAAAGTAGGTGGTGAAGGTTTGGTGAGTAAGCGACTGCCTTTTGCTGGTTGCCGGCTTCTAATGAAATCCCTGATAAACTGACCAATGGCTCACATATCCTGCTTGACAAACCACGAGTTGTCACCATTTCATTTTGCAGATAATTGCTCTGTCTTGGGGAATGGAGCTTGTTCCTCTGCAACAAATATACATTTTAACTGACAGCTATCAATTAATGCCTTTGCAATTTGAAATTATATTTTACTGATATTTTTAGCAATTCATATTTTCTGTTTTGTATCAGGATGATTTTCAAGAGGAAAGATTATCAAAGCTAAACGACCACTGGTCTGTTTACAGATGTCATACTATTATGAATTGTACCAAAACATGTCCAAAGGTGTGGATTCTATGCTTGCTGTATACATTGAATTTGGGCTGTAACACTGGTTCCCAATCTTTTTATTTTGTAAAAATAGATTGGTCTCTCCAATTTACCCTAGTTCTTTTTCTATTGCCATTTGAACAAGTTAATAATTCCAAGAGTAGTAATAGTTAAAACCAGAACATTTTTATTTTTAAAACTATAGGCTACAAACAGGTAAATATACACTTTGGCAAAATAAAGACAAATAGACAGAAAATGTAATGATTTAATTTGATCACAAGTACTTTTTTCTACTTCACATAATCCTGTTGTCATCAGTTTTTAGTTTTGTTTAAGCTCAATCAAAGTGTTACATATTCATCAAGAAAAAGCCCCTTTTTCACTAGTTTTTTGTTTTTCTAGGGTCTCAATCCTGGCCTTGCCATTGGTGAAATAAAGAAAATGATGGTACTTGATCAGCCTACTAAAAAAAGTTCTACCAACTAATATATGAGGATATTGTCAAATCTGTTGGCACAATCTGCTTGATATTTTATTGCTGCCTAATTAGTCTTGCTATTTAAATTCTTTTTTAATATACTAAGCATATGAGTAAAGAAATTTAGTGGAGGATTTTAGTTACAAGGGCATGTCTCAGTAGACTTTTTCCATCTATGAAATAAAAATTGCTTGAAACATAAGGTTAAAAATGTGCATGTATATAATTAACATCGCTTTTTTCCTGAGTGAGTTAATAATGTTAACAATTCTATAAAGTTTATTTGTTGAAGTGTGTTTAATAAAAAATCTCATTCATTTATGCATCCAGAACAGAAATCTTTTTGTTATTTCTTGGCAATCCTTTGCAATCCAATGACAAAATTATCCTGTTAGGTAAAAAGGATGTATACATATATCATAAAGTGTTGAGTAAACCTCCAGGGGCTTATTCATAAAAATGAATTTATTAACCAGGGTTTACTTGAGGGGGTACTTTTGAGGAGGCCTTTGTCCTTGAAAGATGCTTATTTGCTTAAGGCAAGGCAAATATTAAAAAGCATAGTGAAGTGGATTTCTATTAACCTTGTACTTATTATTGCTATAATTTTGATTTTATGACAACATTGTCATATTCTCATGTTAAAAGTGATAACAGAAACTCAAGGAAAACAACTTTAGTTATCATAACTATTTGTTTACAAGTTCTTAAAACTTTTCCAGACATCCAGGAAACTTTTCAATGACCCAGCCAGCCAGTTAAAGGGGAACTGAAGTGAAAAATGAAAATCAATTATTTAGTAGTTTTCATCATGCTGATTTCGAATATCGACACGAAATTAGTGTTTTTCTTTTCGTTTTCCTGCATTCACCACGCGAAGTGTGAAATTTCTCCATTTCGGTGGCGGAGAGGTCTGGAGACAAGTTTCAGGCGCTGACGTAAAGTCGTGGACACGTGCCCCGATCGCAACGAAAACAACATTGTAGTAGGTAGTAGAGTGAATCGGAGGGAGGGATTCGGTTATTGGTTAGAATTTCAGTTCGCAATTTTCACGACAGCTCTTCAGGAATGACAACAGACTTAAGATCGAGCGACGATGAATTTGGAGCATGTGGTGGTGAAGTACTTGCCCTACCAAGGGCGAACGGGAACTGCGAAAGTGGCGATGAAGATTAGCCTAGGCCCGATGAGATCCCAGAGGCTGAGGATGAATTATCTCCCGCGACGTGCTCGTTTTGTCGGTAGAAATGAGGAAGTAAATCAATGGTACGTCGATCTTTGTTTCTTTTCTGACAATGAAGGCAAGAACAACTCAAACACAATTTCCTTATTTCCTTATAAAAAGTAAGATTCAACTGAGAATGTAGGCTACATATTATAATCTTTCCATTTCTAAAATCTGAAATAATAAGGATTATTACATGTTACAATTTAATAAATATTTCCTTTGATATAGAACGTTTATACATAGTTTGATGTGTAGCACGGAACAGGTCGACCTAATTCACTTTGGTTTTAAAACTGGCTTGTTTTTTGTACATTGACAAGTATTATTAAATCTTACTGCAATTAAGATTTTTGGACTGATAATTCGAAAATGTCAAATAGCTTTGCATAAATATGCCTAAAATAGATTAATACCTAAAATTATATCCATTTTGCTAGGTATCTACAAACAGTGGCCGATCAATGGATGGTTTGCTGGTTTTTGGGTATTTGTGCTGGAAAAACTGGACAACTTTAAGTATGAATTTATCACAAAATGTAAAGAAAAGAACTTTAGTCAAAGAAGACAAGGGTTTCAAAATTCTGCAGAGAGACAATGAAAATGCAAAACTCAGCTACCTACTACATATACAGTGGAGTACAGGGTTATATACAGGGGTTATTCAAAGGGACCAGACTTTCAGTTCATAATAGCAAGAAGAGAAATTTAGAACCAGTGGGGTCATGTTATAAGTTAGAAATTTGTTAAAACTAGTGGAGATTGAGCAAGGCTTGATATTTTCAAGATTCCTAAGGTATATTTTTCAAGATATTTTACTCACATCAAAATGTGTAGAATAGTTTGGATTTGATAAAGTTTTTCTCTTACAATAATGGTCCTGTACCACCTGCTTGGTAACATTTTTTATACATAATCAGAAGAAAATGTTTTACCTTCACAGTACAATGTTCTTTTAATGTATTCTGTCACTGCCTGTTGTTTAGATACACTGTTTTCAAATTTTGAGAATGAAGTTTTTGGGTGCCCAATGGTTATATTTTTCTGAAATTTGCTTCAACTCAACATTTTTCATAGAACAGTTATGAGATAGAAACCCTGACATATCTTTTGTTAAGATAAGGTCTTTTAATAAACTTGGAAACATACACATCATTTAATGGTTGTGCTTTTAATCCTTCTCCTTTATGTACATCCTGGTATGAATGTTTTTTGTGCCTGGAGTTATACCAGAAAATGCTTTGATATCATGTTCTATAGACAAAGCATGAGAAATCATGTTTAAAGGGGTATTTCTGAGGTTGGGGACCATTCTTATCATTTTCAGCAAGTCAAATTGTGTCAGTTTGCCAAGTTTCATGGCTGTATAGTTAACAGAAATAGATTGACCATACTAACGTATTTTGAGTACTGGGCACAAGTACCCCAGTCTAAAAATAGCACAAGGGGTATTTCTGAGGATGGGGACCATTCTTATCATTTTCAGCAAGTCAAATTGTGTCGGTTTGCCAAGTTTCATGGTTGTTTAGTTAACAGAAATAGATTGACCATACTAACATATTTTGAGTACTGGGCACAAGTACCCCAGTCTAAAAATAGCACAAGGGGTATTTCTGAGGATGGGGACCATTCTTATCATTTTCAGCAAGTCAAATTGTGTCGGTTTGCCAAGTTTCATGGCTGTATAGTTAACAGAAATAGATTGACCATACTAACGTATTTTGAGTACTGGGCACAAGTACCCCAGTCTAAAAGTAGCACAAGGGGTATTTCTGAGGATGGGGACCATTCTTATCATTTTCAGCAAGTCAAATTGTGTCGGTTTGCCGAGTTTCATGGTTGTATAGTTAACAGAAATAGATTGACCATACTAACGTATTCTGAGTACTGGGCACAAGTACCCCAGGCTAAAAATAGCACAAGGATTTTTTTTCCCAAAATGATTCTATATTCTATCTTGTTGCGCATACCGAATTCTATATTTTCACCAAGTTTCATGCTTTCATCACAATTTTCACGATTGTTATCTGTCATGAACCTTATCAAACTCACTACTACATTACATCAAAACATCTCTTCGTGTCCACCACTTTACGTCACAAGGTCACGTGACACAGTGGTCCGACCGCGTTCTCGCTCCGCCATCGATGAGGGCAAATTTCGACTTTAAAAACTTAATAACTTAAAAACTACATAACGTATTAAAAAAATTCAAACGGTTTTGGAATCAGCACGGGAACCTTTATCAGTGGTAAAAAAATCGTTTTTCACTTCAGTTCCAGTGTTGAACGAGTTTTCTCTAAGCATATTACGCACTCTC
>NW_027019541.1:4507269-4536876 GCF_013076305.1 Rhopilema esculentum | reverse complement strand
GCTACAAACAGGAAAATATACACTTTGGCAAAATAAAGACAAATAGACAGAAAATGTAATGATTTAATTTGATCACAAGTACTTTTTTCTACTTCACATAATCCTGTTGTCATCAGTTTTTAGTTTTGTTTAAGCTCAATCAAAGTGTTACATATTCATCAAGAAAAAGCCCCTTTTTCACTAGTTTTTTGTTTTTCTAGGGTCTCAATCCTGGCCTTGCCATTGGTGAAATAAAGAAAATGATGGTACTTGATCAGCCTACTAAAAAAAGTTCTACCAACTAATATATGAGGATATTGTCAAATCTGTTGGCACAATCTGCTTGATATTTTATTGCTGCCTAATTAGTCTTGCTATTTAAATTCTTTTTTAATATACTAAGCATATGAGTAAAGAAATTTAGTGGAGGATTTTAGTTACAAGGGCATGTCTCAGTAGACTTTTTCCATCTATGAAATAAAAATTGCTTGAAACATAAGGTTAAAAATGTGCATGTATATAATTAACATCGCTTTTTTCCTGAGTGAGTTAATAATGTTAACAATTCTATAAAGTTTATTTGTTGAAGTGTGTTTAATAAAAAATCTCATTCATTTATGCATCCAGAACAGAAATCTTTTTGTTATTTCTTGGCAATCCTTTGCAATCCAATGACAAAATTATCCTGTTAGGTAAAAAGGATGTATACATATATCATAAAGTGTTGAGTAAACCTCCAGGGGCTTATTCATAAAAATGAATTTATTAACCAGGGTTTACTTGAGGGGGTACTTTTGAGGAGGCCTTTGTCCTTGAAAGATGCTTATTTGCTTAAGGCAAGGCAAATATTAAAAAGCATAGTGAAGTGGATTTCTATTAACCTTGTACTTATTATTGCTATAATTTTGATTTTATGACAACATTGTCATATTCTCATGTTAAAAGTGATAACAGAAACTCAAGGAAAACAACTTTAGTTATCATAACTATTTGTTTACAAGTTCTTAAAACTTTTCCAGACATCCAGGAAACTTTTCAATGACCCAGCCAGCCAGTTAAATATCAAAGCATTCAAATATGATACCTTCTTGTGCAACTTCTACTAAATGTGACTAAATAAAATCAGCATCAGTAACTTTTGCACAGTTCAATACGCTTTATGTGGACCCCAAGTCATTTGTTTCTTGTGGAAGACATCAAACAACTTTTGTTCCTTCAACTAAAACTAGATACTTGATGCTGATAAATGCTTATTTAGCTGCATTGTTTCCTTTTCTTAATTTCTGTGTTTTCCTATTCTTAATTTAAATAAACTATTATCTGCTTTCCTGCTACACACATCCACAGAAGCACATAGGAATGCTAACCTTTTTACACAGGTCTGTTATCCTCATATTCATGCAAGGCAGCCAAAATTGCGATTGCGATTAATCACGTTTGATTTTGATTGGTCTGTGTTTTCTTTCTCCTTTTGGCGTGGATTTTCTCTTTATGACATGGATCGCGTTTAGTTTGGCATAGTATTGTATCAACTGACAAAAGCTTTACTTAGGATAAATCCAGCTGATTGAGTTTTCCCTGAAAGCTACCCTTGCACTGATAGCATGCTAATTTTATTTGCTCTAAGATATTAAGAAAGATACATATGGAAATAAAATTGAGAAAAGAAGAAGCGAAAGTTTTTGATTGAAAAGTACTTGGATTTTAATTCGCCAAAATTATCAGACAGGAGAGCCAAAAAATGGTTCTAGAGAAAGAATGTGAACATTGAAATACCCGCACTGTAACAATTTTAGGTTTGCAGAAGATTATAGATATGAAATATGTATTAATCATGTCTGATAATGAGGATAGCAATTTTTTAATGCCAATACTAATATAAAAAAACAGTCAGTTTCCTATGCTGCAATTAATTGTTACATAAACAGCCTTTCGATGTTTTATTTCAGGCACACACTACTACTGTCTACCAATAAATTAAATTTTCAATACATCATTATTCAAATTCTGCATAGCAGCATTCAGTAACAAGACACATAACGATATAAGTATGTACATTACAAGGCTTTAAACCAAACTATATTTTCATTTCCCACTTTTTTCATTGAACCAATTGACTGCATCTTCAAAATGTTGCTTGCAAAAGGTGTTCATCTAAAATGAAAGCCTGTTCATAACATTGGTATCTTACAGAAATGTCTTGAGGTTCCAGATAAGTTAGATTATGCTTCAAGATGACTGTTATTTGTACCAAAAGCCACATACAGGGCAATACTTAAGTTTATACAGGAACAAAGTTAAAAAACATTGTTAAAGGCTGTATGAAAAAAGTTCCAATTAGTAAAAAAACCATTTAAATCCAAAATTTGGACATGACATGAAAGCAAAAGTTTGTTGGAGGTATCAAAGTATTATAAAAAAACTACATCCAATGAATGGTTTGCCTTGAGAATAGCCGTACAGACATCATGTACAGACAACTTGCTGTTCAATTTACCTATTTCTAGTATTGCTTGCCTAGCCAGCTTTGCAAAAGATACAAAAATTCAGTTAGTACTGTGCACTGCAAAACACTTAACTCATGACCACATTTTAAAGAACAAATATACAAAAGCTATTTGAAAAAACAGAAACTAACCTGTAACCATTTTTCTGATGGTTTGACATAGCTCAGGAGTCGTTTCCCTGTTTCATAATGATGATATGCGCCATCTTTGAACTCATACCATATTTCTGGAAAAAATTACAATGAAGAAAATAACTCCTAGCTAAAAGTTCAAAATCATGAATTTCTTTATTTAAAAATAATTTTTTTGTGTGTGGGTAAAATAACTTATGAATTTTTCAACAAATAACCAGAAAAAAACTTCCTTGAAATTTTGTAGAGGTTTCATCTTATGAAATTTAACAATTTGAACCTGAAATTGAGGATACTTTTTAAGGCTGTCTACAAAAATTCCACAAACCTTATGAAAATAACATGGGAACAATAACCCATAGGTCAGAGCAACACAAATAGCCAGGGATCAATCAATTGTAAATGGAATCTAGCCGAGAGAGCCTAGACACTAAGGATATAGTAAAGCCAAACAATATAGTATCCTTTCATACAGGGCTCCATCAGAATGAAGATTTTCTTTATTATTTCTAATCTGTATGATCTTGCATTGTTTTAAACGTTGAACCAACCTGTTACTGCAGCAGGATCATTTGTGTATTTTTCGTATCTTTTATTAATGTTTGCAGCCTTTGCTTTGAAGTTTTCCATTATATTATCAGACAATGTTGGCTGCTTTGTTGTCTCATCTTTTTTTGGCCTTTTTATTTTTGGAGCTCTGTACCTTTAATAAGGATATACAAATACTATGTAAGATATTTGCCAAAATGTCTTCTAATACACATAAAAAACAATACAGAAAATTCTACATTTTACACACCATAAACAGAAGACATGCTGCAATAGATTTTGTGTATAAGCTTGGAGTTCGCTATACCACAAAGAGACTTACCCATCAAATTGAATGTTAACCTGTTGCTCTGAGAAATAACAATATGGTTTTTGGGCTTAAAATTCAGTGTTGAACAGAAACCATATTTTATCTCATATTTTGGTAGTAAGGGTAGACAACGAGAGAGCTTATAATTCACAATGAAATAAAGTTGAATAAAGTTAGTTGAACAAAGAACTATTTACTGTCCAATATAATATTGATTCCCTTGTTTGTCATGAATAAATACACTGATAAAACTATACTTATCTATTCCAATCAACGAAACAAAAAGGGAACAAAACCAAAGTGTACCAAATGTTGTTTGAATCCTAATTGAGTATTGGTAGGGATCATCAATTCTTACATGCATCTTTCTGAATCCATTTGAACAAAATGGTTTGGTAAACAAAGCAAATGACAAATGACCATATTTTTCAAAATTTCTACAAATTAAAAAGTGGGTGGGTAAAACTCCCTAAAACAGAAAAACATACGCTATCATTCCATCTTCGCCAATATTTTCATCTGTTTTAAACATCTGTGTTTTTTCTTCATTTGCTTAAAAAGACATTTAACAGGGTAAATAAATTATTTAGATTTCTGAGCAAATGACAAAGAACTTGATTGAATAATTGCTAGTACACCTATTATGATGCTATCATCTGTTTGCATTTACTCAAGAAAATCAAAAATTATGTTGATAGTTCTGTTTAATTGGAGATTGATATACTTTGATATTAGTAGAAGTAGCTAGAGTGAATCACATTCAGAACCATTGCACCATTGTTAACCATGGTTTGGCAATAAAATGACCATGGTACAACCATGGTATGCCAAGAATTTTAAATGGAACCATGGTCTTACCATGGTCGAATAACTGACAAATTGAAGATAATTTGTTGTCTGTGATTTGATAATTTGCTCATAAATGAAAAGAAGCATACCCATTTCTTCAATTATTATTTGAACTCCTCTTGTACTTGAAGGTGTTATTTTTGAATTGAGCACCCTCTAGAAGGAATTGTAGTACCACTATACAATGCAGTTTGCAATTTTCATTTGACATGACATTACAATGAAGTATAAACATAATAATGAGATATTTGGTAAACAAACCTTATTTTGAAAGAGCTGCTTGGAAATCAAAGGACAAATTTGTAGTTTAGTAATGGACTAGATTTGAAAACTTAAGGCAACATAAGCTGATTGTAAACTGGAAATGTCCCACTTAATTTGTCACATAAAAGCTGGGCAGATTATTTGTGACACCAGGGGTCACAACTTTCATAACCATCCCTTTCTTGTTTATGGTCTTGAATTGCTACTCGACAAAAATGCAAAGTTTCATTCTTCGCTGATGGATCACGAACTTAACATATGATCAAGCTAGAGTTTTGTATCTGTCTGATGTATCTTAATAAGTTTTACATTTCAGAGGGGCAGTGGGTTTACCATACACCGTTTTTCCTAAAAGTTTACATTGTCTGTGAACGAACCTGCACCTGGATTTCTGAAATTTACCACTTGAGATTAATCTGGAAACTGGGAAACTGGTTTGTACTTAAACCTTCCATTACAGAGGTATGCTGGGCAATAATTGTTTTATACCTTTGTGATATGGACAATGTTGATTCCTAAACAAACTGGCTCAGCTGTCCCTCCATATTCTTTTTCATCTCGCAGCCAAAGTCCATAGCATCTCTCACTCCACTGAGACTCTTCCTTTACAGATTCCCCTTGAAGAGGCTGTCCTCTGTGGAAGATTGGCTCTTCTGTCTCTTTATCTTCTTTCGCCATTGCTGTGGACATTGACGCCAAAATTTTCAGTTCAGCTGATACGAGGTTACATAATTGAATTAATGAATGAGAGGTTTATGGCTCCCAGCATACATTGGGGCTGACGGAAAGGGTTTTTTAAAAATGGCGGCAGTGTGTTGCTGATATAGTGATAAAACACTTCCCGTATTCCGCTTCACTCTTCGGAAAACATTGTGAAAGACGTCATTACTGTTAACGAAGGAATTTTCAGACAAACAGTTTGGTATAAGTGGGTCATATGGTAAAATATGGTTGCTCGATTCTTGATGTTTGTTTTCAAGAAACTCAGAGTTATCGTTTGCATCAAAGCTATTTCAGTTTTCCTCTCGAAATTATGGACGCTATTCGATCATCTTGCACGGAAAAATGCAAAAACGGTATGCATGTTTTTAAACAGCAATTTTTATGTCATCTCGCAATGTAAACATATTTATTTGCGCGAATATATCATTAGGGCCTTAGCAATACAACGCAAATTCTTTGTTCACCACATAACACCGTCGCGACTACTTATTCTTTTTTGCGCCTAAATCAGAGCAGCACATTATAAATAACAGTCTGGATCACATGAGAGATGCATTACCTAGTTGTTTTGTTAGCTGATTTATTTATTGTTAAAATGGTGCATAATCTTTTGCATTGTGTTAGAATAAATATTGACAATATCTTGATATCCTGAAGTTTTATTATATACGATGTAAATATTATTATAGGCCTATTTAAATAGTTTTTAGAACGTGCATTGTTTTGTCAACCATTTCTTCATATGACCTAAAAAAGGGTTTGTGTTGCAATATATTATTCTGGATATGTGAGATAAATAGATTAGTATCAGAATTGTTTTTCTGTTGGCATTGAAAATATTTGTTCTTATCATGCTGCGATCTTTATTTCCCGTAGCTTATACAACATCAAGCTATCAAATATGACATTTATGAGCTGTCACCTCTGTCTATACAAAGACTAAGTAAGTTTTATATTAATTGTTCTTATTTGTTGTTTTTTTGTTTTGTTTTCTTCTTGGCCCCAAGGCACCCTTAGACTGTAAAGTATTTTGAAGGCCAAAACAATAAAATTCGTATTTGCAGATAATTTGCCTCGTTTATAAATCATATGTTGTAGAAAAAGGGGTTCATAAAAAATGATGCTGTCTTTTATTATAAGCTGTACTCACAAAACCATGCAGAGAAACTGAGTTTGAAAAGCGGAGTGTAAAAACTCATAATTTTTCAAAAAACTACTGAAGTGTCAAAATACATAACTTCAACCAACAACAATATCACCCAGCTTGGGATCAGCAATATTTGGCTTAAAATTTTGCCATCTACTTTAGATTATCACCCTCAGCCTCAAGGTAGCAGGAAAGCTTGACAGGCTCTGGATATAAAATGGAAGCAGCTCTTGATTAAAATTCACAGCAAAATGTGCCTCAAAATAATTATATATCATTGCTTAATATCAAATTAATGAAGTATTTGTTTTTGACAAATTTATTACTTGACTAGAGGTAGAAAGCACCACACCAACCGAGTTCCCTAACAGAAACAAACCAACAAAACAATGATATGGTTGCTGTATTATTGACCATATTATTATGGCTCACAATAAAAGAAATAAAAAAATTGTTCAATAAATATAAAATCAGGGCTTTCATGTTCAAAAATTTGCGCAGTCACCAAACACTCACATGATAAGAGTGGGGCCCGCTGATCAAATTTATTTGATAACACTGAACAAGAAAGTTTTTTCTATGGAAACACTAAATGTAACAAAACTTTTATAGTGAAATAAATGGTTATTGTATAGTTATGTTCATGTTTTCTACAACGTGGCCATGTTTCTAGATCTTATAATCATCGTCTGACTCTGACGGTCCTTTTTTGATGATTTATTTTCATTCTCCGTTTCAATTTAAGGCATTTATCCCTAGCTCTCTCAATGATACCTTCCCATCAATCTTTATTCCAAAGAGAATGATTTCCAAAAACGGTAAACTTATCCTCCAGGGCATTGTATGACATAGAGAGGTTACAGTGACTTTAGAAATGTGACAAAGTCTGTTCAGCTATGTTCAGAAGAAAAAAGATAAAATTAGCTGAAGCAAATTAAAGCAAAAAGCAGCCCTGTTTGACCAGCAAATAGCATGTGCAATTAATAATGTGTTAGCCCATTAAAAATCAGGCTCTGTTCCCATTACACAGGCTGAATTAGACCGTTGATATGCCTGAAAACGGAGACATTTGATAACGATATTTAAAGTTATCAATCAAAACAGAGTTGTTTGAAAAGGAATCATGGGAACAGCCAAAACAAATTCCTTGGAAAACAGAGTCATTTTGAAATGAATTGTTTTAAAGAGAAAAGTGAAGTAACAGAGTCTTCAGTTTCATAAAAGAGCTCAAACAAAGAATTTGAAAACAGACAAAAATAGTTAAGAAAAGAAGTGTCTCAACTGGATTGACCTACCAGCATCCAGTAATCACTCTTTTCAAGAGAAATATTTGTCACTGGGCGCACTGCTAATCGCACTTGAAGGAAACATGGGGCTCATGCCTTGCTATCACATGCGCCCCAATGAAAGCATTGTCTAATGTAACATAATTATAGCAAATTAACATAAAATTATTTTAACACAATTCATTACTTAGTTCTAAATCTAAGTAATAAATGCAACCTTGGTACATGACCTAAAGATTAAAACACAGGACAAAAAAAGTTGAAATAGCACTTAAGTATGTGTTGCTTGCCCATTGAAGATCGATTATGACCTCAGCCATGGTAGGAGCGGATGTGACCGACCAGCTCTATGCAGTCATGGAAGGCATTGCTGCTGGTGGTGCAGACATGTAGGCTGATTTCAGGGTCGGAAAAGAATCCTGTTTTTGCCGGCAGCACGCTTTTTTGTGCATTTGTGAGTTTAGTCCTGTTGCTCACCAGGGCACCTTTGTTCAGGCTTTGTGCCACTCACAGCAGGTATCTGGGTTGACGTTGAGACCAGCAAGCAAATTCTTAAAACTGTTTTGAACCTCAGCAGATCGTTTGCCATTTGCCAGTTCAGTCACTTTGGCAGTTGCTATCTTCCATGCAGAAAATGTGTTGGGCCAGTCTTACTTGGTTCTTTTAGAGTAGAACATAGGTGCTGAACATTTCAGCTCTCTGTAGAACTTCATTGTCTGGCACCCTAACCTGCCATTTAATGCCCATTATTTGGCGTAGGTGCTTTGTTTGGAAGTGTTGAAGCTTGTTTGCGTGTATTTTATTAACAGCCCATGTCTCACTGCCGTACATGAGTGTGGTTAGGATGACAGCACGATAGACCTTCAGCTCTCTCTTTGTGCTGATGCCGCGTCTTTGCCATACATTTTTCATAAGCCTCCCAAAGGCAGCGCTAGCCTTGACAAGCCTGTTGTTGATTTCGTCATCAATATTGACGGCGTTTGACAGTGTGCTGTCAAGGTATGTAAACCTTGTGATGGCTTGTAAAGATTGGTCATTTACAATCTGTGATGGCCTGTAAAGTTTTCCAGGTGCAGGTTGGTACATAACTTTGGTTTTCTTGGTGCTTATTGTTAAGCCAAAGTTGCCGCATGCTCTGCTGAGTTGGTTCATGTTTATTTGCATGTCATACTCTGGCGATGCATTCAGGGCACAGTCATCAGCAAACAGGAAATTTTGAAGAACTGAAACCTTGACGTTTGTTATAGCTTGCAAGCAGTGTAGGTTGAAGAGCTTGCCATCAGTTTTGTACTGCATCTGGATGCCAGACTGAATGCTGCGAAAGGGGTCTGAGAACAAGGCTGTGAACATGATGCTGAAAAGCATGGGCGCCAGTACGCAGCCTTGTTTGATACCATTGGTGACTTGGAAAGTTCTAGATTCTTGTCCATTGTCCATGACTCTCACCATCATACCATCATGAAACTGACAAACAATGGTAATAAACTTGGGTGGACAGCCAAAAAATTTTCTAGAATCTTCTATTAACCATCTCTACTAACTGTGTCAAACGCTTTTGTGAGGTCTACTTAAGTATGTAGTATTTATCTCTATGCGTTTTTTTAATATGTTTATTTTGTATTCTTTCAAGGGTCAGGGTCAAAAAACAACAATCCAACTCAACTTTAGGTTATTTGAAATCTTTGCATTTGGGTTCTTCAATGTTAATGATTAATTCATGAGAAGTTTATTGAATTTATTGTATCTTATTACAAGTGCGCCACTGAATATGATCCAAAGAATTTATATAGCAAGTAAACTGAAAGCCCCAAAGAAACTATAGAGGAATTATGTACTTAGTACTTGGACTTCATTGTCATAAAATATTTCAGCAGATATAATCATTTCTTATCAGAATCCTCTACCACTTGAAAGCTTTGCCTTTGTAAGTGGTGTTTCATATCTCAAAACTAGCTAAGCACAATTATGTTTTGATATGAATTGATAATTCCTCACTGAATGCTATCTGTTTTTATCTGTATAGGTTTAGTGAAAAGAAAAATTATGGTGCTAGATCTTGATGAGACTCTTGTGCATTCCCATACAGATGGGTGAGTCATTTTATCTGCAAGGAAAATGATGAAATCTAAGGATTTCAGCTCATTTTGGTTTGAAGAGAGCTTGAAATTCTCTTTGTATTTAAATTTTTTACATTGTGATGTATATAATTTTAGACTTCCTCGTAAAATGAGGCATGGATCCCACTAGAATGTGGCGTCACACTTTTTGTAATAAAGATGCATTTTAGATTTATAAAGCTCTTGATTTTCAATTTAAACAAACTTGAACTTTGTGTGTTGGTAATGGACATGGTGGAGAAATTGTCCAAGCCCTTAAAATATTTCTGATCTTTTCATCATAACATCACACCATCAGCCATGCTGTTTTTAAAGAAATTACAGAGGCTTATGACAGTAATAGCCTTTCAGACTTTATCAACAATAAAGAAGTCCTATCAGGTCCCAAGGAAAATACAGCGAGTACCCGCATATAGGAAACCCCCTTGTATAAGAAACAGGCCTCATTTTCTTCAAAGGGGCTCATTTTATAAATTTTAGGCCTAAAATTAAAATGTTTCTTACTTTTAAATAAAACCTGCAGTGTTTTCTGTTTATTGTAGTGTGTTTATTGTATTGATATGGAAAATTATACTGTAGATTAGGTATAATACACTACTACTACCTCTTCTACTGAATTCACATCCATGTAAGGTACTGTCATGTAGCTTGACTTGATTTGACTTGACAGTACCTAGTGATAAGAAATGGGACCCTGGTGATGAAAAGATGATGTTAATAAGAAAATTACTGAGGCCACAGCTTCAAGAAGTGGTTTCTCATATGCGAGTACTTACTGTATAGAGCTAAATCCAAACTTCTCCTTATTCATTTAACTCTGTTTTGTGCTATTTTTGTTAACCCACCTTTGTTTGTGCTATAGATTAGCAAAGCCAACTGTAAAACCCTCAATGCCTGCAGATTTTACAGTGAAGGTTAGACTTTTGTCACATCTTTTTTGTCTAATTTTCTCCCCACAAAAAGTTGAAACTGTTTCATTCCTCTCTTTCTTGTGTGTGCAATTCAAGGCCTTAGACCGCACACAATCAAATCTGAAATTTCTCACATAAAGGGGGTCTCACTTGGTAGAGATAATCATGATCAAATGAAGCTTAATGAAGCTGAACTAGCCCAATCTGACAATCAAAGAAAAAACGGTTCTCATGATGACTGACTGATGTGCCATTTTAGTAAAGAGCTTTATTTTATAACTTATAAATCATCTTTGAGAAAAGTTTAAATCCAAATCTAGACTTTAAATTCTAAAACGGGTCTGTACAAAAATTATCATCCTAAAGAAAAAGGAGTCTGCTTCAATTTGCTGTTTTAATCATGTCATTGTTCTGTTCTGAAACTGATTTATTTATAATTCATTATTTGAGATCATATAGCAGAATTTGAATCAAATCAAATATTCTGCTAGCTCTCATATTTTATAACAATTTTGAGATTCAGAGCATTGACTGGATTCAAGTACACCTTTCTGAAAAATAGCTACTACTCTTGATTCCTATTTTGATCAGATTATACCCCCTACAAAATTTCCAAGTATTGTAGAATTAACATTGCAGAATCATTCATAAAGCAGAAATTTTGTAGGGGGTATAACCTGATCAAAATAAGAATCAGGAGTACAGAATGCTATCAATACGAAAATTTGTACCAATGAGAATAAACATTTAAATATACTAGATAGACCCCATCATTGGTTTTCATATTAAAATTGTTCCTGAAGCCTCTCAGGCATATTTTAATTTTTTTTGCAATTTCAAATATTGATATGAAATGGTAACATTACTGATGGCCTTTTCCAAGAATTAAACATTCTTTGTTTTGTTTCATTATTTGCTTCAGCTTTGATAAACAAATGCTCAGCAATGTAAAAATACATTGAATTGCCAAACAAGGACTGTATATTATAGATTAAGGGGGGCTGAAGCGTTTTGGGGGGCTTAACATGCTAAGAACCAAGAGCAAGGCCTTTTTTGTTTGGTCTAAAGTATATTTTGGAATTTTTTTGTTTGGGGGGGGGGCTAAAGCCCTTGTAGCTCCCCCCATTTATGTGGTCTCTGTTGCCAAACTGTCTTTTTTATGAACAAGCATTTTCTTTTTGTAATAAAAGATTGGACGAACTTTGGGATTAAGGTATACAAACTCTGCTCAGTTCACCCATGTCACAAATAAACAAACAAAATAAAAAACATTATTTTCTGGTTCTATTTATAGCTATATCAGCATTTCTCCATAACATTCTAGCAAGCTCTAAATATGTTTTTGTCAATAGCAATTTATTTTTTTGAACTGTATTCTAATATCTTGTTCTAATATAATTCACTTATATTCTGTAGGTGACAATAGACAGGCACCCAGTCAGATTCCATGTACATAAGAGACCGCATGCTGACTTCTTTCTAAGTGTTGTTAGTATTGTTTTTATTTTTTTTATCATTCTTGCTTGTTGTCTTGCAAATAGTGTCCTTTTCCATGGTTTAAGTTCCTTAATGAATTGGTGTCGGATGCCATGCATCTCTGTTACAAGTGTGGTGCAAATGTAGAAAGTCTGGTTTCAATGATGTAATTCCTTAACACCTATGATTGAAATAGTCGAAATTCAGCTAAATACACTCCCCCCTCTTAAATATGCCTCAAATCTTTAGCATAAAATTTTGAATAAGCCTCCCTTTTATAAAGGGCCTCTCCAAATTATGATGACAGATTTTGAAGTAGTTGCCAATGTATTACACCTTCTTAACCAAATTTTGCGCATTAGAGCACCTGTATGTGGTTTCATATAAATAAGTATAAGAGGTTGTTGCCAGTCCAGTTTGAACCAATTTTTGCGTCACAATATTCTGCATGTATCTCAAGTATCTCAAAACTTAGATCACTTTTTTGATATGTTTCGTGGCCTATTGGGCTTCTTCAACTTATTACCGTAAGTGATTTTGGCTAAAGCATAAGCAAGATTTTTTGGTGGTACAAATATTGGTACAAATAATTCAACTGTTACCTTTTTTCGAAGGCGTAGATAAATTTGTTTCCAGAGAAATTTGATTTACTTATATGAAGGCATTTTCTTTTCCATGAAACTTAATTTTGATTGATGTGTTTATCTAGGTAAGCCAATGGTACGATCTGGCGGTTTTTACAGCAAGCATGGAGGTATGTGATGAATGCTACGAATTGCTACGTCATTCATTGTTCGTAATTGATGTGAATTTTACGTAGCGAATAGTGACGTAGCTCATCCTACTGCCAGAAAGTCTTGTCACTAAGTGAACGCGGAGGAAGAAGAAGAAACAGGATACTGCTCGATAAGTATCGCTTCTCAGTGTCCCAAAAATACCTTCGGAAGATAGATCGCAACAGAGTAAAAAAATTACGAAATAACTTTTCTCAGAGAAAGCAGCTAAAGGTTTTTGTGTGTTAAATCCCACGAAGTCTATGAAAAGACCTCGCCAAAATTTGGTCAGCTTTGAAAATCTTGTTCGAATTAATGCATTTGTTTCGCGCGAAAAGTAACTGACAACTGCCTGAATTTCAGTTTCTGTTAATGTTCGACTAGCTACGTTGGACCACGGTCTAGCATCATTTCGAATACAGTTGAATTCCTTAATTCTCAGGGTCGATTGGGAAAGGGGTGTCGTTCAAGGGTGCAATGCTATGAGAAGAACAAGGACGGCTCCCCTAGCTCTAAACCCCAGGTGTAGTTGGAAACGTAAGCTTTTGTAAATAGGGTCTCGATTTCTGACTCACGATTTCTGACACAAGATTTCTGGCATATGGGTATGCAGTTTTCTAAAAATTCCTTACAGGGGTATACAGACCATATATTTGTTCCATAGAATGTAGGCCATAGAACCAGGCCTGTGATGAACATTCTTTGCATAATTTTATGCCTTGGCAATATAGAACGTGCAATCTAATCATTTTTAGGTTTACGGAGCTGCAGTCACTGACCAATTAGATCGCAACAAAGGAGTTCTTAAAAAGAGATATTACCGCCAGGTTAGTTTTGGACTACTCTTGACGCTTACTTTCCATTAGTCAAATTGACTTTTTCTTCTGTTTGGCAGTTAAGGAAAAGGGCCTTTTTATATGGAGAAAATCATCCCGTCTTTTTGCCTGTGAACTGAGAGGTGAGATCCCACTCTCCTGCAGAATCCTTTGTATTTCTCTTCTTGCGTTTAGATGGAAAATGAGCAAGGCCGTTTAAATGAGATCCCACTGCTTGAGAGTTGGGATCTCACTTGGGTGGGATGAATTTCTTCAAAATAAATGCTGGAAGGTGGGATAAAGCTGGAAGGTGGGATGAAATTTTCAGCTGGAAGGTGGGATTTTTCTCTTCTTATGCAGCTAGAAGCTGGGATAGAATCTGCCTGTAAACATTCTATAATTTCGTCCCACCTGCCAGTTTATGGGCTGAGAGGTAGGATAAAACAGACCCTGAGACGATAATTTTAAGGAATAAAGGTTATGATCTTTTGAAGTTGTTAAAATAGTAACTGAGCTGTGGGCCTTTCTTGGTCTTACACCGCGCAAATGCCTTGTAATCTCTGCTTTGGCGAAGACAAGAAAGATTAGCAGGATGAAGCAATATTTTGGGATTATTTCAAGTCATCCTTCGGGAATAACGTAACACGATGATA
This sequence comes from Rhopilema esculentum, assembly GCF_013076305.1. Next base: position 4,522,386 of record NW_027019541.1, on the reverse strand, counting down.
AGGATAAAAGAATATAATTTTATCCATAATGGAACAATTTATTGTAAATAAGACAGCAAACTGTCTCGAGTTAAAAAAGACAAATTTGTAGCGCTTCAGCCAGTCATATATTCATTCTGCCATATTGTTGATGAAAAGTGGCAGTTTTTAGTGGGTTGAACACAGTGAAAAAAGGCTACTTTGCTTCTAGTGATGATAGATTTTTTTGTGGTGATAAAAATTCTAATTAATTTTGCAACACAGAATTAACCACGTGTTTACCTTGGTTGGGCAAAATCCTCGCAGTTTTACAGAATTGTTTCTCCTTCCCCGTTTATTTCTTGATAAATTTCAATATTGTATGCAAATATCTCGGCTGCTTGAACTCAAATACTCAAATATAAACTGAGCGAGAGGGACCAGTATCTCGTGGCAGTGTTCGGTTACTTGCTGTTAAATCCTAGGAATTCCAAATTTTAGCCTAAATTGTGCATTGTTTCAATTAGTGAGAGGGTCATGCCAAAGGTTTTTATTTTCACGCCTTTAGATCGTATTATTTGTTTTCAGCACTGCAAAGTGGACATATTTGGTTTTACGAAAGACTTACGGATAATTTCTTCCGACCTTTCGAGTATCTTCATCATTGATAATTCACCAGGAGCTTATAGGGAAAACAAACGTAAGTGCTTTTCAGAAATACTTTGTTCCTTATTTCCTTCATCGTGATTAAATGTGATTCGAGTTGATTTCCCGAGCTTTGTCGATGCCCTTCTATTTTAGAAATCTTGTTTTATTTAGAAGTGAAAATCTAACTGAAATAGGCAGGGCTGTTTTTGTAGCTAAAAGTTTTTTTGTGTGTTGCATGGGTTTTTGCCTGTGTTGCAGTTATGCAGGAGTTTCATTGTGATGCAGAATTTTCCCGAAGTATTTTTACAGAAGATGAGTTGTCCCAAAGTTTAAGCACTAAGCCCCAAATTTATATAAATTGCTATCAAACCATAGGGGGGGGGGCTGGAGGGCGTCACTTTTTGCAAAAAATTGTTTTTAAAAAGATATAAAGAATAAAAGAAAAGAACTAAAAGAAAAGAATAGTGCGACAAATCTTTTTATTGCTTAATGAATAAGCCGAGATCTATGGGGCCTCATAAAGTAATGAAATTCATTGTAAGACTGGAATTAATCAAACGCACTAAAAGCATGCCAAAAAATAGCAAAATGTTTTAAACGATTGCAAGCAAACTACTGTGAGTAATATTCTAAAATGTATTTAAAGCTTATAAAATCATGGGCATAAAGTATCGTGAAGCATTTTAGTGCGTTTTTCAAAAGTTGGTTTTTTAATCCCAGCTCTCCCCCTCCCCCACAGCCCCCATTTTGAATTTCTTGGCGCCGCTATTGATCTAGTCGGCAAAAAATCGCGGAAATCCGGTGCTTTACACGCAGGTAAGAGATTTGGGGTTGGATATAGCGGCTTCCGACTTCCAATCTTCAGTGTTGCCTAGAACCATGCGCTGAATTTTCTTGCTCCTGGCATACTGAAAACCTTTTATCTCCCGCCGCTTTCTACGTACAGGTCTGCTACTTCTTTTTCCGGACTGTTAAAGATGAGACAACACAAATTAAGCCTGGATCATATTGCTCAAATATATCTATTTCGATTTTAGACAACGGCATACCGATTGTCTCCTGGTTTGCAGATCCATCAGACAAGGCCCTTCTGAACTTACTTCCGGTTCTGGATGCTCTCCGGTTCACCTCTGACGTCCGGTCGATTCTAAGTCGTAACTTGCACCAGTCCCCATACTAGCTAGAATCGCTCATGAAATCTACCTTGCCTGATGATATTACCCAAGAACCAACATAAATCTTTGATAATAATTGTATGTTTTATATTAAACTGTTTCATACATGTCACAGACGTATAAATATGAAACCTCTCTCTTCTTTCCGTGTATTTTTCTCAATCTTCAGGGCTCATTCGGCTTTAGACTTGCAACGGTGACGTCCAACTTTTGACTCACTGTTATCAGAAAAACCTCCGACCTTTCTGAATTGTTAATTTTTCCATGCAACAAAATTAGTGAGTTAGCCTTATCATCTATATTTTGTAATAAATTAGAAGCACACAATGTCCGTGCCACAGTCATATTCCACCCCGAAGTTCGACCAAAAACTGTTCGTGTTTTCATTTTAACATGCAATACTGTTGGCCCGGAAGGACACATGCAGTAGCGAATGGGGCAAGGGGGCAGTTGCAAATCAGCAACAAATTAGTACCTCAGACAAAAAGTGACATTTCAAACAAAAATAAAATTTTTTAATTGATTGCAAGAAAGTGACTGCAACAAAATCTCTAAAATGTATTTTATGCCAATCTAAAGGGCGTGGTCGCAAAAATTTTATACCCGCTTAGTTTGCAGAAGGGGGTGGGGGGGGGCTCTTGCTACCTTTCATGGGAGATTCCCGACAAAATACACACTTCATTCACACAATACTGAGACACAAAAATTGTCCTACCAATAAATTTGAGAATAATTGCCAGGCTCGAATTTCATCGACAGTTTGACTTTTATTCATCTGACCAAATAGATTTGACCAAAAGGTGCGAGGTGTACACCCGAAGCTTGTATTGTGTTAGTATTTTTCGTTTCTGAATATATTTGATGATAAAAAACATTGTAGCAAGAATTTGAGCTTTATCTCTCGATTCTCCAAATTTAGACATTATATTGCTTAAGAATGATTTAAAAACTAAGGTTCAAAATAAGAGGGGGCTTGTGCTTTTCACAAACTATCAAGAGTGCATCTCAGTTTCAACAAATGGACAGTAAAAGCATCAAATAGGTCGTTTTGATTGGGTCGAAAGAGACTGCCAAGTCTTATGATAATAATCTCTTTAGATTTTGATAAACTTTAAAAATTAGATACTGTAATGATTTTGAAGGTTTTTTTCCTAGGAGAATGGACTTAGTTTGAAGTTTTTATCACTGTTACTTGTTTTTAGATATTTGTTTACAAATTTGAAAAATCTGTTTTTGTAGGTAGAGCTTCCTTGCCTGATACATAAAACGTTCAGAACATTAAACATTAGAGAAATTGTGGAGGTAAAAGACAGTTGTAGAATTGAAATTTGCTTAACACAAAAAGCTACAATTAGCTGTCATTGCGTTGTAATCTAACCATTGTCACGTACAAACAACACAACTAATATCAGCGTTTTCCCAAAGTTTTAAGGGTGTTGTCTACAAAAATTTCCCCTGGGATAGACCCCCAACCCCCTCTTGTCGGGCTCGTCTCTGCCCCTCTAATCTTTCCTTCATGACTACGCTACTGGACACAAGCACTTCCATTTTACAAACTTTATAACATACTCAAGACTGTTGAGTATTTCGTTACTCGGGGAACAGTTCTTCTACGCATGCGCAGCAAATTTAACTTTTATTTAGTTTGCCGAAATTCATCTCAATTTCGTCTGTTTTTATTTCTGTACACAGAAATGTAAATCTTAAAGCCTTCTATCTTTGAGCAAAGCAAGCTTACTCTGTCAATGAAATTGTTACTATGTCAAAAGAAAAGGCATTGCTCCTGAAAGGAATACTATATATTCAAATAACAAAAACAAAATACAGTACAAACCCATACCACTGCGCATTTGACATGCTGCATCTGATTTTCTTTGACTTTCTGAGGCTTTTGTCCCCCTCTAGTCCCCAAGGTAAAAGCACGTTGTGGGGATCAAGTGAAAAATAGAGACGAAACTCCAAAAAAGTTCCCGGTTCCTTGTTAATAATGTATAAAAAGACAAAAGCGAAAAAACACTGCGAATGTTCTATTTATTTACTTATGCAAAGACTCCTTGGTACTGCGAACTTTACATTAAAACAACATATTCCATGAGTGAGATTATTTCTAGTGTAGCGTTCATCTTGCGAGTCGTGTCTTATCTTGTCTGTCTGTTTCTTCGAATGAGTTGAATTGCATGTCACCAATCACATGACCTAATTGATTTCCTTCACACGTGAACGCAAATTCTTCTCTTCGGTCTTGGTATGTTGAACGCCTGCCAGCCCCCCTTCCTTCGCAATATGGTACTGGCAATGGCAAAGAATGATAAATCAAATAAATATGCACGATTTTTGTGTCTCTGAACATTGAAGTTATGCTTGTTGCTGTGATTGTGGAGTGCAACAATTCCTAAGAGAAAGCGACCATGCATTTTTGTTCGTGGGATTTTAGTACAATTCATCACACCAATTCTGGTACGGGTTGTAATTGAGGTTTTCCGTAAACAAGCATTTGTTTAATCATAATTCTTAGGAAATTCATAATTTATGTGCATCTTGTTGGGTTGGGCCTAAAATATTAGGATTGAAATTTTGAAACAGTCTCAGCAGACGTTGATTGGCACTTTCCCTGGGGTCATGCTTCTTACAGCGACTTTTCATGATTTTGTTAAACTTGTGAGTATGTGTTTTGCTTTTGTTAAACTGCACTTTGATATAGTACTGATAACTCTAGACTTTTTCACTATTCAGAAAGTTTCTTAACAGCTACGTTGGTAGAAACGATCAATCCTAGGCAACTGATAAATCAAAGGATATGGCCAATGCAGTAAAATTCTACTCGAAAAATATTCAGCCAGGGACATGGCCTCAGCGGATGCTAAACGTTCAAGAGGATATGTATGGATCAGGACAAACATTATTCCTTCGGTCAGATTGAGCTGTCCGAATGTAGGCTGGAAAACGATAAATTTTACCTGATTATGAGGCTGCCGCCCTCTCAGCCCCTCTTTCACCTACGCCAATGGCCAGGAAGAGTTTTTACAATCTTCGTGTTAGCAGAAATATAATCATCAATATGCTTGTCAAACATAAAACAGTTTTGGTCATTAAGCAAATCTGACCCATCAATCGCTTGCATATCAATTATTAATATAACAGTTTAATTTATGATTCATCAGTGTTTTCAGTTTTCGGAACTAATAGACAGGTGAAGGTAGGTGTTGTCACTAGAAATTTCCTCCTACTAAATAATTGACAAAACCGGACGAAATGGCCCAAATGTAGCAAATAGGGGGCAACTGGGCCATAGAATGTATACAGTGGTGGTGCCAGGGGAGGGCTAGGGCGCTACAGTCCCTTCATCGGAAGCATCTAGCTCCCCTATAGGAAGAAAATTTTAGGTTATTTTCGGAGCAAATTTGACAGAATAACGTACGAAAACTGCATATTATAGTCAATTTAGCCCCCTGTTGGAAGCTCCAACCTCTCTGTCGGAAGATTTCTGGCGCCACCTCTGAATGTATACAAGTTTATTTATGAACAACTTATATATTAACAAGATCGAAACATGCGATGATGAAATCCTATCCATCAAGGAGCAGGTTAAGAATCCCGCTAAACATTTTGAAATTTCTGCAATCCGTGTATTAAATCTGCGTCCGGCAAGTGTGTAGAACTCCCTCGTTCCGTTGAAAAATTGCCAGGTTTCCGCAATCTACGACAAATTTCCCTTAAATTCTGTTATTCCGCAAACACTGATGACATCTTCATTTGGAGAAAAAAAGCAAGGATCTACCCTGTGCCTTGCAGACAAATATTCTTGCTGGTAATAACTGCGGGTACGAAGGTCTTTTAATGCAGAACACGGCAAAAGGTGAACCACGTTTAAGTATAAATATTTGTCTCAGGATTTTCCAATTTCCAAGTCCTTCTCAATTGAAAAGTTTGCAATTTTTGGATTATACGTAATTTGGAAGTTATCTCTTTTTCTGGTAAGGAAGTGCATAAAGGGAATATTACTGGCCCAGCATCAAGCTGTAGTTTTGTGCAGCCACTTTGAATTTGCACTGAATTTGGCAGTGTTTTTTACGTCTTAGTAACAAAAATCACTAAGATGGAGGTCAATGAAAAAAGTTGAAAAACTGTCAAAATTGAAATCTTCATCTTTAAATTAGTTTATAATGAAAAAATCATGTTGTTTGGACTGTTCGGTCGTGAGTTTTGAATATTTTGTTTTGAATATTTAAATATTTCTTTAGATTTGACCGGAATTTGCTGCTGCAGTGAAAAAATTTCACTTGAGTCAGCCCGGGCTGAGTGGGCCCCGGCTGAGTGGGCCCGGGTTGAGTCAGCCCGGGCTGAGTGGGTATTATCATACTTTATCTTATTCACACACTTAATGATTTTGCATCGATAGAATTTGCGAAACAAAGTGAAAATATTCAGCAAGAGGATCAGCCATTTTTTCTGCGCGCTTTTCAATATTCACTCGTCCCACTTTGTTTTTGCCCAATCACCACTAAATTTGCCCAATTCTAAGGGTACGTATGTTAAATAAAAGTTATTCAGCATGAAATTATCTTTCAAAAAATGTACATACTATGTGCTTTTAGCAACATTAAAATTTTGAACCACTACTGATCAGTGCGCCATTATGGTTTTTGCCCAAATAAGGAACTCCCAATGTCCAATTGATGGGGCTTTTTTTCTGGTCATTTCCAACTTAGTAGTATAGATCATCTGTGCCAAATTACAGCTTTATATTATTTTTATCCGGGTTAGACCGTTTTTATATCTAATTCCACTACACTAAGCATAGTGTTTTGTGGACCAATCGTTTATTTACATCAAAGGAGGTGTTCATCCATAGTAAAGTTACCTGGGGATGTGCCGCGAGCAAGGGTATGCTTTTTCAGACTTACTCGGGGTATATCTCTTTGCAATTTTGCCCCAGTCAAGGTCTAGCTAAGGGTACAATATTTGACAATATTGGTCCTTTGACAGTTTTTTTTCTTAATAAAGCCTTGAAAGATAAGAATACTGACAACCCATTTTTGTTGATAATAAACTAGTAAATGAAACAATTTTGTAGAAATTCGTCTCGCCAAGGGAACAATTTTCGTAAAAATTAGTCTAGCCGACAGTACTACTTTGAACATGCTCGTGGCAGACCCCTACCCAAAATTTAGCCGAGAACCCCCGTGATTTCCACAAATAATAGTGCCATTTTGAGTTGTCTTTTAGATGATGTTACGCTGCGCAGCATCGCAACCATCCGACATCTGCATAAATCGACCGCTGTTCAAACTTAACAAAAATACTGCAAACAACGTTCAGTTGACTTAAGCAGGTCTTTTCAAAATGTTTCATGCTCAAATGTTCGTAAGAGATGTCAGTGACCAGTTATTGTCAAGAAAGCATTGACAAAATACGACGTACTCATTCAAGCTATTCGGTAAATATCAATTCTTTATTATTTTGAATTAGTTAAGAAGCTTTGACTAGATTATCAATATCAAAATGATGGTATGAATATGAAGGTACTGATATATGCTGTCCAGTGACTACAAAGAATATTACAAATTATCAAATAAAGTTACTTGATAACAATATACTGCTTAAAGTGTATATAATGTTGAAGGTACCCTTCTTGGTTGTGCTGGATTGTAATATTCTTTACTTAGGATTGTAATATTCGTTATTTAGGATTGTAATATTCTTTGTGGTCACTGGACAGCATATATAGCTGAGAATAGACTATGATTTATTAAGGCAGTTAAAGCGAAAGTTCGAAATTGTGCTTGAATATTCAACATCGAGTAAATATATATGCAAAATTTTATAGCAGAGCTGTGTTGCGAAAACTGTCTTGCAATGGTTTATGAACAACTCAAAAGTCGAAGAGCCCCATGTAAGTCAAAATTGGCATGTTGCTTCCTTGACCGGGAAAACCTCGCTGCACAGTTCGGGCGAATATTTAATCATAGGCTTTCCATCGAAAATTGAAAACAGGAACGTATTTACTGGAGATGATTGAGAATCCCTGGTTTTCCAGATCTCGAATTCAAAGTCGTGCCAGGTGAAGGTCGTATATCTTCCGTATACAGGGCACCCGAAAAGGGAGGGGGAATTCCTGGGAAAGTTTGAACTCTGGATTGGTACTGTAGATTTTGGGTTATTATAATGCAATGAAAGCTTTAAACTTGAACTTGGATCAACAAGAACGGGTTCCTTGAAAAACACAACTAAAGGATCAGTTTCTGAAACAGTCAATGGGACATCAACTTCACCAATTTCAACCTGTTTCGAGCCTGATGGCTTCCATCCTTCATTTGGTATGAATCCTTTCAAGTATACTCTTTTGTTAACTTTAAATATAAAATAGAAAGGATAATCTTCAATTTTCGAAAGAGTATACTTTGTCTTGATAGCGAGAACGCCTCTTGTTCGACTATGTTTCGGGAAAGGAATTTCGTCAAGTTCAGCCTGTTGCATTTGAGAAGACATAGTTTTCAAGCGAGCCAATTCATAGAAGTGATCTGTTGTTATTAGCTTCGACGTAACGCAAAACCTGGTTAAATCGTCCATGCTGATAGTAGGAAAACGAATGAGGTATAATGCATCCCCAAGAACTTCCTTTTTTGACTTGGTTTCCCCTTCCAAACTTGCTTTACTGATCTGGTGCAAACACCACTTATTAACTGCGTGGAAAAGATCAATCTCACTGATATCGAGCCTCTTGCTGGCTAAAATCACTTTGAGTGACTTAAGGTGTAAATCCAAAAATCTCTCAGTTCGTACAAGCACACTTATGTCTTTTCTGACAATTTTTAAACACTCGTCGACCATATCGTCGTGTCCAATATCGAGTAGCGATTTTTCTAGAAAATCAAGGCTGTTGTATGTGCCTATGTTCGACGCAACCAGTGTTCGGAAGACATTCCCCGTTGATTCTATCATATATTTGTCTACCAGGTAAGAAACACAACGTGCATTGTCCCATGTCAGGCTTGCTTCACCTTTGTAAATTAGCCTGAGAAATTCTTCCAATGCCTCTGTACTGTCACAATCCACGATCTCAACTTCCTGCTGTTCCTTTTTAGCCAATGGACCATATAACATTGCCTTGAATACGGGACTTTCTGATGCCAACACGAACTTGTGGACAGGGAACTTTCCTTCGTTTACAATTAAAGCGAAATCACTCAGTTCTTCATTGAGAAAATTATTGGCAATTTTGAGAGATAATCTCTTCAACCACTGCTCAGCCATTATATTCTCGGTCTGAAAATAAAGAAATTACAGATATTTGATCTTGATATCATGAATGCATTTTCTTTTAATCTTTGCAATAATGTTGGGGTGCTTGTCTCTTGCATTTGTATGATCGTGTCATTCCTTTCACATACTTGCCAATCATGATATGTACCACTGGTACGGTATATCTTTACTATACAAAATTTAAGGAAGAAATCTTCTTATCCAGATCAAAGTCGAACAAAGGCGTTCATATTTTTGCACTGGAACAAAATTTGGCAACGAGAAATGAATTTGCAGAAACGCTGACATATTTTCAGGCGTATTTTAATAAAAAGGTTTCTCTTCAATGTACACCCTTTTTATAAGGAATCACTTTATAAGGACCCTAGAGGTCCCGATGGGCTCAGTCAGTTGGTTCACTGTATATCATGTGTGGTCCTGCAAGAAGAAACTGGACCCTAATATCTGAATCTTGGATGCGGTCAGAGCGGTCAGAGCGGAGTAACTTTTTCTCTAAAATAATATCTGGGGTTGCAGTTACACTACGATGCTTTGCTTGCTTGTACGCCTGCATTCCTCCCTCTGCATTCCTTGTCAACAGTGCTGTACATTTTTGCAATCATTTGCGCAGTGCAAGTGCACCAGATTAAACTGTTTCATGATTATATACTGTTATAAATTCTTTCTCAAGAAAAACTGAGTAGAATGGGGAAATACAAAGCCCCTCAACCCCCACCCACTTCTGTGCGGTCCCTGCTAAAAAAGGCGTTTCCGAAGAACTAGAGGGCGTGGTAAAAGAAAATTTTCTTGGGCAACACCCTGGGGTCCTACTATTGGTTGTGTGGCAGTCGGCATTCGTTCTAGACCAAACATTTTCCCCTCCTTTTAAAAAATCTCACTCATTTTCAAAACCGAAACTTGACAGGTCTGGGCTTACCAAAAAATTGTCTGTAACCTCATGTCAGTAAATTCCTACACTTTTTGTTGTTCCTTTTGTGGACTGAGTAAAAAACCAACTCTACTATCAAGATTCTAGGTCCAAGAATTCTAGCTTTCAGACCACCCTTTCTCGGAGTTTTCAGAGCTCACATGATATATGTTTGACCAGCTAACTGAGCCTGCCGGGCTAGAGGTAGAAGTTCGCTAAATTAAAAGAACTTGTGCTACTAAACAGGGACGCCGGAGAGGGGGGCGCGGAGGCTGAACCACCCCTGTTGCTTTTTAATAGGAGGGGCAAGGGGGGCTAAAGTGCCCTTTTCATAGAAGTGCCCTTGACACCGGCCTTTTGTAGGAAATCCTTGAGATTCATATGAAATCCTGACTGTAGTGCCTTATTTATGACAATATTTCCCGAAACTTGTGAAGAAATTTCTTATGCCAAAATTTAGCCTATTTTTAAGATACCGACAGAAGATCGAAACAAAATGACAGCTACGAAAGAATTGTTGATAGTTGGGAAATAATTTCTTCAAATGCCCTTTTACTCAAGCACGCCCCCCCCCCTTGTCCCTTGGTCGTTCCGGCGTCCCTGCTACTAAAGACAGAATCCCTAAGAAACTTTATCAATTTTGTATACTTTTATCGCTACCAGCAATCAAGACTTAGACGCCGGCTCAATTCATTTGCAGTGAAAACTCACATAAATTTTGTTTAATCCATGTATCAAGTACGACCATAAAGTTGCAAGTTAATGCTTTTTGGGGAGACCATAGTCAACGGGAAGACGAACCTGCATTGTCTGTAGGCCCGCTTGATTTTTTAATTTTGCATCGCATGCACTTGCGCGTAATAATTGATAACGTTCTTTTCACATCGCGCTATGGTAGGAGCATCCGTGACACTTACGGGAATAAGCCAGTTTGGAATCAAAATACAAAAGAAATTTAGTAAAAAGGGCTTCATGTGAAAAGCGAGAATAAAACTTAAATGATAGTTTTGATTAAATGCTGCGAAGCATAAAAAGATCTAAATTTTTCTCCAAAAGTATTAATGCCCTAATGCGCATTGATGTGTATATGATGAACTTTATCATTGATTGAGACAAATGGATAGAACCATAGCCCCAAAATAGAAATCTAGTCTCATCTCCTCCAACAAGTGCCTTCTGCACTAAAGTCAAGTACTGTGGTTAAACACCAGGCTTGGGTTGATTCCGATTCCTATTAAAAGACTACATTATCAATATCAAACGATACAGTCCTATTAAAAGACTACATTATCAATATCAAACGATACAGTCCTATTAAAAGACTACATTATCAATATCAAACGATACAGTCCTATTAAAAGACTACATTATCAATATCAAACGATACAGTCCTATTAAAAGACTACATTATCAATATCAAACGATACAGTCCTATTAGAAGAGTACATTATCAATATCAAACAATATCAATAGAATAGAAGACACGCCACTTCTTGATTGACATTGTATATTCAATAATATACTCTTATATATATTCAATATCTTTCTTGCCCTCTTTGTATTTTTGGCCTGGCTTTCTAGCTAAATTGAAACAAAATCTAGACCTCGATGAATTATGGACAGGGCCGTCGCTAAGGGGGGGGGGGGTGTATAACTTCTGCTCTTATTGTTTTTTGTATAAAGTTTATTGTCATTTAGTATTAAATCTAAGTGAAAAGGGTATGACAGGTTCACATATAAGCGGGAGGAAAGGGATCTTTTTTAGATCGCATGGATGACCTCGGGTGCACCACTTGCACATGACGTCTTTTCTGGCAATTCTGTGTTTGTCCTATAGTAACTGCTCCGAAACGGAGATTTGGCGAAATATATTATTATTATTATTATTCTTTTTGACTTTGGAATGACAAATCAAGAACATAAATCTGACCTTTTATCATCACTGTCCAACATGCTTAAACAAATCTATTCCCAGCCTCTTCATGCAAAAAATAAGCTGCGTCTTTATCACAACTTTGTTCTTTCTAAAATCTCCTGGAACCTTACTGTAGCAGATCTTTCAAAGACGTGGGTTGTCGAGAATCTTGACAACCTCGTATTCAAATACATCCGCCAGTGGCTCGACCTCCCAATAAGTGCTACCTTGAGTAGCATTATTCTTTCTAAAAACCAGTTTGGACTCAGCCTAACTTTACCATCCACCAAATTCCTACAGTGTCAAACAGTTTTACGCAACGCATTGAAATCTTCACCAAACGATAACATTCGCTCTTTATGGAAAAATACCAGCAGTAGCACAAATATACAATATGATATATATAGGAACACCAAAGAAGCATTAAAGGCTGCCAAGCATGAGCATAAAGATCGTCTGCAAAACATCCTAACCTCCAAAGGATCTTTATTATCACATCTCCTTAACCAGAATCTTCCACAAATAAACAAACTTTGGTCCAAGGTGCAAAGTAGCATGCCTCAGAATATTTTCAATTTCACCATACTTGAACAATACCCTTGCCACACAGAAACCTGAAAAAATGGAACTTGAGCCAGACTGTTCTTTCTGTTTTCTGCCATAACCCTCCTTCACGTTGTTCCTGGCTGCAAAACATATCTGGAACAAGGCCGATACACCTGGCGACATAACTCTATCCTAAAATTTCTAGCTACGTCACTAAAAGCTGTCAATGAATCTACCATCTACGCTGATATACCTGGCTTTTGTCACCATCAATCATAACTGGAAAAAACCTTCGCCTTGATCTTCTCTTGAGGACTAACAACAATTACCTCTACATTTTAGAGCTAACTGTTAGCTTCGAATCCAATCTTAACACAAATGCTACAAGAAAACACAGCAAGTATGCTCCTCTTTTATCTGGTTTACAGCGGCAGTTCAAATATGTCTCCTTTGTTATTCTTTCTATGAGCTCTCTCGGCATCTTCGGCAATTCCTGCAATTCATTCTTCAAAATGTGTGACTCTCTCTCCATCGATCAGCAACAAAAACGGTATCTCATTTCTAAACTTTCCAACATTGCCATCCGTACTACGTACTACATATTTTGTTGCAAAAATAAGCCATGGACAAATCCGGAATTACATCCTTTTTAACTTTGGTAAAACGACTGTATTAAATAGAACCATATTCTCATTTCTATAAAGTTCATTTAGGCATTTTTCTCATATTTTCTATGAAGTTAGCCCGCGTCACTTACCATGCGAAGACAGGAATATGAATAGTACGGTTCCTGTCTTGTTATGGTCAGTGTCGCAGGCTAGATTTTGAAGTATGATTTGATTAAGGTTATTTTGATAAAAAAGCAACTCCAAATGACACAAAGTTAAAAGTCTACTGTCATAATTGCAACTAACCCGTTGGCCTGATTCTTTCGACTCGTCTGATTCTGCTTCGATGAAAACTAAACCACTGTGTCTAAACCACAGATTAGCTTTTTATATACTCTGTCAGGGGCGCAGTGGGAGTTAACTTTTTGGGGGGGCAAAGCTGAAAATTTTCCGATAAAACTATGATTTTTCCGACAAATTTTTTCTCAATACATTCCTTGAAGATTACCCTTGCTGCATATACTGCAACACTTGATACTACAATATCACGAATGGATCTGGAAATCGTTAACGAATGGATCGTTCGTTATACACCTTCAAGTTCAACAATAGCCTTTATTCTAACAAAACTTACCAAATATAAATCGCTATGAACAAAACTGCAACTAGTTATAAATTTACACCCTACAAGTCTTCTCGCTATACTAGACAATAAACTGTCAAGTTAGTGTTTATAGCTGTTTATAGCAAAAAGTTTTTGGCAAGTTTTAAGTCGCATCATAATTACTTTGCATTTATTTATGCTAAACCTTAAATAGATATAACGCGTCCAAAAGAATAGTTTTCTTTTAACTGAATTTATATAAACTGTTACTCAAGCAGCATCTTTCTCAAAAGAGGTGTGGCAGCATACAAATCGACGATGTCACCATAGTCTATCGACTGTAAAATATCACTTTCGACGTTGATTGGTCATCAGAGAGGAAAGGCGGTCTTGTCCGATCGTTGACCGTAGCCGATTTTTTTACAATCCTCAGCTTTGAAAAAGCTCTTTCATAGTTTGTTGAACCTATTGGCAAAGTGACGAGAACCTTGTAAAGAAGGACCAGCTGTGGAAAGGCACTTTGCAGGTTATACTTATCATCAACTGAAGAACTGAATGGAACTGAAAAGTTTTCTCTTTCTCCTGCAGCCGGGAGAGGGTTGCTCTTTTCTCTAACTTTCCAAAATTTATGGTAATTATTGGCGAAAGAGCTGTACTCATCTCCTAATTTTGAATTACACTGTACAGAACTGCCTTTCAATTGTTTTTTGAAAACATTCAGGGTTGAGTAAGGCAAAATCTGTCAAAATTGCCTTATGAGACGTGAATCTTGTATTCATTGAGCTGATAGCTGTATCTACTATCACGATGATATACGGATTCCCTATTTCCCTCTAAATCATCTATGCAATTTTCCCCTGGCATCTTTTTCTTTCTGCGTATTCGTCGCTCGACAAAATTTTCCTCTTCTAAGTCATGGCGAAAATAATAACTTTTTGCGTCTTCTACAAAACCAGCGAATTCATTTCGAAATGAACTGAGTTGAATTTTAACTGTCGGAAATGGGAGTTTATAAAATAACTGAGACCAGAGCGTTAATTTCCTTTACAAATTTCAGCAATGCGATGATTCCGAAAAATACTCTAATGAAAATAAGTAAGAAGGGTTGATCATGCACTATTTTACGACAGGTTTAAAAAAATATGCGACCTTTTAGACAGGATCGATGAAAACCTTACATTTTGTCTAATATTTCAAATTTTCCGACAAACGTTGGATTTTCCGACAATCCGACAAAATTTTTGCCAGGGGGGGCGGCTGCCCCCCCTGCCCCCCCAGCCACTGCGCCCCTGTACTCTGTTTCGGAACGAAGGTTGTTAGGGGTAACTCGACAAATGCAATTACGTAATTCCTCGTTTGTGTTTTCTGAGAAACCATCCTCTTTTCGGAGAAACCACCCTCTTTTCTCAGAAACCATCCTCGAGTTTCTCACCTTATTTTCACGTGCGATTAGATTTTGAATTTCCTATTCATATTGACAATTCATATCAAAG
>NW_027019541.1:4474122-4507169 GCF_013076305.1 Rhopilema esculentum | reverse complement strand
TCTGTTTCGGAACGAAGGTTGTTAGGGGTAACTCGACAAATGCAATTACGTAATTCCTCGTTTGTGTTTTCTGAGAAACCATCCTCTTTTCGGAGAAACCACCCTCTTTTCTCAGAAACCATCCTCGAGTTTCTCACCTTATTTTCACGTGCGATTAGATTTTGAATTTCCTATTCATATTGACAATTCATGTCAAAGTGGGGGGGGGGGGTACCAGGTATCCATCCTGATCACGCAATCACGCGTAGAATAATTGCAAATCACGCTTCCACGGTATTGGAAATTAACTTTCCCGATCACGCCCCCTAGAATCTCTCTGAATTTTTAACAACTATCTAATAGTCGAAATTTCTTGTTGGCAGAGCCATCGGCATTGGAATCTCTGTATAATGGAGACATTTATCTGGTCTGGTACCGAAAATCAAGACTGTGTGCTGGTAAAAACGATAGCACCCCATTTCGAAATTCGCTTGCAGCACTCACTTTCACGCAATCACGCCGTATGTAATGCTAATTCACGCATTCACGCATAATAAAAATTTGTTTCACGATTCACGCATCGAAAATACGCCGATCACGCAATCAAGCCAAAATACCTGGTACACCCAAAGTGCGGGTGGGCCATTAGAAATGACTATGACACTTCTAGGTGAATTCAAGGCTAGGAGGCAAAAAGAGGAGAATAATGGACAAGCTTAATAGACACATTGTGCTAATCAAGAAATGACGTACATATGCAAAAGGAAACACTTTTTGAACCTGGGTTGTATCTTGAAATTTGAAAGACTTCAAATAAGACAATGTCTTTCAACTTTGAATTTAAGTGTTTAAAATCTAGAAGTAGAGTAAAGATTCTGCAGATTTTTCTTCATGGCTTCTTGGTATTGAAAACCAATTGCTTGGATATTGAGGCATGTGAACTCAAGAGCAGGGGTGTAGTACTAGGGTGGAGGACGCGGGGGTCTCTATCCCCTTGTTAATGCCTAACATTGGCCAATTTCTACTTTTGCTATTGTTTTTCGCAACATTTTGCACAAGGTCAGGCACCGCGGAGGAGGGGGCTATAGCCCGCCCCACTTTTTGCCAAAAATGCAAAATATTTACCAATGAACCACCAGTCAAGCCAATTTTATTCGCTTTTAGCCCTAAAGAATTATAGAATAGAATTAGAAGATCTGAAAGTTCTACTGGGTAGCTCTCTCTTTTTAGGCTATACGCTTCATCTACCGTCCAACATAAAGATGTTCTTCATTAGTAATCATCGATAAAGAACCATCGAGCTCTGGTGGATCAAATGAAATCTAGACCAACCCGCTTAATCATACTTCAAAATCTAGCCTGCGACACTGATCATAACAAAACAGGAATCGTACTATTCATATTCCTGTCTTCGCATGGTAAGTGACGCGGGCTAACTTCATAGAAAATATAAGAAAAATGCCTAAATGAACTTTGTATAGATGAGAATATGATTCTTTTTACTACAGTCGCTGTGTGCACAAACTGTAGGCAATTGAATTTAATCATGTAGGCAATTCTGTAGGCAATTCAATTGAAGGTTATTTTGATAAAAAAGCAACTCCAAATGACACAAAGTTAAAAGTCTACTGACATAATTGCAACTAACCCGTTGGCCTGATTCTTTCGACTCGTCTGATTCTGCTTCGATGAAAACTAAACCACTGTGCCTAAACCACAGATTAGCTTTTTATATACTCTGTTTCGGAACGAAGGTTGTTAGGGGTAACTCGACAAATGCAATTACGTAATTCCTCGTTTGTGTTTTCTGAGAAACCATCCTCTTTTCGGAGAAACCACCCTCTTTTCTCAGAAACCATCCTCGAGTTTCTCACCTTATTTTCACGTGCGATTAGATTTTGAATTTCCTATTCATATTGACAATTCATGTCAAAGTGGGGGGGGGGGTACCAGGTATCCATCCTGATCACGCAATCACGCGTAGAATAATTGCAAATCGCTCTTCCACGGTACTGGAAATTAACTTTCCCGATCACGCCCCCTAGAATCTCTCTGAATTTTTAACAACTATCTAATAGTCGAAATTTCTTGTTGGCAGAGCCATCGGCATTGGAATCTCTGAATAATGGAGACATTTATCTGGTCTGGTACCGAAAACCAAGACTTTGTGCTGGTAAAAACGATAGCACCCCATTTCGAAATTCGCTTGCAGCACTCACTTTCACGCAATCACGCCGTATGTAATGCTAATTCACGCATTCACGCATAATAAAAATTTGTTTCACGATTCACGCATCGAAAATACGCCGATCACGCAATCACGCCAAAATACCTGGTACACCCAAAGTGCGGGTGGGCCATTAGAAATGACTATGACACTTCTAGGTGAATTCAAGGCTAGGAGGCAAAAAGAGGAGAATAATGGACAAGCTTAATAGACACAATGTGCTAATCAAGAAATGACGTACATATGCAAAAGGAAACACTTTTTGAACCTGGGTTGTATCTTGAAATTTGAAAGACTTCAAATAAGACAATGTCTTTCAACTTTGAATTTAAGTGTTTAAAATCTAGAAGTAGAGTAAAGATTCTGCAGATTTTTCTTCATGGCTTCTTGGTATTGAAAACCAATTGCTTGGATATTGAGGCATGTGAACTCAAGAGCAGGGGTGTAGTACTAGGGTGGAGGACGCAGGGGTCTCTATCCCCTTGTTAATGCCTAACATTGGCCAATTTCTACTTTTGCTATTGTTTTTCGCAACATTTTGCACAAGGTCAGGCACCGCGGAGGAGGGGGCTATAGCCCGCCCCACTTTTTGCCAAAAATGCAAAATATTTACCAATGAACCACCAGTCAAGCCAATTTTATTCGCTTTTAGCCCTAAAGAATTATAGAATAGAATTAGAAGATCTGAAAGTTCTACTGGGTAGCTCTCTCTTTTTAGGCTATACGCTTCATCTACCGTCCAACATAAAGATGTTCTTCATCAGTGATCATCGATAAAGAACCATCAAGCTCTGGTGGATCAAATGAAATCTAGACCAACCCGCTTAATCATACTTCAAAATCTAGCCTGCGACACTGACCATAACAAAACAGGAATCGTACTATTCATATTCCTGTCTTCGCATGGTAAGTGACGCGGGCTAACTTCATAGAAAATATAAGAAAAATGCCTAAATGAACTTTGTATAGATGAGAATATGATTCTTTTTACTACAATCGCTGTGTGCACAAACTGTAGGCAATTGAATTTAATCATGTAGGCAATTCTGTAGGCAATTCTGTAGGCAATTCAATTGAAGGTTATTTTGATAAAAAAGCAACTCCAAATGACACAAAGTTAAAAGTCTACTGTCATAATTGCAACTAACCCGTTGGCCTGATTCTTTCGACTCGTCTGATTCTGCTTCGATGAAAACTAAACCACTGTGTCTAAACCACAGATTAGCTTTTTATATACTCTGTTTCGGAACGAAGGTTGTTAGGGGTAACTCGACAAATGCAATTACGTAATTCCTCGTTTGTGTTTTCTGAGAAACCATCCTCTTTTCGGAGAAACCACCCTTTTTTTCTCAGAAACCATCCTCGAGTTTCTCACCTTATTTTCACGTGCGATTAGATTTTGAATTTCCTATTCATATTGACAATTCATGTCAAAGTGGGGGGGGGGGGTACCAGGTATCCATCCTGATCACGCAATCACGCGTAGAATAATTGCAAATCGCTCTTCCACGGTACTGGAAATTAACTTTCCCGATCACGCCCCCTAGAATCTCTCTGAATTTTTAACAACTATCTAATAGTCGAAATTTCTTGTTGGCAGAGCCATCGGCATTGGAATCTCTGTATAATGGAGACATTTATCTGGTCTGGTACCGAAAATCAAGACTGTGTGCTGGTAAAAACGATAGCACCCCATTTCGAAATTCGCTTGCAGCACTCACTTTCACGCAATCACGCCGTATGTAATGCTAATTCACGCATTCACGCATAATAAAAATTTGTTTCACGATTCACGCATCGAAAATACGCCGATCACGCAATCACGCCAAAATACCTGGTACACCCAAAGTGCGGGTGGGCCATTAGAAATGACTATGACACTTCTAGGTGAATTCAAGGCTAGGAGGCAAAAAGAGGAGAATAATGGACAAGCTTAATAGACACAATGTGCTAATCAAGAAATGACGTACATATGCAAAAGGAAACACTTTTTGAACCTGGGTTGTATCTTGAAATTTGAAAGACTTCAAATAAGACAATGTCTTTCAACTTTGAATTTAAGTGTTTAAAATCTAGAAGTAGAGTAAAGATTCTGCAGATTTTTCTTCATGGCTTCTTGGTATTGAAAACCAATTGCTTGGATATTGAGGCATGTGAACTCAAGAGCAGGGGTGTAGTACTAGGGTGGAGGACGCGGGGGTCTCTATCCCCTTGTTAATGCCTAACATTGGCCAATTTCTACTTTTGCTATTGTTTTTCGCAACATTCTGCACAAGGTCAGGCACCGCGGAGGAGGGGGCTATAGCCCGCCCCACTTTTTGCCAAAAATGCAAAATATTTACCAATGAACCACCAGTCAAGCCAATTTTATTCGCTTTTAGCCCTAAAGAATTATAGAATAGAATTAGAAGATCTGAAAGTTCTACTGGGTAGCTCTCTCTTTTTAGGCTATACGCTTCATCTACCGTCCAACATAAAGATGTTCTTCATTAGTAATCATCGATAAAGAACCATCGAGCTCTGGTGGATCAAATGAAATCTAGACCAACCCGCTTAATCATACTTCAAAATCTAGCCTGCGACACTGACCATAACAAAACAGGAATCGTACTATTCATATTCCTGTCTTCGCATGGTAAGTGACGCGGGCTAACTTCATAGAAAATATAAGAAAAATGCCTAAATGAACTTTGTATAGATGAGAATATGATTCTTTTTACTACAGTCGCTGTGTGCACAAACTGTAGGCAATTGAATTTAATCATGTAGGCAATTCTGTAGGCAATTCAATTGAAGGTTATTTTGATAAAAAAGCAACTCCAAATGACACAAAGTTAAAAGTCTACTGACATAATTGCAACTAACCCGTTGGCCTGATTCTTTCGACTCGTCTGATTCTGCTTCGATGAAAACTAAACCACTGTGCCTAAACCACAGATTAGCTTTTTATATACTCTGTTTCGGAACGAAGGTTGTTAGGGGTAACTCGACAAATGCAATTACGTAATTCCTCGTTTGTGTTTTCTGAGAAACCATCCTCTTTTCGGAGAAACCACCCTCTTTTCTCAGAAACCATCTTCGAGTTTCTCACCTTATTTTCACGTGCGATTAGATTTTGAATTTCCTATTCATATTGACAATTCATGTCAAAGTGGGGGGTACCAGGTATCCATCCTGATCACGCAATCACGCGTAGAATAATTGCAAATCACGCTTCCACGGTATTGGAAATTAACTTTCCCGATCACGCCCCCTAGAATCTCTCTGAATTTTTAACAACTATCTAATAGTCGAAATTTCTTGTTGGCAGAGCCATCGGCATTGGAATCTCTGAATAATGGAGACATTTATCTGGTCTGGTACCGAAAACCAAGACTGTGTGCTGGTAAAAACGATAGCACCCCCAGTGGTGGCGCCAGAGGGGGGGCAGGGGGGGCTACAGCCCCCCCGTCGGAGGAGGCTAGCCCCTCCGTCGGAAGATAAATTATGCTTGAATTTTTTTTGTCGGAGCGAATTTTTTAAGTTTTGGCGGAAATTAGAAAAAAGACAGATTTAAGGCTAAGTTCCCGAAGAGTAGAATTGCTCTGTGAAACAATTTTGATTCTTGGACTTGAATTTTCGATATGTAGAAGTGCGTATTCCACCGCTTAGGTCTGTTCCTATAAAGTTACGTTGTGTTCCAGTTTTCCTTAAGTTCAGTTGGTTGCTTTTTATTTAAATTCATACTTTCCAAAGATAGGCCCTACTTGAATTGGCAACGTTTGATGAGTTGTAAAGATTTAGAGTAGTTTTAAGCTTATCTAGAGGCAGCTTTCAAAAAAAATTTCCAGGGACGCCGGAGAAGGGGGGCGCGGGGGGGCAAGCGCCCCTCCTGCCCTTTGCTAGGAGGGGCAAGGGAGGGGGCAAACGTGCCCTTAGTAATATGTCAAAAAACGTAGTAAAAAACACGATTACACCATTTTGATAGCATTTTTAGCCAATCTAATGGGTGTAGCCACCAAAATTTTCCCGGGGGAGTACCCCCGGACCCCCCGAATTTTCGGCTCGCAACGCTCGCCTTCGGTCTCCAGTACCCTTACAATTCCTTGTCGCCCCCTAGCCCTATCGTTCTCTAAAAAAATTAGCCCCTCCGTCGGAAGTGCTAGCCCCTTTGTCGGAGGAAACCTAGCGCCACCACTGAGCACCCCATTTCGAAATTCGCTTGCAGCACTCACTTTCACGCAATCACGCCGTATGTAATGCTAATTCACGCATTCACGCATAATAAAAATTTGTTTCACGATTCACGCATCGAAAATACGCCGATCACGCAATCACGCCAAAATACCTGGTACACCCAAAGTGCGGGTGGGCCATTAGAAATGACTATGACACTTCTAGGTGAATTCAAGGCTAGGAGGCAAAAAGAGGAGAATAATGGACAAGCTTAATAGACACATTGTGCTAATCAAGAAATGACGTACATATGCAAAAGGAAACACTTTTTGAACCTGGGTTGTATCTTGAAATTTGAAAGACTTCAAATAAGACAATGTCTTTCAACTTTGAATTTAAGTGTTTAAAATCTAGAAGTAGAGTAAAGATTCTGCAGATTTTTCTTCATGGCTTCTTGGTATTGAAAACCAATTGCTTGGATATTGAGGCATGTGAACTCAAGAGCAGGGGTGTAGTACTAGGGTGGAGGACGCGGGGGTCTCTATCCCTTTGTTAATGCCTAACATTGGCCAATTTCTACTTTTGCTATTGTTTTTCGCAACATTTTGCACAAGGTCAGGCACCGCGGAGGAAGGGGCTATAGCCCGCCCCACTTTTTGCCAAAAATGCAAAATATTTACCAACGAACCACCAGTCAAGCCAATTTTATTCGCTTTTAGCCCTAAAGAATTATAGAATAGAATTAGAAGATCTGAAAGTTCTACTGGGTAGCTCTCTCTTTTTAGGCTATACGCTTCATCTACCGTCCAACATGAAGATGTTCTTCATCAGTGATCATCGATAAAGAACCATCAAGCTCTGGTGGATCAAATGAAATCTAGACCAACCCGCTTAAGCAACAAAAATGATTCCATTGGGGACTTCTATCTTTCTTTCCGTTCTATTATGCTTCGAATTTTCCACCAGTCAGCTGCTAACGAAGAAAGACAAACAGGAGGCGGAGAGAGAAGGTATTTTCATGCCTGGAGACATAATTCTTGGTGGTTTGTTCATGTTGCACGAAACTTGTCATATAGAAGCAGAATATGATAGCTGCAACTCTGCTTTCAGCCGCTCTGCATTTCAAGAAATGCTAGCAATGTTGCTGGCTGTAAGAGATGTGAATAGAAATGAAAAATTTCTGCCCGGCGTGACCATTGGTGCTCATATCACAGATACGTGTGGTGAAGTTAACACTGCTGTGCGGGAAGTTCTTAATTTCAGTTTTGTGAGAGGCCACATTAGAAAGCACACTTCATGCAAGAACAACAGCAGAACATCACTTGCAACCATTTCTAGTAAGAATAGAGTTCAATACGCTTATTTTTTAAAAGAAACTCGCCAACGCTTTTTGCAATAGGCTGGGAATTTAAGGTTAATAAAAAAATAATACATTGAGACTGGGAGAGAAAAGGGGCAATTGTGACACTAGAGGAAAGGGGGCAATTGTGACACTAAAGGAAAAGCTCCACTGAAAAATTTCTAAAGAAGGAAGCAAAATCCATTCAACTGTAAATAGAAATGAACTTTGTATTATATGCATAACATTGCAAACTGAACTGGGGAAAACATTGCAACCATTCCTGTCTAGCACTGGCAAATCGCCGGAAGATGTCCCTGAATTTTGATATTCGGATTTCTCTACAGGTATTTTGATTTTGAACCTCAAAGTCCCTTCTTTTTACGATGGTTTACTGCTACATCTCTTTTCCTTTTTTTTGTCAAAACTGTGTAGCTGCATCGACGTCTTTTGTCAACCTTTTTGCCACTAAATCTCTTGCCAATAAATTTCTAATCAAATTTTTACTTTGACCCAAAAGCTTCTGAACTGTGCAAAATTAGATCTTTCTTTTAAGCTAATGAAATTATTCAATTTGCTAAAAGTTATCTGCTCAATTAAATTTATAGCCTAAAGGACCTTAAAAGTATTCATAAATCAATCAAATATAAGAGTGTAACCAAAATGCTTAAAATTATATCTTTTAGCCATAAGGATAGTGTGAATAGAAAATACACGAACTGATCTACACGTTTTTGTATTTTTTACTCATTGTTGAATAAAAATTGTGTTATAAACCGAAAGTGATTGAACTTTGCATTCCTTAGATGCAAGCCATTTTGAGAACGAAACAGTCGCCATAATTGGCCCTACTTTGAGTGAGACTGCGCGCGCAGTCGCCGACTTGGCGGGCCTATTCCACATACCCGTTGTGAGCCAATCAGCAACAAGTGTAACGCTTGGTGACAGGAAAAGATTTGGTCATTTCTTTCGGACAGTTCCACCAGATAACTACCAGGCTAAAGTTATTATCGATATGATGCTACAGTTTGGATGGAATTTCTTCATTCTGCTTACTAGCGATGACGAGTATGGGCGGTCAGGACGAAGAGCCTTGCGATCTGAGATAGCTCAGTATTCGTTGTGCATAGAGATGGACGAGGTTGTCACAGCTCAAAATTTGCCCGAAATCGTATCTAAGATTAAGAAAAAAGCAAAAGCAAGAATTATTGTCTCATTTTTGAAAGTGGATTACCTCATAAGAACACTAAACGAAAGTAAAGCTAAAAGTTTGTCCGACTTCACGTGGCTGTTATCCGACTCTTGGACGAGTGCCCATTTAACAACACGACACAAGGATCTGGTATTGGAACCGATGCTTGGAGTTGGGCCAATGCAGTTTGAAGATGAATGGTTTAGACATGAACTAATAAAAGCAACAAACGGTTCATCTTTGCCCTGGGCAAAATCTTTTAATTGTTTCGAAGAATCGTTTTGCGAGAGACAAAAACTCTCTGAATGTGTAGTAGGCAGACACTATGAAGTATCTCCTTTCGTTGCACCAACATTCGATGCTGTTTACGCAGTTGCATCAGCATTGCATAAGCAGTTGCATTGCTCAGAGCAAAATTGCCACGTTTTACGAAGCAGAAACGGGGATTTGGTTGACTACCTTAGACACATAACATTCACTGGCATATCAGGAAGAAATATTTCGTTTGATGGAGAGGGAACTGCCTCCCGCTCATACCAGGTTTGCAAGCAATTTTAATCACGCGACGATTGTTTGTCCTCTTTGAGTATCGATGTACCCCAATCATGCACTTTATAATTAATCTTTATTAATCTTGTAGTTTATTATTAAAGCTGCCTGATAACTTTCAAATACTGCTCAAATTGGGCTTGGCTTGAGAAATTATTTTTTATGCTTTGAAAGCCACCTTTGGCCAGCCTTCCATAGAATAAGTTTCATCTTGCGGTGCTCTTGGAATTGGACCTACCAAAAGGTCACTAACAAATCAGTAGAGCTAAGAAAATGTAAAGATAACTATGTTTGGGGCCCGGCAAAGTGCAAAGCCCAATAATTGGTAGCAAGGACCGAGATACCGGGGGCGGGGGGCCGAGGGGCAGAGGGGCCAGGGGCCTTGGCCATTAATCTTAAGTAGCATAAGTAAAATACTTTTATTTTGTAAAATATGGCTGTTGCTACATTTATTTATAAAGGCTGCCCCCCATATAAAAAGTTGTATCTCGTTCTTTGATCGGTGGTTTTTAAATATCTTTTTACGAGCTCTTTAAATTTCAGTGGTAAATTTTTCATTGAAAATTCAATCATTATTTAGAATTTTTATTTGTGAAGACAAAGAATCAACACTATTACGTCCAAATATCTGACTTCTTGTGACCTTCGATCTGTTGGTTTGGTACAGTTTAAAAGAAAATTTACTAAGCCCTCACAAATGAAGAATTTAGAATTTAAGAAAGTCTTGTATCGTTAATGACTAAGAAGATGTAGCATAATATGAGTTTCATATTTCATTAATCAATTTCATATCTGCTATTCTCTTAAAGGTAGTAAGCTTCCAAAGAACCACATCTGCACTGAATCTAGTAAGGATTGCTAATTGGACACTGCATCCAACGGGAAATTCGAGCATTGGCCGTTTTCATTTGATAACTCAAGTGAAATGGGATTCAGTTGTGGCACCTGGCTCAAACTGTAGCAGAAATTGCGCACCAGGTATGAATACTACTATTATCTAGTACCTGCCTGATTGCAAACGGGTTCTTCTGAAACAACCGATGTTTAAAAACATTCAGTCACACCCATTCAGTCATCTGTAGAAGTCACACCCAAGACCACGCCCATGGTCACACCCTGTATATTTGGATTTGTATTAAGGATTCTTGGCTGAGCCCCCCCCCCCCCGAGAATTTGCCCAACCAAACATAAACTGGCCTTGTTAAGGCGGGCTGAGCCCCCAAGATCTCTCTTGATTTTTACAAGGGGTCTCTAGAGGACCCCAAGCCCCCTTCCACGGCACCACTGCAACCAGATTATCGAAAAAAAAATCAAATACTGATCATTAGTTTTAAAGATTATCAAAGTTATAGTTCCATTGTGCGTTCAGGAATAATTTGATCTTCTTTCGTCTGTCACGCCTTTTGAGAAATAATTAGATTTTTCCTTTGAGGTGAATATAAGACGCCACAGAAGCTGCACCCAAACTGTTGTTGGAACTGCGTAAAATGCGGCGGAGGAACAATCACCAAGTATATGAATGCCAAGAAATGCTCAATCTGCCCTCGCGGATTCTCACCAAATGATAACAGGACAGATTGTATCCCAATTCATGACGTATTTATTGAATGGAATGGAGGCATTTCTATTGCAATTGTAACTCTCTCATCTATTTGTATAGCAGTTGTAATCTTGACATATGTCGTGTTTGCACTTTTTAAAGATACGCCCATCGTTAAAGCTGCCAGGCACTCACTTTGCTACATGCAGCTTCTTGGGGTGATCTGCTTTGAAATATTGCCGTTTGTTTTCATCGGCAAACCAAGAGCAATCAATTGCGACCTGAAGCCCTTTCTGATAGGGTTTTGTTTATCATTCAATATTGGTAAGTGATATTTTTTCTTTGTCTTTGGTCATACATAGATGTAGGCAAATTTATGATTCCAATCTTATGTTTATGTGATGTTCCGTTGCATTTTGTCACTTTTTTAATTCCTTTGTAAAACAAGATGCAATTTGAGATAAGCGATAATCGATTTCTTCGCATTCTTGTTTGTAAGTCGTTTCTGTTGCGTTTGTTATTACTTAAGCCTTAATTAAGCCTTTATGCTCGAGGTTTTACGGTACTATTTATTGCTGTTCTAGGAACCATCTTTGTGAAAACCAACAAGACAGCACGTTCTTTCAACGAGAAAGCATTCGAAACAAACGGGAGTATCTTAAAGCGTCAGGTTGTTATAGTGGTTCTGATAATAGCCCTTGAAGAGCTGATTTGTCTTGTGTGGATTTTAACAATGGATAGACCGCATCTGAAAAAGGTTATGCTTAGTCCAAGAGAGAGCTGTCAGGCCTGTATGTATGGTAACAGCTCCAAAGGCGTGGCTCTTTGGTGTTCATACAACGCAGGTACATTTTTTATTGCAAACGCTAACAAATAATTCATCCCTGCAAAACTGGCAAATTCAAATTTATCAAATTTTTCCAGGTATACACAGTGCAGGGTCCATGCGTTGAATTTTAATGTGCTGGACCAAATGCTCTGTGTAATTCCAGGCAAAGAAACAGGGCCAACAAGAGGTTTTGGAGACCCTGGGGCAAAACGGAAAGATGACTTTAACGAGAAATTATCCAATCCCCTTGTGGTATTGTCACTGGTGCGAAAATGACTCTGTCTTAGATATTGCCTCTTATTTTTACATCTTAAGTTAAATTGAGCATTTCTGCTGTCTTTTACTCTTCTTCTTGCCCCATACTGATTGAAAACAAATGTACAAATGCTCGCGTCATGGCTGCATAAATATTTTTGTTTTCTCTTATATCACTAGCATTTACTCCCTAAGTTACTATCTGTGATCAATGTACCAAATATATGGTTATTTTCAGGGCTGATTTTGGTGACCACATATCAAGCTATCCTTGTTCGCAAAGCAAAATGCAACTACAACGAGTCGAAGTTCCTCCTCTTCACTATGGTTTCATGGTGCGTCACTATCTTGGTGTACATTCCTGTTTTTGTTGGGATCAATGGCTACATCAAGGATATAATAATGAGTTTTCTTCTCATTTTCATGGGAATGATTGAGTACATTTGCGTTTTTGTCCCAAAGCTTTATATTATTATCTTCCGACCGCACAAAAATGTATCAAAGTGAGATGTTAATCTTGGAGGGCGAAGAAAACCTTCACCTTATATAATAAGCTTTCATGTTAAAATGATGATTAAATGAACTTCAATCAGAGTTAACTTCACGAGGAGCTTTTGACCTTTAACTGATTCGCTTGAGATATTGTTTGCCATATATGGTCTTTTGTGAAAAGCTTCCCACGTACTCTTGTATGTACCAGTTTATGGGCAATGCAGGGAATCGTTCGGCCTCCTGAGGATTTGATTTGTAATACTAGGGTAAGGTGCGTGGTTCGTGGTTTTTCATTCCCTTGGTTAATCTACGGGTATTTAAAGGTCGGCATAGCGTGGGTCTCACCTTGCTTGGTGAAACCTCAATACAAGTATGCCGTTTATTTTCTCAGCCCTCCCTCTCTCATTTTTTTTCTTTACATGGAAATGCCTTTCCGGTATAGCCTACCCTGGGTACCAGAGCATTTTGAGCGCGTAAACAGAATGCAATGTTTTCACTTTTCCTTATTCCCAAATAGACACTCCTTCGCTTTTCCATTCCTATCTTCTATTTCTGCTCTCGAATTTATGTGACTCTGGTACCCAAGGTAGGTATACCCTTGCGTTTCGCGTTTCTTTTACGGCATCGTAAAAATCTCTAATACCTTTATGCATCTTTTATGCTCATCTTTCATGCTATTCAGCATTTTTGATGCTAATAGGTAGGACTGATTCATCAGCTATTAGAGGCTTTTCCATTCCATCCCCTTCCAATTATCAATCAAACTTGGGGGTTATTGTGTAACTTCCCTTCCTGTTACAGTAGGATTATGGTAGGTTGTGCAATTTGCGCCGATGCACCAGCGGCCCAACTTGCTCTCGATGATGTGGGAACGTTGTTTCATGACTGACCTTCTGATGTCTATGGCATATTTTTCTGAGGGAGCTTTTACCCTCCATTTCGTATTGGTATTTCATTCCCGAATGAATAGAGACTTCAGATTTGAGGGCATGCACTATTCACTGCCAAGCCACCCTATAATTGCCTCTGCTTTTGTTATCCTCATATCCCTAAACCCATCCTGCCTTTTAAGAATAGTGAAGCAACTGTAAAAAAGATAACCATTCACTCAATAAAAAGTTAGTTTCTATTGATGAATTTGCCTTATCGCTTTATTTGTTTCTATTCGCACGTGCCACGGCGTAAGTACACTGCCAAACGTCCTTTGTGACACCCTTGCAAAAGAACCTTTGAAATCAGCTTCTTCAGGTCTGCCTCTTTTGGGCGATTTGTCCGAATCAAGACTCCTTTTTTGCATCTTGTCAGTCACCCTGAAACTGCACGTGGGAAAATACCAAGGAAAACTGCAGCTATGAAAGTAAACTCTGGTACAACACAAGGAACATTGAAAGAACAACGGTATTTATTTATAATTCTAATTTCATATCAAAGGTTCTGTGACTATTTCAAACAACGTTTTGAAGAAAAGAGCTAACTCGTTCTAATTTAGGTGTTTCACTGTCCGGAACAATGAAGTTTTATTATAGAATTTTCTTACGTGTGACTTTAGATTAGAAAAAATATGGTTTCACAAAAGGCGCTGTTTCATTTTCAAAGTGAATCATCAATTATGACTCAATAACAGGGGCATTGTGGCTAGGCGGGACACCGGGAAATTTCCCGGTGGGCCCCTTTCAAGTAAGTTTGTAAAACAACAGACAAACAGGTCCCTGTGAAATGATGCCTGGAATATGAACAGGGCCGCCGAGAGGGGGACAAACTGCCCCAGGTAGGGGCAAGTAGGGGCAAACTGCCCCAGGGCCTCGAGCTTAAGGGGGCCTCAAGGTATGCCTAAAAATTGTAAAACGTGGTAAACGACAGCAAAAACATTCTGAAATGTTTTTCAAGCTAATTTAAAGGGCGCATGGCAGCAAACATTTTCTGCTCGCTTCGCTCCCAGTGCAAGTAAGTGCTCTTTCGCATTTGTGTTTGTATCAGGTGTGCACTACAGCATTGGATTTGTTTCACATTTTTTGCAGTCTTAAGGAGACTATGGCTAGAGAAAAAAGGATACACCCCTAACAAATATAGCATATAAACCTTTAAAAATGATAAAAACTGGCAAACATATGTACCATTTTTTGCGACCTGTGGTTTGTGATTGGAGATGTCATACAAAATGGTGGGCCCCTTTATGATGATTTTCTCCCGGGCCTTTTCTAGAAGCCACAACGCCCCTGCTCGATAAGGATCAAATGTAAAAAACTAACATATTTCACAAATTTGGACCCATTCTGATTTGCCTTGCTGATTTGAGTGCTCTGTTACGAACAATTTCTTTATAGTTCAATTCTGCCACAGTTGCCTGGGCCTTTGCAAATTAACTCTCAAAGTAGGAGGCTTTTCCCAAATTTGACATGAATCAAAAACTTTATCTTGAAAATATGAAATTCTTCATAGACTTTTCCAAAGTCTTTTCTTTGTTAACTCCGCAAGGCATTTGCATTTCGCGAGGGCATATTTAAACGGCGGAGGAGACAATAGAAGGCGAAGACATATGCCCTCGCAGAAGTACAAATGCCTTACGGGAAAGTCTGAAATCTTCATAAAATCCGAAAAACTTTAGGGGCTCTTCACAATCATCAATATAGAGCTCCGAGAAACTTTATAATTGACTGTTTTTATAAACTTTCAGGTATTTTCCACATTACGGAAATGTAATGGGTAACACAAGGAGCGACCAAATAGCATACGAATCTCAGAGCTCCTGCGTATGCTACAACCCTATGAATACTTAACAGGCTGAAAGTTAAACCAGCGCAACAACACAAAATGTTTCTCGTATATTCGGTGGCGGCGCCAGCAACCAAGAGGTGGGAAAGACCAGAGGACCATGACAATTTTCTGTTCCGAGCCCATTCACCTGAAAACTATGTTCTTTGGTAAAACTGCACCCTGTATTAATGTCATTATCTACAATCAGGGGCGTACTTTGAATTTTTATTGGCCGGAAAGGTTTTTAGGGGCACAAAGTTTTGATGGAAATGGCATCACTTACAATTCACTTTTGATTTGTTGGAAATTAATGTCGCGGAGGCGTTGAGGTTGCCCAATTAGTGCCGCTTGCCTATAGAGAATGTTACCAATGGAGTTCTAATGTGAAAACGAACTCCTTTTGTCTACCCAATAACGGCTTTCTCGTGCTTATGTAGATAGATTCCAAAGCTGCTAGATGGAACGACGATCGGGCTTTACCAATAATCCGAAACATGTCGCCATTGAAGTCTTTTGCACAATCTGGGTTTTCCAGTACATGGTGCCCGATAGCAGAATCGCATGTTTTAGTTGTACTTTTAGATCTGCAAGACCGAGGTGGCTGTTCTCTTTGGGAATGAGTTTTGTTTCTGATACTTGACGGAACATGCTGTTTTCTTCTATCCTCCAATCTTTGGGAGTATAGAATGGGAGGATAAATCTTTGGGAGGATAAACTTCTCGCCCCTCCTATGAATTTCGCTACCTACACCACTGATTAGGGGCTCCCAGTTGTAAAAGTGCATACTGATCATATGTCCCGAATTCTCTACCTGGTGAGATCAAAAAATTCAAAGCACCACATGCATATTTATGTGTTTACATATGAAGTTTTAGGTATAAAACAGTACCATAGTCTGTTCTGACACATGCCTAAGCTATTTTGGCAAACTACTTTAACAATAAATTGGATCCCCGATCTCTTCCGGCACAAGGCTGTATGGCAACGCCCGGTTGGTATTACATCATTTTTTCTAAGTTTTCTGATAAACTATTCTGGCCCTTTTTGTATGGTTTTAAAAATAGGCGAAGATATCGACAAAATTAATTCTGCAGTGAAAGGAAATCATAATCAATCTCTTCCCTCAAGCCCAAACTATGGCTGATAATTCCTTTTTCGTTTCAATGGCAATCTTGATCGTGTTACTTTTAGAACAGACCATTTCCAAGCATAAACTACCTCCTCGCTAAGCAGATCCATTGGGAGAAAAAATTTGCCCAGCCAAAATCAGTTTTGCCCTGCGAAAAGACCGTATTTTCGTGATTGGACTGAACCATCCCCCACATCCCCCTCAATGGATGCCCCTGCAGACTGGGTAATTTTAACAGTCACGCTCGCGTTTTTGAATGGCCTATTTTGATCTACTATTGCGTATAAACATCCCCTAGCTTTAAGTTTTTATTTCCGACGTTTCATACTCTGTAGAGTGTCAGACGAAAAGCTTTAGTGTGTTAACAATTTTTTGCTATCTTCAAAGCTATTTTGCAACTTGTGTTGTTAGTTATCAAGCAAAAAATAACAACACATCTTCATAAGACTGTTTATCGATACAAGTGACTGCTTGAGTAGCAATTAGCTAAAATAAAGATCTACAAAAAGTTACAAAATTACATAAAATAGTAA
The DNA here is from genome assembly GCF_013076305.1 of Rhopilema esculentum. The sequence continues at coordinate 4,490,196 of NW_027019541.1, read as the reverse complement.
TAACATATTACTTTATCATACAAGCAAAAATAAAAACCACCAAGAACGTTATACTGGAATTCATTCTGCACAAACATAGCGATGCCAAACATTTACTAAGCTTCTATTTGGCTGCATCACATTCTTAAGGGACAATCTCGTCTCAGATTATGATACTGTTAATGCAGGTTGCCTAAGTGGATATTTTCCGTATTAAACTGACTTACAAATGTTTAAATGAATAAGCCGGTGTATATAAATGTGCATATCACGTACAATAATATGAAGATTGTAAACTGATAAATAATTGGCCAACATCAAAGATGATTCCCTTCTTTCCCAAACACGAACAAGGCAAAGTGATATCACACTACTATTTGCTGGTTCCTCTTCCCTTAAGCGCATCTCTCAGTCATATATATCTAGTAAAAAAATATTATCCATCAGATGTGGCCGAGTCTGGAGACATAAGGACCGTATCTTCAGACTCAAGAATCTCAAAGATCAGAGAACATAACTTGGCGTACTTGGGAATTCTTCACTCTGTCCTTCAATTTGTACGTAACAGTTTGGAACCACCCCACCCCTTTGTAACGCTCCCTAACGATTACAGGGTAGATTCCCGTTACGTTGTTACGTAACAGTAATCATCTCAAATACCCCTCGACCACCTACCACCGAACGCCGCCCTCTATTAAACCCTGCCCTCTATCAAACGCCGCACTCAACAATTGGATTTAGTAAGAAACGCCGCGGTGTTCTTTAGAAGAAATACAGTATAATAAGAAAGGAGGAAGCTCTCAAGCATGTTCTTATAGAGAAGGAGGGCAAGTGGCCTCGGTTCTTTTCCCCGTTCCTATTTCGTTGGGTCCATCGAAGGATGAGGTCGATTCTAAACCGTACAAAAAATATCTTAATTTTTCTTACCAATATGCTTGAAATTATGCATAATTATCAAATTAGATAAGCTTATTTGAATTGTAGCTAATAGAAAATTGCTTGAATTCAATCGGCGGCACGTCTCAATGTGGAAAGTTCAGCTGTGACTTGCATGGTTCAAAATTAAAGTGACAAACTGGCAATTGTATGCAATGAACTACCGTAAAAAATTTCAAAGAAGAGACTCTTTTTGCTAGGAAACTCTTCAGATATTCAGTGGAAACGTTTTGCAACTCAGACCAATTGAAGCTTTTTGTTTGAAGTCACTTTATTTTTTCTTGCCTTTTGCCGTTCTCCTATAATTGAGAAAAAATTGACAGTCAATTGCTTGTTTTCTTTAAGGAAAAGTTTGAAATAAAAGTAGAACAGAACAGAACAGAACAGAACAGAACAGAACAGAACAGAACAGAACAGAACAGAACAGAACAGAACAGAACAGAACAGAACAGAACAGAGCAGAACAGAGGAGAACAGAACAGAACAGAACAGAACAGAACAGAACAGAACAGAACAGAACAGAACAGAACAGAACAGAACAGAACAGAACAGAACAGAACAAAAACAGAACAGAACAGAACAGAGCAGAACAGAAACAGAACTGAACAGAATAGAACTAAATAGAACAGACGAGATAAGAACCGAACAGAACAGAGCAGAGTAGAACTGAACAGCAAAGAACGTAGAGGCGGAAATGTTGGCTAAATCTTCGAAGGCTAAATCTTCGAAGGCTAAATCTACTACAATTCATATTTACTCTATTAGGCTGCTAGCATTAGAAGTTTACAAAACTTTGCACAGCTGGAGTCCAGCCTTTATATAAGACTACTTTCTCCCAAAACCCAATAGCTATAATCTTTGAAGAATTGACACTCTGTTCCCAACGTTAAAATTACAAGCTATGGTATAAAATCTATCAGCTTTCAGGGTCCAAAGATTTGGAATTCCCTTCCAAATGAAATAAAATCATCCAAAAATGAAAACTTTGTATTTCGAAAATCAATGCGCCTGTAATGCTTGCAGTCACTGACTTCAATAACACAATCTCTAAAATTGCTTCACGTTAGTGTAACTTAGTGTTCACACTATTGTTAAACTTACAGAAAAAAGGCATTATCATTATTACAATAGGGTATCATACTACAAACTAAAACACTTAACAGTTGGGTATTGTTAACATGATAAACAAACCTTTTAGAGTCTAAACCGGCTTCATTAATATTGGAGTAGATTTGATCCTTCTGTTGAATAAAAAAGACAACGTCAACAAATCACACATATTAATTTACTAATTATAATGCTAAAAAGGCGGTGAGTTTGAAACAAGCGCGTCAATTATGAACATATCAAAGACTTTCACATGTGTATAAAAAACTGCACCATATGGCTGGTTTGTGAAAACATGCCTGGTTTGGTCTAGGAGGGATATGTTCACTGGGTCATTTTGCCCAAAGAATTTAAAAAAAATAGACAATTAACTTGGGTATGGGTATGAGGAACTATGAGCATATTGTGACGGTAAATGCAATATAAAAAATGAAAACCGAGTAATATTTTAAGAATTTTTCGTAATCTAATCCTAGAGTTGCATATAAGCATGGTTACAGGCAGGAAAATACTAGAGGAGTCACACTCCAAAGTCTTTGAAACTCTTTGAGTTAGCCAAAAATTTGAGATCAATGGGCAAATCCAAGTTGTATTTACAAGACTTAATGACATCAGAGAATAACATAACGGTAATGGCGAATATTTTTGCCATTCAGGAGCGGAATGACCAAACCGTATAAAGTTAAGGTTTGGTAAGTAAAGGCTTGTCACAATTTTAGTACAAAATTAGAATTGGTTATTATTGTCAGTCGGTTCACCTTTTCAAAAAATTTACGTTCCTATATGGTTATGACTTCACATTATTTAATAAAAAGAAATGATCACGCAGCTTTAAATATTAACTAAGAAACTAATAATCATAATGAATTGATAATAATGAAAATCAATAGATTAAAAAATAGCAAATACATACACATATACATATGAAAATTACCGTTCTCACCTTCTTCATGGAAAATATTTTCCTCTCTACTTCAGTGTAATAATTGAGAACAGAATAAATGAACTTGTACTGGAGCTGAAATAAAAATCATTGACTTTAAAATAGACAGAACCAAGCACAGAAAAATCATTTCGTCCAAAGCACTTGAGAGTATAAAAGTATAAATAGAGACAAAAGAGGTGAAGTGCTGCGAAGAGCTGAGGAAAGTTGGGTTTAATACGCTTATGACGATGAAAACAATCGCTGCAAACAAATAAAATCCAGTCACGCCAACTAGACCATGCCCAGTTCTCGTTAGCAATTTTGCAATGGTTTGAATGCTTTGACCATTTGCTAGAAAAAGAATTAGCACTTCCAAGGACTCGTGTGCTAATGATTCAGATTATCCTGGTATTTCAACACACACCAAATATTTCTAATTTCTGCATGATTTACAAAGTTATGTAAATTTAAAAAGAGAATCGACAGCCCAGAATCGTCAGCCCAGAATACACGGTTGACAGTGATAAAAGAAAATCGAGACTAGAAATAACCCATATAAAAATATTGAGACTTAAAATTTGTCTCTTTACTATTGCAGATGCGAAGCCCTCCAGCTATGAATAAACAGTGGTTGATAGCTGGTCGACTGATTCAATGATTACATATTTGCCGCAGACTGATTTCATGATTGTCTGCTTGCAGCCTATCTGTTTGCAGCAGACTGATTAAGTGATTATCTGTTTGCAGGAGACTGATTCATTGATTGACTGTTTGTGACTGACGGTTTCCGACAGTTTTATGATTGGCAGCTTGTACGATGAGAATAAAACTGATCAACTGTTGATGAAATTTTCATAGCCTATCGAAGTTATCTTTAAATTGACTAAAAAAATGACAAAAAGGAAAATTATTATGAAACATACCTCTGTTTGCACCATACCTGACCTTTGCATTCGAACTTTCTCAACGGTGCCCGGCACATCGATGCTGTTTAGATTCCCTGAGAAAAAATAAGTTTCGAAAGTAGCAAATTTGAGTAGGTCTTCGGTTGTCCCTGGAGTTAACTGTGTAGGTGTCATGCATAGTAATAGTCCAGAACGAGAGAAGGGGTGTCCCGGTTTGGGTCTTTTTGAAAGCATCTCTTTATTCCCAGGTACGACAAGACCTTCTCCTTCAATGCTAATGTTTTGGCATTTTTCGGTCACCAGCTTTTCTCTTTACCCTACTGTCATCTATTCCCTATTTTCGTCAAAATTCCCAATATTTGGCTAGCACTTCTTTCTAAATACATCCATAAAACATATCCATGAATGCTGAACTGTTAGGTACTAAAACGTTGAATCCCAGTTGATTTAAAAAAACTATGCAGATATTAGGGTAGTATGGCAGTTATTCTGCAAGAGCTTTGGCCCTTTGGTCAAATTGGGAACGGCCCATATTTAAGGCAATAGAGTTCTCAAGTGATGACATCACAAAACACATTCGTAGAATCTTTTAGTTTAAGGCTTGTTTTCATATAATGTATTTCAACGCATTTCATCGAAATTCAGGGTCCACGATTTTCACGGTATATGAAAACCAAAAAACCGTATTCTATCTTAATTCACCGTAATTGAAAGTATTTTGTCAGGAGAAACAAAATTTTTTGATTTCTTCCGATGAATTATGTTGGAATACGTTGGATTACGTTCTATACGATAGGTGATTGCGATGAAATACGTCGAAATACGTCGAAATAGGCCAAAATACGTCATATTTCATATAAGAGCAATAATCTTAATTGATCGTAGACTCTGAATTGCGATGAAATACGTCGAAATACGTCGAAATAGGCCAAAATACGTCATATTTCATATAAGAGCAATAATCTTAATTGATCGTAGACTCTGAATTGCGATGAAATACGTCGAAATACGCCGCAAAACGTCGAAACAGTGGCGTAGCGTGACTTTTTCAACTGGGTATTCTCTATTAAACAAAAGGGTGGGGCAGGGTGTGGCTCGATGGGGCTTGATGAAAATAGGGGGATAATAGGAAGATTAAAAGGACTAGCTATTGACATTTTATCTAATTTTCTTTTTGGTTCGGTTGGCAAGTACTGCACTGTCAGGGCATTACTATGATGAAAACGATACTTTGCTAAAGGACCCTTCAAATATACTCTTCGAACTCATTCATTGCATCAAATTACCACTAACCATTTCATCAAAAGTAATTCAAATCAAAACATATCATTGAAAGCCAGTAAAATTTTACTGGTCGAAATATGTCCCAATAGTTGTTGTTGAATCGTCTAACATTTGCACTGATGTAAAGAGGAAGTAACTGTAAACACCTACTCTTAATACCTTAATACAAAAGGGCTTTCGAAAGTTTCAAAATTATTCACATAGGGCATTACATGAGTTATAAATGATTTTGTGGTATGCAGTATAGACTTTTTCTTCATGGCCTAATCGTGATATTTTCAATACAAGTTAATATTTGAAAGAATCGAAGGTAATGAGATGAGACTGCACAATAATGCAAATAAATGCGCTCGAATAATGCAAACAAAATAGGCCAACAAGATAACTGAATACACCAGGCAACTATAAGGATATTATCCAGGCCTATCTGCATTTACTTTAATTCTATCACATAATACAAACAGAAACATCCCATTATGTAGCAGCCTACCTTTCCTTTCCACTTTGCTGTTGGTAGATTAAGTTTAGTGGTCAAATGAGAGAATGATTATGAAACAGTAATACGGACATTGCAATTTTTAATTAAGTCATGTTTACTGTTTTCGGTGCAGCTCCATCACTCCAACCGCTCCGACGTCCATTAACTGTTTATATCGATCTCATAACGAACTAACTATTTTGAACCAACTTTGAGGCTGTACGCTGCATATCTCTCAGCGTACAGAACCATTGTTTTAGCTGATTAACGGCAAATATTATTCATGGAAAGGAGCATTTTGATTGGTTAAAGTACCGTCTAGGGTATTCACTGCGTATTCATGACCGATCTCCATACAACATGAAGTAGCTCAATCTTCAAAATTAGCTTCAAAGATCTCCCAGCTTCTCTATGCTTCGCAGCGTTATTGTTTCCATGAATTTGATGATATTTTGTACTTGTACAAAATGTAGAATATCGGAGGTAACGAATTCAACCAGAATCAATAGCCCCAAAACATTTTTTACTTATTACAATTATACGTCGTATTAATATTTTTTCTGAGAAATCTCAGGGTATTCACTGAATACCTTGAATACCCGGACGCTACGCCACTGCGTCGAAATACGTCGAAATACGTCAAAATACGCCGAAATTTGTCGGTTTTCATACAAGGGAAATAATCTTGATTGCAGACTCTTAAACATGATCGTAGACTCTTAATTGCGATGAAATACATTATATGAAAACCAGCCTTTAGACCAAATTACCTGTAAGATATGGCAAAAGAAGCACAGGGTTGTTCTATCAATCACTGTAATTTGGTCTCTGTTCATAACCTTATGAACCAAACAAAATATAAAGCAATTCATAATCCTGCTTCAAATCTTTCAGTGGCCATACCTCATTTCATTTTCAAGCTTTAACTGATTTTTCACTAAAAGGGTTTTTCATGGTGTTGGTAAAAAGTTGAAAATTTTAAAAATCCATTTCTATGACGTTTTCTTACACCTTATTTATAGCACAGAAGTGATTGTGGTTAAGGCTACATTATAAGGTTAACGAGAATAGAAAAAGGCGACTTACCCTTGAGTCTCAATTGGTTGATCAGCATATCAACGCACACAACAGTCCCCGTTCGCCCGATCCCGGCACTGAAAAAAAAGCAGAATTTCTGGTTTATTTCCGAGGCTTGCTACCATAAATGCGGGTCATAGGGTGTCCGCGTAGCAGGCTTTATTGGGACTATTTAATGACAATGAACTTTGTTTAAGTTTATTCAAGCAACATGACTTGTCTTAGCATGTGAGATTTCTGCCAAAAAAGGATTTCAGCGGATTTTACGATAAAACAATAGGATTTCCGCCAGGTATACGAGATTTCCAAGAGTGATTTGCCCCTCGGTTTTGTTCGATACAAAAAGTTATGTGGACAGCTGATAAAAGTACGGATACATATCAGAATGGCCTAAGAATATTTTCAAGAAGAAGCTGTGAATTAGTATTAACACTTAACATAACATGTCACAACCATACGGTCAGTTGTATATAATGAGTATAACATTGCAAGTAGAAGGTGTTCATGAAACGAGCTGCAGGCAATTATCAGGCTAAGCCATTTGTCCAGGGGCAGGGTGTTATTTTGCCGGTGACAGTGTGACCATTGGTAACAAGAAATTACAGGAAAATGATATTTTTGCCACACGAAATATCGCGAAGGATTCACTATCAAAAGGTTGCTGACAACATCTTAAATCATGTTTGGTATTTATGTATCTCTTTCTTGTCTTCAACAACACGCTTGGCTTCACAGGAAATTTTCTTCATAATCTTTACTGTCAAATGAAATCTATAAATAAAGACCACCCTGTCAAGGGTTAGTGAAAACAATAAAATCATATTAATTTATGCAGCAAACTGGGGGTTATGTCAATGATAAGCTATCAACCGTAGCAATACCTGCAATGAATTATGGGACATCCAGGTTTTTCAAAGGAGCTCTTCTCCTTGTTGTCTGCATCCTGTAACATTTGCAGCAACGATCCAGGATCCGTTGGCACACCGTGATCAGGCCATTCTGTGTACTGGTAGAAAAATATTTTCCGAGGGGGCTTGGCTGGTCCACTGTGGGGTTCGTCCTAAAATAATTTTTGTTGTATTTACAGGTTGATAGCTAATGTTCAGTTGTATTATGTCCAGTTAGAATGGATAGAAACAGGGTAAAAAATGTCTTGGTTACCAGCTCAATCACGTGATAAGTGGATGATGATGATCATTATGATGAATTGATGATTATGATTGATGGTGATTGATGATAATGATTGATGATGACGATGCCTGATGATAGAAACGGTTATGAATGTTGAAGATTGTTGTGAAGCAGAAACATCTGGTTAATCCTTTCACTCGTGCCCAGACCTCGAAGTCGGATTATGAGTCAGTTGTTCACGCTTGCTTTATTCTGTTCTTGCTATTATAAAATTTTGAAAACCCAAGATAGTGTCTTCTTCGAATGTCCTGACCTTAATGCTTCAAAACAAAAAGAAAATGATGATTGATGCTGACTCATGATGATTGACGATTGATGATGATGTTGATTGATGATAAATTGATGACTGTCATTGATGGCTGATGATGATTGATGGCTGATGGTGATGGTGATTGATGATGATGATTGATGGTATTGATGGCCTTTGATTGATAATGGTTATGAGTGTTGAAGATGAATATGATGATTGATGCTGACTCATGATGATTGATGATTGATGATGATGGTGATTGATGATGGAGTTTGATGATGATGATTATGATCAATTGATAACTATCATTGATGGCTGATGATGATTGATGGCTGACAGTGATGGTGATTGATGATGATGATTGATAATGGTATCGTGATTGCTGAAAATGATTATGATGATTGATGACATTGATGTTTTTCTTGATTAAGATTATGTTGACAATGATCGAGCGTAAATTTGTATCTACTTACGTCATTGTTACGAGAAACATGTAGCTCTCGTATTATGTAATCTCTAGTACTTCTCTCACTGACATTTGCCACTGTCTTATCACCACAAAACATAATCGATCCCTTGTCAGGCCAATATCGAATACATTTAATCTGTAGAAATAGAAGAGAAACACTTCATTACAGCAATGCTCTCCTAAACGAGAAATAGAACAATAAATTGTTAGCATTAAGCTTTATAACTCTTTGCAAATACTTTTGAAAAAAATTTATTCTTGATTCCGTAGAAAAAGATCTTGAGCTAAGGCTTTATGTTATCCCTTTGGGTTTACCTAGAAGAGTTATCAAATTGCTCCCAGGTGGGAATATAGTTAATAAAGCATTAATATCAGTTTTACATTCCTATACATACTCTCTAGTCAAACTTTAACATACCACCTCCCTGCTTATAAATTCTTCAAAAAAACACACCCATAAAATCCTTTTTCCAGATCCCTTGTTTGTTATTTTTGGGTCTTGCATACATAAAAATTGCAAATGTTCTACAGCACAGCGTAAGGAAGGGAATCGAGAACAAAAAGGAAAATAGTTTAATATTTTTAAGAACTTACATAACATTTTTATCATATACTGTTGCGTTATAAATATATATTATTTTCTATTTCAAGAAACCAGCATCTAGTTATATTATTTCTGATTCCAATTTAAAGGGACTGCTACCTATTCACCACATTTAAAACCATTTTGGAAAATTTCCACCCTTCCCCCGGTTTATTCTGTACTCTAGATTATTTTCTTTTATTCTAGTACTCTAGATTAAATTAAGTGAAATTGAAATGTTAAGACAAACATATCCATCAGCTATTATGGAATTTTTACTGGTATTTGAAAACCAAGTAGCTAGGCAGTTACTACAAATTAGCAAAGGAAAACAAATATTAATTTCTTTACCTTTCCTTTTTCAACTTCATTCGTTAGCATAATGATTATACGACTGTTCTCCTGATAAATCATTTGCCAAAAATCGTTTAGAATTGACTGCATACATCCTTGTGATGCTATATAAATTTTTCCTGTGACATCATCCTTGAAAAGAAAAAGAAAGCTTTCAATATAAATGAAAAGTCAAAAGGAATGCTGAAGAAATTTAAATGATGTTTTGGCTAAAGATTTCAAGTGGTGCCTACAACCATTCCCTATAGGGGTTTGAAGCAAAATCCAAATTGTAATGACTACTACTTTCTCTCCTCTTTTCTTATTCTTTTCTTTTGAATTATAAATATTTTCATCAATCCATTTCTAATAGTGAACCAGAAAGCTACAATTCAAACGCAAAACTTGAAATTTACATTTCTCCTGCAACAGCTACTAGACCTGCAATAATTGCAAGCGTCTTCTTTGTTGCGTCTTCTTGTTAGGTTTGAAGACCAAAGTTACTTACTTCCTTGCATAATTTGAATACTCACTTCAATGTAATTTGCATTGATGTAATCAGAACCAACAATATGTGGCTTTCCAGTTCTTAATTTCACTCTTGTATGATCAACTGTCAGATTGAAAAAAGTTCAGTTGTTTAAGTAGCATTTACATTACCATTTCACATTCTAAAAAACATCATTGTTAGTCAATATTCCAATACGTCCCTTTGTATTTTAAGAAAAATAATGTATAAAGCATCTGTAACTTGTGAAGTTGCAGAAGACAGAATCTGGGAAAGATGCAAAGCTAAAGATGCAAACAGTAGAAATTATGTAAACAGTCCAGCCCAAGAGCCTAGTCTTTCACTTGCTGCCTAGTCTATATCATGTGCTTAAAGACATATTTAGGCATATTTAGGACAGGGAGTCCTTGTAAAAAACTATGCTGTGCCTCTGTACTTTTTGGGTAGAAAGACAGTGCTTGCACTACACCAGTACCATAATTTGCTTTTTTTAAAATAAAGAGCTGTAATAAGTAATGGTAGCCAAAACCATACATTGTTAGTAAAAGATGGAAACGGAAAGATCAATTTAGCCAATAAAATTACCTTATCTTATATCTTGTTGCTTAAATACAGAAGCTCAAATCACTTACAAGGAAGAATATTCTTGTATCTGTTTTTAGTTTTGTTTTCAGGCCTTCTACCTTCCTTTTTACTGGCAGGATTTGCTCTATCAAGTTGTTGCAGTCTCTGTTAACAAAATTATAACCAGATGTGAAACTGAGTAGAGTTACAAAAGTGGATGCACATAGATTTCATGATCACAAGCAAGGTTGAATAACATCTCCAAGAAACTGTACCGTAAAAAATGCATTGGGATGTCATCTAAGTGAATCCAACATCTAAGCAAAAACCATATTCTTACATCCTTCTACTCTATAAAAACAATGCCCATATCATATACTTTGTACCATTTTTTCATGAATATTTCCAAGGATTAGGGTTATTGATTCAAAGAAACACGACAAGATGATACATTTGTGTGTCTTTGTATAGTTCTAAATGAACAGATCTGCAAAGGTAATACAGCAAATAAAGAATAAAACCTAGAAAAAAACATACTTCAAATTCTGCTTTCATGACAGAGTCTGACTTCTTCTTCTCAGTAGTAACGGACAAAGGCTGAAAACGTTAAAGAAAGTTGATACCATGGATTGCAAAAATTTCTAGAACATAGCAGGAAGGCTAGCCATCCAGATGCAGCGCAAGCCCCTGAAAAATGGGGAGGATCTAGAGGATAAACAATAGAACTTTAGCAACCACTTCAGTAGCTAGGAATTTAGCTGTTGGCCTATGAGGAATCTGTTTCAAAGAGATAAATTTTAAAAATGGGGGTTGCAGCCCTACTCCCCTCAAAATCAGTTATCTTTGATGACAGACATGCATCAAAACTATTGTAACTTAACTCAAATTTCAAACTAACAACTGCCTTATATGTAATAATCTAACCTTATATTTCAAAAAAGTTTATTTGCAGGGCATTATCCATTCCTTTCTAGGAACTGAGAAATATATATACCTCACAAATATTCACTTGCTGATCTGTCTGTCTGTGGATGATTGGATGTAACTTGTAATAATCAAGTAATGAGTGTAAGCTTGGAAAACTAAAACGTTTAGCACCAGAGAGGTCAAAGCTTTTATCATGATATTCCACCAGAAACTCTACAACGTCAAATTCAGACCTGTAAATTGATCAAGGTAAAAATAAATCAGTAAATTATACATTTGACAACATTATCACATATGCTAACCTGTTTGATTAGGCCTAAGATACAAAAACCCCTTTTCTTTACAAAGTTGTTTCCACAAGAATACAAAAGATATCAACTATAACTGTGCACAATAAAGCACTTAAACAGTAACTTGTAGTCAATTATTTTCTATCCTTGTTGATATCATTTAATTTAATAATTCAACCAAAATATAGCTATAAAGTGAAGTATTAAATTATAAGAGAAATGATGTGTTTATTGTAACTTGTTAAATTTTGTACAAAACAACTAGGTTTATATTCTGACAAATAAACTGGAGGACAAAGAAAACATTGAAAGAAACATTTTAGGAAATAAAGGGATTCTAGATTTTATACCTGGACCCTGATTGTCTAAAAGAAACTGCTAGTCAACCATACAGACACATCAAGGGTGACTTTGTCAATGATGCTGCAAAAAGATGGTTCCTTGAACTTACCTGGCTGATAATACATAATTTCCAGGTTTTGACTGACTCTCTCGAATAAGAAAGCTGCCAGGCGACCCATTTTTTAGTAGCATTTCTTTTGTTTCATCTTTACTGATGCATCCATAAAACCACCTATAAGGGAAATAATTATTTTATGGCTATGGGGGTTTGCTGACAATCTAAAAAGGGTAGTTTAAGGTTTTTTTGAAACCTGATCATGTATGAGAAAAAGCTATATATAGTGCTCTTATGATACTTGTTCTTATGATACTTGTTCCTGAAGTCCGCAACCCAGAGTATTTTATCACCATCATAAATATTAAGCAAATGACATCACTAATAATGACCTAGATGGCTAGTAAATGTCTGGAACAACTAATATAATAAGGAAAGTAAATAAAAGGTTTGAATTAATTACCTTTCTTGTTGCAATGAAGCACCTGACGTCTCCACAAAGAGGGGGTTAATCAAATCAACATTCTCACCATTTTCATCAAGAAAAATACCATCATTGTTTCGGTAATAGTCTATTAATTCTGGAACACTGGCAAATCCATCTTCTCCATACAAATTAAAACATTCTCCATCATTGTTGATTTTATAGTGAAAAACTTTATCTTTGCGCCTTAAAAACAAAGAGGGAGAGGTGAAGTGTTAAATTATCCATCATTTTAAAAATTTGAATTAATAGCTTAATTAGCATAATAGTAACTATATAATTTTTGCATTAGGATGAAGAGATATTTATGTTTAATCTCAAATCAATTTTTTATAAGTTGTCTACACATAAGTTGTTTTAATTTTAATTTTCAAACAAAGACAAACTATACTATTTCAGGACAGATATTGAGCTAGAAAACCTCTCATTGCACTCCAATTGAAAGAGCTTATATAATTGAGGGAGCAAGTGTACAGTGAAACCTTTAAAGAATTTTTCAAGCAGCAGTCTGCCAAGGGCAGGCCTATACATAAATGAATTCCTATAATGGTGGGAGATGGTCATTGAACAGAAGTACCAACATGTTAAGCTGGACATACTGATCTCTCTTCTAACGGTACAAACATAGTACACAACCCCTAATTTCCCAACCGGAGAAGCCCTAAGTTTTGAAGAGCTAAAAATTTAAAAAAGGTACTCATACCTCACAGAAAGTGTGTAAGCACCTGGTACAAACATAGTACACAACCCCTATTTTCCCAACCGGAGAAGCCCTAAGTTTTGGAGAGCTAAAAATTTAAAAAAGATACTCATACCTCACAGAAAGTGTGTAAGCACCTGGTACAAACATAGTACACAACCCCTAATTTCCCAACCGGAGAAGCCCTAAGTTTTGAAGAGCTAAAAATTTAAAAAAGGTACTCATACCTCACAGAAAGTGTGTAAGCACCTGGTACAAACATAGTACACAACCCCTATTTTCCCAACAGGAGAAGCCCTAAGTTTTGGAGAACTAAAAATTTAAAAAAGATACTCATACCTCACAGAAAGTGTGTAAGCACCTGGTACAAACATAGTACACAACCCCTAATTTCCCAACCGGAGAAGCCCTAAGTTTTGGAGAGCTAAAAATTTAAAAAAGGTACTCATACCTCACAGAAAGTGTGTAAGCACCTGGTGTTGTTCCACTTCTGCGACAAAGGAAATTGCCGTGTTCACCATATTTTGATAAAAACTCTTCTGCTTCTTGTGCAGAAATGTTGCTATAGAAACCCCATGTTGAACTAGAAAACAGCAAAACAAAAATGTTCTAAAAACTGATGAAGCATTGAACGAATGTCATTGTCTGATGACAAAGTATAAAGCACAAAATTCAAACATATATTATGCAAGACATGCTCTATATTCAAGATGCACTATCATTTTAGCAACATTTTCTGCATGCTTCTTTAATACAAAAAAAGTTCCTCAAAATAAAGCAATTGTAAAATGGTGAGGAATTTCAAATTTGACCTACTGCATGCATCTGCCAATTTTAAAAATACATCTCAGGATCTCGGAATAGATTTACATCAGGTTTTGATCTTATCTGTTACACATTTTTTATCATAACAGCTTTTTTTTAAATTTCAGATAAAAACCACAACATTTATCTATAGATAGCGGCAAAATCTAGCTTTCTTTGTCGACAGCACGAATCGACAGTGGTATATCTGCTATGATAGTTCTATTACCTACATTTTTAGATTTCATTTAAAAGTGCAAGAATAGGCCTTAGCATTCATTTTCTCTTGACTTCACTTCGTATTAGTTTATTAGCACTACTTATTAGCGAATTTTAGATTCCTAGGTTGAACAGCAAGCTCAAATCCACAAATGAGCAACAATAAGACAATCGGCTATCAAATGGCACAACAACAGGCAGAACTAGTTAAACCAAACCAAACATGTTAAAATATATACACTTGGCCTAACTTAAAAAGTTGCTAGTTTAAACTTTTTAGTCCAATAAAAAACCCCTAAAATATGTCCTACCTCATGATCTCCTTGGTGCTTGTCTCGATGGTCCTTATTCTGCATAAAGAGGACATGTTTAGTTATATGTAAATAGATGCTGCTTAATGGTGAGCATAATTTCATGAAGGTGTTAAGTTTGGCCTAACAACCCTTCTTATCTACTGTGTCCTAACACCATCAAGGGAATCGATTTACAAAAGAGGAGACAAAATCACCACTGAAGTATTGATACTCACAGCTGTGCGCAAGGACCAGGATTATTTTCAAATTGATTCAAGATGCAAGGAATTTACCCGTGGTCTATCATACAGACTTCTGCCCTTCCTTGTGAGCTCTGTTATGAACCTGTGGACGGAAAAATCGTCGCAAGAGATCAAGTGACGTCATCAAATGGGTAACAAACATTCCGAATGATTATTCAGTATGGCAAACTTGGATAACCTTTGGTATGTTTTCAAAGGAGGGCCAGCTAGTGGAACCCCTACAAATTTTCAAAGATTTGATAATCTACAAAATGAAACTTAATTAGTATTATCTTTTAAACTAATTATCTTTCAAAAATCCTGTTGCCTTTAGAATTAAACTTCTAAAGAAAAATAAATGGATACCTCACATGAGTTAAGAAAAAAAGAAGATAAGAAGATGAATAAAGCAAGTTTTCTGCACAATTCTGTTACTATTGACAGCCAAACAATTTTTATCGAATCGAAGCAAAGTTTACCGAAGAACACAACATATTGTGGGGATGGGGGTTTTTGTACCTCCCATAACCCCCGGTAAACCGGTCCCTGAAAATCTTAGTACAAGGAAATGCAGGAAAGAACACAGGACATATCACTTGCGAATGGTTGTTGAACATTTGTGGAATCATTGGAAGGGCCATCCTGCCTCCCCTCGCTACCCTACTGACTGGTAGCAAACGTGTTGAAATAAATGGAGGCATGGCCTAATCAAACAGGGTTTAATAAACAAGGGGTAGATCTTTTCTGAGGAAAATGTATTGCTTAAAGTTCAGGCCGCAGGGACGTTTTGGAGGCCCTGGGGCAAGAGCGAGCGGTGAGGCCCCTTGCAATTGAAGCGAGCAGAAAATTATTGCGACCACGCCCATTAAATTAGCTTAAAATCGTCCAGTCGTTTAAGATATTTTACTATTTTAGGAATAGCTTTGTTTCTTCTAAGTAATTCCATTTTGAAACGGAATTAATTACCTTAAAATGAGGCCCTATAGACCTCGAAGTCCTTGGGCAATTTGCCCCCTTGCCCCCCTCTCCACGGCCCTATCTAATGTGATGGCAAGAACATTTCGACTTTCAAAATTTTAGTAAGTTCAACGCTTCTTTAAGGTGGATGATACCCAAAAATTTTTGTCAA